>OU015499.1:106654044-107136544 GCA_907164885.2 Dolomedes plantarius
ATAACACCATAATTGTCTGCGATTTCTTTTTATGCTATTTTATACCTACCTATGTGTTGTATAAGTTTTATTAAATTCTACGCGTAACTTTTTGAGTAATCGCTATTCTTGTTACTTTTCCTCAATATTTGATAACGAGAGTATATATATATATATATATATATATATATATACACTGCTGGCCACCCAAATTGCAACACCAAGAAAGACAAGAGATATCACAACAAAATTTATTTTGTAGATAACATGTTGACCAAGTATCAAATGATTAAATTTATAGACTTCTGTGAAGTGTAGTTCCTGCCAAAATCAGTAGCCAGCGTAGCCGCCATTGTTGGAGATCACCGCTGCCACACGCCTCGGCATTGATTCAAAGAGACTTTGGATGAGTTCTTGGGGTACAGCAGACCAAGAAGCTTCCATACGTTGCCAAAGTTGATCTGCTGTGGCAGCTGGGGATGGAATCTGGGTCAATCGTAGAGCAACCATGGACCACACGTTTTCTATCGGCGAAAGATCCGGAGAGCGAGGCGGCCAGGGAAGCAATTCAATCTGGCGATTGACGAAGAACCGTTGGACAATGCGTGCCACGTGTGGTCGCGCATTATCCTGTTGAAATATGGCTGTGGGCAAGCCCTGAAGGTAAGGAAGGACAACTGGCTCCAACACCTCGGAGATATAGCGCTGGCTGTTTAAAGTACCGGCAATGCGTACTAGAGGTGTGAGAGAGTGATATCCAATACCGCCCCATACCATAATACCCGGTGCAGGACCAGTGTGGCGGTGCATAACGCAGCTGTTCAGCATCCTCTCTTCACGGTGTCTCCAGACTCGAATGCGACCATCGTGGTGTTGCAGACAGAAGTGTGACTCGTCAGTAAAGACAATTTCATTCCATTCTGCCGTCCACATCCTTCTGTCATCGCACCATTGGCGGCGGAGACGTCTGTGGTTCTGCGTCAAGGGTAGACAAAGCAATGGACGTCTTGCGGACAGACCACTCTGCTGTAAACGGCGTCGAATGGTACGCGCAGACACTGGATGATGCGTTACAGACTGCATGTGCTGTGCTATGGTTCGTGATGCGACTGAGCAATCCGTCACTGCCATGCGCACAATTTGCCTGTCATCACGTGAAGTGGTGCGCTGAGGTGGATGCGATCGAACACGCCGGTCCGTCGTACCCTACTGCATCCAACGATCACATATCCGCATTACAGTTGTTTGGTTTCGTCCAACACGACTACCGATTTCCCTGAAAGATAATCCACAATCTCGGTAGGCCACTATCCTTCCTCTGTCGAACTCGGATACTTGATCAAAAGATGATCGCTGTTTTCGACGAGGCATAATTGATCGTTTTTTTTTAAAAAACCACAAGAAAAACACAATTGCCGAACTTGAAATCGTTGAAATCTCCAAGCCTTAAATAGCGCTTTGAAGTGGCGCCACAGGCGCGCGTGATGTGCGTCTGCGCTGAAATTCTAATCATTTGCATATCTCACCTCCGCTAATGCATGTTGTAAATTTCATGTTATTTGCATGTTTCCTTCAGGGTGTTGCATTTACAGTGGCCAGCAGTGTATATATCCATTACATACGCCCTTTAATTATAACCTGAAAAGGAAAACTAGCTCATGGCTGGAGCTAGACTCAGCCTGAAAGGAATTAAAATTTTGAAGCAGTCGGGTCGAAGAGTGATAAAAGTACGTCCATTTATTTCAGATGCTCGGAAGCGAATATTACGCGCGAGACTCGACGGGACGCCTGTTATTTTGTACGGTCAGCAGAAAAATCGGGGCTCGCGATGTGAACCCACGCCAGACACGTGTAGGCATGCACTTTATGGGAAGTTCAGTTGTTATGGGTTTTAATGCGATAAAGTAATGTTACTGGGGATTGGATTTAGGAAAGGGATTTTAAATGCTATAATGGAGGGCATAATATTTAATTTATTACATATATATACAGTCGAACCTCCATATATCGAAGTAGCGAAAGGCAGGAAAAAAATTCGATATATAGAATTGATGTTAGTTTTATCATAATTCTCCTAAAACATTAAAATTAAAGCTAATTTCGTATACGAAACTCAATTTCTAATTTATATGCGAATCACATTAAATGAAAGTTAATAACTAAGAAATGAATTAATATGAAAGATTTATTGAGTACTATATACCTCTTAAAAAAACTGTAATCCAGACAGTGGTTACAGTGATCACAGTTACATTCTTAAAAAAAAAAAACGAATATCTTCTGAACAGCCAGTTTTGCGGAAAGTTCATCAAAGAAATGCTCGCATTTATTCAGTCTACTAAACACTTCATCGGGGACATTTTCCTCGAATTGAAGTCCACGACGGATTGTTTCAAACGCCAAAAATTGGGAGATTTTATTCTAAAGTGGAATAAAGTCTCCCAATATGTCCTGAAAAAAATTTCGATAGATAGAGATTTTTTCGATATATAGAAACAGTTTTTCTATGCAATGAACATGGGGATTTGCTAAGAGTTCGATATATAGAAAATTTCGATATGGGGAAGTTCGATATATGGAGGTTTGACTGTATATATATATATATATATCAATATTTCGTACAGTTATTTATTGTAGTGGCTTTTTAACCGCCTTTCGAAAGGATACTTATTTTGCACCCCGCCACTTTATTCATTTAAAAAGTTCCCGTATGTCGACACATTTTCTATAGATTTCTTCTCGTGGTAATGTCAGTTCACACAATATCTGATGCCTTTTTTTAAAATTTATTCCAAAGGAAGAGTAATAAAATGGAATCCAGGCATTTATTGGAAAGCTTTTTTTTTTTTTTTTCATGTGACATCCCAGATTCTAATTTTGGTTGTGAAAAGAATGGGGTGATAAATTTTTTTTTTGTAATCTTCATTGAATACTTTATTTATTTCAGTTGACCGATAACTTTTTTTTTTTTTGGCAAACAGGATATAAATAATTTCAGAACAATCTTCCCGCAAGTCCCTTTTGCGTTGAATTTTGTTTGACCCTGTTTTTTTATAAAAGTGGCAAATAAGTCACATGTCTAAAAATAGTTGAATGATCGTCCCTCTCGAGAAAAACAAAATTTGGTCCCGGTAGATATATATAAAAAAAAAAAACGCGGCGCCAAAGGTAATATTAAAGAGAGTAACACAGATACCAAATTAAAGAAGGAAAAATATTAGTCCTGGAGGGAAGTTTTTAAAACGTCAATGAGATATTTAATACTATACCTGGTTTTCTAAAATGGCCTCTACTATAATAAAGAAGGTGAGGGGGGTTAAATAATAAAAGTTTAAATAAGACGGATTCCACTCATTAAAAGAAAGTTGGTGTGACGTTTGTTTCTTTTGTATTATAGACTTCAGGTGTTGAACAACATAAACATTTATTGAGAATTAGAAAACAAAATATTTATCACAAGAGATGCCCTACTCGGCGATCCCATCAAAGTTAAATTGTACATAACTGGTTCCTTGTCCTAAAACAACGTATTCCATCATATTGACTAAAAAAAATATACAGAAGTTGCCATCTTCAGTTATTGTAAAGTATGAATAATACAAAATATATAATATCACGCATGCAAACAATCGCAGGTGCAGGAATCAAGCAAATATTATATTATGTCATACTGGTTGGCTGAATTTCAAACATCACAGTTGGAGATCGGAATGAGATACGTTTGCAATATCAGTAAGTTATAGAAAATGTCTTTTGTAGAAGAAATGATTTCGTAAAGGATTGATGCTAACATGTCAAGAAAAGTGTTTGTATAAAATGCCAAAGTTTGTGGAGTAGTGTCAGTAAGTTATAGAAAATGTCTTTTGTAGAAGAAATGATTTCGTAAAGGATTGATGCTAACATGTCAAGAAAAGTGTTTGTATAAAATGCCAAAGTTTGTGGAAAAGAAAATATGCCGACAGATTTTTCGCCCATAAAATATGTGCAAAAGATTAACGTTAAATGAAGAAAAAAATAAGTGTAAAGGAATGTTAAGAAAAGTGTTTATATAAAATGCCAAAGTTTGTGTAAAAGAAAATATGTAATGCACCACACCTGTGAACACAATTGATTCACTCGGCTTGACACCGCGTCCAAAATAGTGCAGATCATCGAAATAACACTCCTTTCTCGAAATCAGCGACTAACTCGATATTTAACGGGTCGGCTTAACAAAATGTGTCACATCATTCATAAAGACCGTGTTATGTTAAAAAAATAAATAGAACAATGTGATAAAAGCTTAATGGGGGTTGTTAATACTGTAATAGGAAAAAATTTGCACCGTCAAAAACAAAAATTTTAATAGAATTACAGATCTGATATTTCTTCATATTTTTTTGAAATTTATATAACCTTTCACAGCACCAAGGAAAATTACTTAATTTTTAATCACAAATTAATCGAGGTATATATATATATACGGAAAAAAAACACAAATTATTTTCTTAATGGGAACTTTTTGAGAAGGGTACCCTCAATCGAATACTTTTTTTACACACTGTACAGTGTTACAGACTTTGCATACAAATAAAATGGCGACTTGCATGGAAGTAAGGCAGTATTCTTTCCACGCAAAGTAGATGAAGCTTCCAGTCTACACTTCTCTCTGCTTGGATGAATTGCTTTATCAACGTTACCATTCGAAAATATTGCACATATATAGAGGCTGTTCACACATTTTTTAGACGATGTATATTGTATTCACAAAACTAAATTACATAAAATTCTTGTGTTTTAAATGTTCTATTTGACATCCCTTATTCTGAACTATCTTTCGACACCGCAATTTCCAGGATAATAATGCCTTTTGAAGTGTCAGAAGAGGTATTCTATCCCATTCCTCCTGAACAGCTTTCCAGAGTCCTGTAAGGGTTTTGGGACGACGTTTGGATAATGCAGATTTTAAAAGTCCGAAAGCACAAAAATCCATAGGTGACACATCGGGAGATTTAGTAGGGATATCAGTGAAGGGTATGGCCTTGATACCAGTTTTTTGTTCCATTTCTTTTAGGAAATTTACAGTGGATTTTGATGTGTGACTGCTAGCTTTGTCCTGATGGAGTCTCACAGATTGATGGCACTGTGGGTAAAGCGATGGTATTTCATTCAGAAAAATTGGCGATAAAATATGTTCCTGATAGTATTTGGAGTTAATCTTGACATTTTTTTCCACTCTCTTTATTTTTAACTTGCCATTATAAGAAAAACCAGCAACAATCATGAATCCCTTAGAAAAACTTTCTTTCGATTCTCTGAACCATGTACTTAAATTTGTTTCTCCCCTTTTATGATAATAAATGGCTCTTTTTTTGTTGCAATCATTTAAATACACCCATGATTCATCTATTGCGACAATTGTTTTCCATTTTTCTTTGGATAAGTGTTTCTCATATAGAATTCTGCAGCGTGTCCTGCGTTCAGCGATATGATTTGGAAGAAGACGATGCACATTGCGTTTTTTCGCTTTCTTAAGATTTAAATGAACGTTTATCATTTTGTTTACAGTGGACACCGAGCATTTTAATGATTTTGAAACTGTCCTTTGACTAGGGGGATTTTCTTTTAACATTGAACAACGTACCTTTGCAATAGTCGAAGATGTCCGTTTTTTCCTTGGATACTTGTTTGGAATTTTTGTCCCCCTTGAGGCTCCAATTTGACGTTTTTTTCCTTTCTTGTTGACGATATTACCCATCGACGCTTTAGATATCACAAAACCATGACTCTCACATCGTTTTTGGATAACGGAGTATGCATATTGCTCTTCGGAAAGAGCATAAATGTAGCCTTCGAACCACTGCTTTGTTAAAAACGCCATTTTGAATAAAAATAAAACTTTCAAGCCGCAGACGACAATCTTGACTTTTAAAAACGTAGTACAATTGCAATTATTTCTTTTGCAGCAAACGATTTTTTTTTATTACCGCTTACCAAAATCGTCTAATAAATGTGCGAACAGCCTCTGTAGTTTTGCTGTAGGTCCTTTATTTTCCAGCTCTTCTAATTTCTGAGTAAATATCTGCACAATACTTTGTACAGCTGTATCTGATTCAAAAAGAGAACAGTCTACGTCACTGGTGGCATCTCGCTCTTCATCTGAAATCTCAATCTTCGAAAGAACGATCTTTGCAATTGCCAAGTGGCACATCATATGAGCCCTGTCAGCTCTCGAATATGCATGGCCCGTCATCAGTTTCTCAATTTATGCCCGAGCATAGGCAATGCTCAATAAGTCCTGAAACCCACTGCCATCCATGATGTATCCTACTGCTCATTCATTATCATTTTTAATATAATTTTTTGCTGTTTTTGAATAATTTTGAGCATCACTCAAACTCACGAACTGTTTTATGTCTATTTTCGCATGCTAGGGTGGTAAATAACCTTTCAAATCCTACCTTGAGTTTTGGATTAACTCAAATACAATGGCGTCCATTCTGCCAAAACTGAAGCAGCAAGAAATGGGGTAAAGGTTTGCAGGAGTCATGGGGTAAAGGTTTGCAGTGCAAACCTTTGCCCCTCATACTAGTAACATTTGTTTCATGTCCTCTTTTCATTAGGAATCCTTATTCACAACGTCTTTTAGTTCTTGGTTTCAGTTTACGGCAAACATTCATCTTGAAACATGGCGTCTAGCGTGCGGGAATTATATGGGACATTTTGTCGTCGGGAAAAATGAATTATACGGGAATTTAGCATTTTGACCTACAAATGCGAGAATTTTATTCAACCTTTTCCTTATAATATTTTCAAATAAACGAAAATTACTACAAAATAAACGAGAATAAAATGCTCTAATACTCGTATGTGCGGCAGAGGGGAAACGTTCCGAAATCCTTTTTCTTTTTTAAATTTATTTTTATTTTTTATTATCTATATATATAAAACAGTTCCGTAACTGACTCATTCATTCACTGACTGACTGACTGACTTACAACGCACAGACCAAACCGCTGGACCTAAAGAGCTGAAATTTTGCATGGCGATTCTTCTAATAGTGTAGGGGTGCACTAAGAAAGATTTTTCAAAAATTCTTCTTAGATTTTTTAAAATTAAATTTTTTAAGCTGTTTTTTAAACTTTTTTTACGTTTGCATTTAAAATAATACATTGAGGGTTATAAAATTTATATCACGAGAAAGATCATAAAAATTCCTTCAAAATGAAATTTTTTTCGAATTTTTACCTCCATTTCCTGATTTTGGGTGAATTTTTAAAGATTAATTTTTAGAATTTAATTTATTAAATGCTGATCACGTTTTTTCTTTTTCTGGTTCTTTCAATAAATTTATCGTCACGTGCGTAACAACTAAATAGACAAAAAAATATTTTTTTCTCTTTCTAATGCAGCAGACGATTGGATATTATCCAAAAAAAATGCATATCCCTTACGATTTTTTTATAAATATATATATATATATATATATATATATATATATATATATATATATATATATATATATATAATATATATATATATATATATATATTTTACATCAATTTTATTCATTGATCATCGCATTTATTATAAATATATATATTTATTTTTGGCATAAATTGCATACGTTGACCGTTGTATTTAATTTGAATGTACTCCGTAGCGAAGCGCGGGTTTTCAGCTAGTAGCCAATATATATTGGAGAAAGCTGTTCTACTATTATTTTAAAGTCAAGTTTGTTTCCATTGTTCCAGTCATCCAACTTTCATTTACAACCCTTTTTACCTGGAATTAAAAAATTCAATAGAAATAGTTGACTAAGTTTTCAATTCTTAAAGGAAACTTCAAATTTCACTTGGCAATTATTAATGGGCATTCACATTCTTGTAATTTGAAAATAAATTAAGGTTTTTGATAAAACTGTTTGTTTTTAATTATAATTTTTTTTATAAAATGCTTGAAAATCCATAAATTAAAAATAAAATAAAATAGTACAACACAAAAAATAAAACAGTTCTGAACAAAGACTTATTTTACAAGATAAAATAATTAAACGTTGTTACAAGACATTATAGGCTTGGAAGGTCTGATCAGGGAAATTAGCTCTCCCTCATTAAATAACGAGTTTCGGATAATTTGCTACCTAGATAGCAAAGGAAAAAGAGAGGGGGGGGGGGGGGATTTTACAAGCCAGTACTGCTAGACACCCTGTTTCTTTACGTACGCTAAAATATTTTTTTTTCTTTTTCGGAGTTTGAATAATAATAAGATAAGTGATATTTAATAATATTTTATTCACAGAATCAAAAATCAATCAGTAAATAGGATTAATGCATCTAGTCAAGTGTACTAAGTCAATTTATTGCCTACATTAATTTGCTTAATTTTTACGGTTTTAAAAGACTGAGTAAAGCCTAAGATATGATATAACGATAGTGTTAATAGTTGATATTTGAATTGGAAGTTCTTTAGTTTAAGAAAAAAATTATTGAGATTAACCCCGTTCAATTTGTGATTTTCTATATGTATAACAAACACCCTTACAAAGATTACAAAATGTGAAATAAAATTATTTAGACAACTCTATTTGTGATATTCTATGACCTTATGTGACTTTCTATACCCTTCGAAAGATTACAAAATGTGAAATAAAATTATTTAGACAACTCTATTCAGGGTTGGCAAGTTTCTTCCAAAGTGGAAAAAACCGGCTGGAAGAAATAGGTTTCTTCCACTAGTGGAAAAAATGGAAGAAACTGTTTTTATTTAAGAATTTACTATATAAGTTGCAACTTTGATTGTACAATAAATGCATTTTTCTTATAGATAACCTTAAGTAAATTCAATTAGACCTATAAAAATTTAATTAATTATATATGCTAAATTAATAATTACATCAGTTTTTTAGCCAAGATCAAATCAGACACCTGAACAAAATAAATTTTATCCAAAATACACAAAATCCATTAAAAGTTATCCATTTCAATTTAACCAGCATAATTTTTTATTATTTAAACTAATATACAATAATTATTGTATTAAAAAATGTCATCAACTTCCTCATTTTCCATACTACAGTGCAACATGGTATAACAAAACAAAAGTTTTTTAGCAATAGGATGCTGCAATTGGTTTCTCAACTTAGAATGGATGAATGCAAAAGAAGAAAAAAATCTTTCAAGTCATGCAGAACTTAAGGAGAGTTTAAAGCATTTCGACATACCCATAGAGCTCATTGGGTATGTCACTGCAGTTGCAAATATTTAAAAATTTATTTGGTGTGTCCACCTCATTTCCTGTTATATTGGTAATGCAAACAAACTTCAAAGAAAAATGACTTGTTCTTACTCTCCTTTACATGTCCAGCACACATTATGGCACACAGGTGTGCCATAGTCAGAGACACAATCAATGGGTGCCTATGACTGACTATATTCTTTCTAGCCTTATAGGGCCAGACTTGAACAATAGGAGAGAATAAAACATTGCAGGTGTGTAAGGTAAGGTGCAAATGAAATGGGGAAGAGGGAAATAAACTTGTCAGTATCAGCTCATACAAAGGATTGCATTTAAAAAAAATAATATCTTTAATATTAATTAAGTTATGCACTTTAGATTTGATATATTATGTTTTGAGTTTAATTCCTTTATATAGTTAATATATTTTAATTTTGATTTTGAGCATCTGTTTTGTTTTCTGTTCGGTTTTTCCATTTCTTCCGCTGTCCTGGAAGAATCCCAACCCTGACTCTATTTGTGATTTTCTATGCCTATCCAGTTAGAAACCAACCAGTGGGGTAAAGGTTTGCAGTGCAAACCTTTGCTCCACCGATTGGGGCAAAGGTTCGCAAACAGGTGTTTTGGTAAAATTAATTCGGTGCCTAAACATTTCGGGAAAAAATTCATTATTTTATAGAAGGTAGAGGAGATACCCAACTACAATACAAGTGACTTTTTCGGGCGATAAGATCTAATGGAGACCCGTAAAAAACCAAAAACTCAAAACTGCAAACCTTTGCCCCCACATACGGTATTTTAAAACAGAAGAGTAAATCACTCTGACTTCGAGGTAACATAAAATGTATGTCACAAACAGTGTACGACAATAGTGGGATGGAATTTTTTTTTTCATTTTGTCTTATTTTTAGAAGTTAGAAAAGCTTTGTTATTTTTCTCTTAATTGTTGTACCAACATCTGATGAGACACACACATAGATCAATAAACATTAATTTTAAGATATCTTTGTAAGAAAGGAGATGTAAAAGACATAGTGTCTTTTCACATATTGTGTCCTCTGTTATTAAAAACATAGAACACCAGAAAATGTGAAAATGCATATTGTTCATAACCAGTATTAAACTGTACAAATAAAGCTCACACACATTGGTTCTGCAAATACATTCAAACTCAGTTGCCCAAATGCAATGTGATAATAAAATTCTCTCTTTCTCAAGCAGGAATTTATGGAACTTTATTCTTTCTGTGAAGGTTACTTTGTGATCACTCTTGGTTTGAGAATAAAGGTAAACTAAATTTAAGCACTCTAAATATATAAATTTTGAATAAATACAAAAATATTAAAATCAACAGAGGAGGGTTTAACATTCAAATGAAGCTATTAAGTTACATTTGGTGAAAACAGTGATGTGAGCAAAAAGGGACTTGCGAAACCCTATTACATCATGTAAGCAATATGCTTTGAATATTTAATGTAAGGTTTCATTAGAATAGTCTGTTTTGCTTAAATATACAAACTTAATAAACAACTCTTGATTTCTATTTAGTAATTTATATTGGAAAGCTATTTATAACCAGTTTACCTCAAATGGCAATAACTGATATTATGTGACATAATATACAGGATTCTTTAAAAAAAAAAAACTAATGGCTATTCTGAAAAATAAATTGAAATTTAATAAGAAAATTAAAGAAAATCAAGTATATTACCTTATATACATAAAACTAGATAAAAAGCTATATGATACAAAATTAAAAATTGGATCCTCATTTGATTTAAGTAATTTAAAAATGTAAAACATTGCATAAGAAAAAATCCTTATATCCAAAGTAAAAACATTAATAGTATTTTACGCCTTTTACAGATATTACATTTAACATTTTATCATAACTTTCAATCCTTGTATACAATTGTAGCTAGCAAGTTTTTTTCTTGAAACAGAATATTACATATAAATTCTGCTCCAGAGAAAATTACCAGCTGGCTTTTAAAATGATGGATTTCCAGTAAGGAAGGAAAATTTTAAAATATTGAACTGCTGTAACATAAAAGCACAAATTAACAAAAACAAAATTTAGGAAATAAAATTCATATCATTGATAACATTTATCATAATTTTATGATCATTGAAATTATGAAATATACTTTTACTTAATAACTGTAATGTCTAGCACTTTCAGTTAACTGCTTAACGTTTTAAGAATCAATTATACCATATATAACAGGGATGTCACCGAATACATTTGACATTAATATATCATAGAAACAAATTTTTACTAACGTTACAGTGCTTTATATTTCCACAGCTGTTCAGATAAGTTTCAGGAAAACGTCGTAAAAGCATAAGCTGAACGTGAAATTTGGACACATCTTTAGTGATTTTTTTAAAGCTAAATGGGTCGATAATTCTGAAATGAAAAAGGAAAATGATTAACTAGTGACAAATTCACCAAAGATTGGTAAATTTAGCTCTAAACTTACCGAATGCATTTAATCCCAAAGCATAATGTTTTCAGACAATTCATTTACACATGAAAGCAAATTTGAATAACTGTAAAATGCCCTTAGTAAGCTATACAGATGATCCCTTATTAATACCGATTTCAGTTTAAGCATTTATATGAACAAAGGTAGCATTCAAACTTTCGATTTAGCTCTACCATTTCTTACGAAAATTATACAAATATACTAAGAAAAAGTAAAATGGTTAACAAACTATTGAATTACGATAAATTTCATTGAATTACGTAAATTTTACTAGCAGAATTTACGATAAATTTCATGTTCAACTCAGTCGCTATTCGACTGGTATTAAATATGACATAATCATAATATCTTTAAATATAATGACATAAGACGTAAAATTTTTACTAACCTTGCAATACTCACAATAGGATGCGGATATAAAGTATTTTCAAAGTTATTCCATCCTGAGCATTTTTCTGAATCAGGCATGGACGTTGCACCAATCGAACTTTCTTATGCCTGTATTTCCATGGCAAAATGTTACGAACAACAACACAGCCCCCCACGCTTTCGCGTATCGGCAAAATAAACTGATTACTAGTAGCTCGACCGCATTCCCATTGGCCCAAAAGAACCCGCAGGACGAACATGGTCACTAAACAAACACCTCCAAGTCGGAATAAAATAACTTAAGTTTAACAGAAACCACCCATAGTGTGGCAACAACAAAATGACAACGCAAAAGATAACGCATAAAGACAATCATAACAAATACACAATAGGAGCCACTTTAAGCATCAAAAGCCACAGATAATTAATAAATATATATTACCAATTAAGCAAACAACAATAAATAAAAGAGCAAATAATATTAATATTAACACGAAGACAAAACTGCGATTGTGACGTTAGGTCCGCACAATCACATACGCTTCATTGGTTGTTTACAAAGAAATTTAAATGTCAACACGTATAACAAGTATACCACCTAAGCGGAAATAAGTGTTAAGTCAACCACAAGTCCCCAGCAACCTCCACAATTCAAAAGGTAAGAGTTAGTACATTAAACAAAATGTTACGACAGGTCTGAAATGAAAATATAAAATTATTAATGAGCAGTAGAATAACAGACAATCGGTTTATTTGGCTCAAACGAATAGTCTCGCATTTTTCAAGCAAATTTAGTCCTGCTACGCCTAATCCCCACATGGATAATACACAAAAAAAAGACTGCTATTACTTATTAAAAAATCACATCACATACCTGAACATCAAGAACATGAATAGTTTTTGCTCCTTAATCGACTTTATTTCGTGTTGTGAGTAAATCTGCATATTTTTTTTCTTTAGTAAACCCGACGAAATGACAAGCAATATACGTCGTACTATCTGACGCTCGTGCCGTAAAATGGCGGTAGTTACTAAATGGTGGCGCTGCGATCAGTGATTGGCAAAAGTGCATGCGCAGCCAGCCGGTTATCTAGTCTCCGAAACTACGGAACCGGCCACTGGCCGGTTGCTTAGACACTGCCAAAAAATATAGTGCGTTGCTGCCAGGCATAAGACAGCTCTAGAGAGACTGAAACATTCAAATAGTTCTTCCTTGTTATAGAAGACAGCCAAACTGGATGGTTTAAATATATCTTCTATGCCAGCAATGCATGGATTCTCCTGAAAAATAAAAGGAACTTCTCTTATGTTATGCATTACAGAATCAGAATTAATCTTCATGTAATAAAGAACCAACTAAACTCTATTTAGTTATTTGTTTTGAGGCATTAATAATTATTAGAAACAGATAAGATATGAACAGAGGGTGGAACAACTTCAAAATATGCTTCTCGTGCAGCTATGTAAATTTACAAACAAAAGATACAAATTATTACCATTTCGGGTTCTTCTTTAGGAATTTCTTGTTTGCATCAAATTAAACTTTCAACCTTTTCCCCTGCCAGACAAGTTAGCATTATTGGTGCTGCCTGTATTTCTATATCTATAAACAGACAGTAGAGACTTTAACTGGAATTGTCGTGACAAAATTTGCATCTTTAATTCATACACTAATTCTAGCAAAATTGCTGAATCAACAGAAAGCGACCTCTAATTATAAAATTAGTAACATGATTATCAAAATTTTAGCATTTGTTTAATACACACTCCCACGTGTAGATATGAATGATAAACAGTCGAACCCCGTTATAGCGAACACGGTATATAACGAACTCACAGCTATAACGAAAGAAAATTTGGAGATAAAATTGAGCAATTATGCTGCTCATTGCCCGTTGTTGAGGTGGATATCTGAGTTTCTTCATATGAATTTGAAATATGAAACTACTCAAAATGATTAAGACTATTATTATGTGACAAATAACCTTTAACTATACGACACAAACAATGTGTCTTATAAAACTCTCTGTGTTTTACAATGGCGTAGCGAGGGGGGGAGGGGGGTCTATCCTGCCCCGGGCGCCACTCGCAGAGGGGCGCCAAATGGTGCCTTTCACTAATTCTATATATTATATTACTATATGTGTTTCGGGGGGGGGGGGGGCGCCAAAAAGGTATCGTGCCCCGGGTGCCAGTTATACTCACTTCGTCACTGGGGTTTTAACTTCAAATGAGCTAATAAGCATCTGGTGTTTTTGAACTTTCTCAACAACCTTCAACAAAACACTAAATACTAAATGAGGGTTTATACTCATGAATGAATATGATTGATATAATTTTTGTAAATAAAAGTAGAATAAGAACAGTTATTATAGCAACAAGTGATCAGCTGCACTTCAGACATCGGACAGTATTAGCCTGAAGTGAAATAATATAAAATAACATACAAATAAAAGACTGTTGAGGGTACTAATCCTCTCTATACAAAATATGTAATAATTTCTGTGGATATGTAACAAAGTACCTTCTCGTGCTTTATGTTTAGTATTCTAAGATTCCTTATGCGGAAAAATGAGAATATACACTGTCACAAAAAAATATATGCACCCAGAAGAAATCGAGCTACTATCCCGAAACTTGGCAGGAATGTAGTCTGGTAAGAGATGATTAAAATTTCGACGCCAATGAGACAAGAGTAAGCGCGCTATGCGCATATGAGATGCGCAGCTGGGAGAGTTTAAAAGCATGATTGCTCGTGCCATAGGGTTATTCAAACAAATTTGTCGACTTGGATGGACGGCATTATGACTAGAGATGCCTCTGAGACGAAACCGGCGACAGTACGAACAATTGTCGGACTTTGAGAGAGGACGTATAGTAGGCCTCAGAGAAGCAGGTTGGTCGAACAGGCGTATCGGCCGCCACCTCAGTCGGAACGATATGGTAGTTGCTCGGTGTTGGCAACAATGGGTCACGGAAGGGATAGTCTACCGTCGCGAAGGGTCAGGGCGTTCC
This sequence comes from Dolomedes plantarius, assembly GCA_907164885.2. NCBI lineage: Eukaryota > Metazoa > Arthropoda > Arachnida > Araneae > Dolomedidae > Dolomedes > Dolomedes plantarius. The sequence continues at coordinate 106,669,113 of OU015499.1, forward strand.
AGGAACACAAATGCTCGCGAGGATCGCGCAATCATAAGAGAGGCCTTGTCCGCACCAACAACGTCGCTAGAATCAGTTCGACGCCATTTACCACCTTTCAGACATCCGGTGGTATCAAGGGAAACCATTAGGAGACGACTTGCCGATGCAGGTATAAGGAGCCGAAGTCCATTAAGACGCCTACCACTGACCCCACATCATAGGCAGTGTCGATTGGATTTTTGCCGACCTCGGGCAAGCTGGAGTGTGACCGACTAGAGGCGTATGCTCTTCAGTGATGAATCCTGATTCAGTCTCAGTGTTGATGACCAGCGCATAGGCGTGTGGAGGCGGTTAGGCCACCGGTCCGATCCGGCATTTGTTGTCGAGAGGCATACGGCGATTACGCAAGGCGTGACAGTGTGGGGAGCGATTTTTTGGGACACATTTTCACCTCTAGTCGTCCTTCAACGCACTTTGACGGCACGCAGTTAGGTGGACGAGATTTTAACGCCAGTTTTACTGCCTATGCCAGAGGTGGGGAACGCGCGGCCTTGAGGCCTCATGCGGCCTCCGTGATCTCCTCTTGCAGCCTTCATAAAAGCTAGCGCTTGTATTAATTAATATTTAATTATATAGATTACAACAATTTCCAAATCAATAGAATTAAATAAAGAACGGCATGAATGCATATACAGTGGTCGGCCAAAATAAAGTTGACATTTTGAAATTGTTGTCTAAAGTCGCTACAATTGTATATTTATCCAAATGAGCTTCGTTTACCTTGATTGTATGATACTTTAACTACACTTTATATGTAATTTAATGATCAGAGTTTCTTAGCAATACTACCAGACATGTTATATGATCTCTACACAAAAACTATTTTCTTACTATTATTGTTGTGACTGATTCCATGTACGTTAAAACGTATTATTTTTTCTGCAAAAAAAAAATAATAATTGATGATTAATGTTATAACAAGTTTTTATCCTTATGTGAATACAAAAATATTTTATATTGTAACTTTTTATGTCAAATAATAAATAAATAAGGACTTAATTTTTTTTGTTATTTTTCTATATAATGCACCAGATTGTTAAAACTATATCTAACTATAATAATTTCATAAAAGTCGCATTTATAGGTTCATCAACTTATGCGGCCTCCTTTATTACTACCTAATTTACATGTGGCCTCTAATGGTAAAAAGGCTCCCCACCTCTGGCCTATGCTATCAAGTCGCCCAGGTGTCATTTATCAGAAAGACAACGCTCGTTCACATACTGCGCGACTCTCCCAACAATGTCTTCAAGGATATCACGTACTCCCATGGCCTGCCAGGTCACCAGACTTCTGGCCAATACAGCACGTCTGGGACGTGCTTAGAAGGCAACTGCAGCCGTCCCGGAATACTGGTGAATTAACTGCCCAGTTGCTAAGATTATGGCATGATCTTCCGCAGGAGGTCATAGGTGACCTCATTGATTCGATGCCACGCCTTATTTTGGCTTGTATAGCTGCTAGAGGTGTGTTTACTACTTACTGATTTGTAACCCTTTTCATGCCATATCGTCTTAATAAAACGGTCTGTTCTTCTGAATTTGTAATCATTTGCTTATCTCCTCATACACTACATACATGTTAAGTTTCGTGATAGTAGCTCGTTTCCTTCTGGGTGCATAAATTTTTTTGTGACAGAGTGTATTTAAGCTAAATATATCTAATGAAATCTTTAATTATACTATTCACATATATTTTAAAATTAATATAATTTATTGCAAAATACAAATGTTACTTGAGTCGAATAAAAAATTGCATATTATTTCATTATTATATTTTGAAAAAAATCCAGATCCATGGAAGAATTTGAATAGAAATGACTGGAAACTATGCATTTTCTAAACTTTAGTAAGTAAAAATATATTTCTATGATTAAGAAAAAAAATAATAAATGAAATAAACTAAATACTTAGTTTTTATAACAATTTTTTAAGAAATTTATAATTTTTTTAAATAAAGATCCTACATGATTAGCAAGCTTGGGTAATATAACAAACTACACACAAAAAAAAGTTTCTAAACAAATTCAACATGCAAGCAGAATCAAATATTGACATCAGATATTTGGAATACCATGCTCTAATTTATAAGTCCTTTTTTAATAATTTGCAAAATTATCAAAACTAAAAGTAGGGTAAAAAAAATCAGATTAATTCGTTGTTTAATTAGGATTTAAAATAAATATAATTATTAGGAAACATTCAATCGCAACTAAATGCGATGTCACATTAGACCATAATAGATTATAACATTTGATGTAATACAGTAAATATAAAAACTGATTGCAAGATTATGAGATTAAAAATTTAAATAATTGCAAGATAAAAAGAACTTTTTATATACCATGTTTTTAAATTCTCTGTTGAATCATATAAACTTGACAATTCAATGTATTAATAAATACTTTTATAAAATTTGTTTTATGAATTATCCCATCAACTTGAAAGAAAATGAAGTTAATTGGAATTTGCGTTTAACTTTTCGTTCCCGTCCTGGCCGATAGATGGCTGCACCAGTCTACAAAACAAAATTAACTGAAAATGAATTCAATTCTGCTTAAAGATGGCTAAAAGTAATAAATGCATTGTCATCGTGTTCTGAGCTATTCTAAAAGTTTCAAATGTCTAGCTAGTCGGGAAGTTAGTTAAAAATCGATTGCAAGATTTGTACCGGACAAACACACACACACACACAAACAAGAAAGCGAGTTAATAAAAAAATGGTAAAAAAAACAAAAAAGGTCCGGTACTTTGTCACAAATGCATTATTTCATGAAAAATAAAATTCCAGTTGTGAGGTACTTAATGAGCAATAAAAGAGGCATAAGTAAAGTAATTTAAGCCACGTTTCAGCTTTGCGAGAACTTCTCATAAAATAAAATGCTTTATAAATCATACAGAATAATGCACTATCAAAATGCATTGCATTAAATTTGATAAATTAAGAACGATAACTGTACAAAAATTATGAAGTTCATGAAATGTGTGAAAGAGTAAATAATGAAAATGTTATGAAAATATGCTAAATACTAAACTTTATGCATAACTTTTAAAAAGTAATTTCAGCATGGGTACAAAATTTTTTTAAAAAAATTGTCTCTTCCACATCTATCTTTTCAACTACCTAGTTTAAAAGATTTTTTCAAAATTCTGGGGGGGTAAATAATTATGATGAGGGATACAGCACAAATACTAGATAAATTTTTAAAAGACAATACACACTTATAATAAGTTATCTTAATTCAAATAGCAAGAGTGAAAGCAAAAACTATCATTTCTACTATAACAAATTACAGATAAATTTAAATAACAGTTAACAAATTTTACACTGATTCACATACACTGAAGTGCCACTGAATTAGGGATACCTACCTAGTAACGAGTTGGGCCTCCTCTGGCCTTGATAACGGCTGCCACACGACGAGGCATAGATTCAACAAGTTTCTGGAAAAGTTCCACGGGAATGGCTTGCCAAATATTGGATAAAGCTGTCCATAATTCAGTAGGTTCTTTGGTGCTGTGTGATGGCCTTTCACGCCTTGTTCCAAAACATCCCAAAGATGCTCAATAGGATTTAAGTCTGGGCTTCCAGGTGGCCAATTCATGACAGAGAAGTCAGAGGAATGCTCATCCAACCAGCCAGTAGCCAACCGGGACTTGTGAGAGGTACAGTTGTCTTGCTGGAAAACTCCATTACCGTGCGGATAACAGAACAGCATAAACGGATGGAGCTGATCACCCAGCAACTCTACGCACCGAATTGCATTGAGGGAGGTTGGTACACGCACCAAAGATCCCAAACTGTGCCACGAAAAAATACCCCAGACCACATTGAGCCACCATGCCCTTGTACAGTTCCAGCCAGGCATGCAGGATCCATGGCTTCATGAGCCTGACGCCATATTCTCAGCCTCCCGTCGGCATTAAGTAGTCGGAATCGAGACTCATCACTCCATGCTACTCGTTTCCAGTCCTCTACACTCCAGTCTCTGTGCTCTTTTGCCCAGGCAAGACGTGCAGCCCGATGGCGAGTATAGAGCAATGGTGCTCTCGTAGGTCCACGGCTCCCGAAACCCATACGGTGAAGCGAGCGTTGCACAGTCCGTTTACTGACTGTACGACTGGCACCGTCATTAAACTGGGTGGTAATTTGAGCTAATGTTTGGCTTCGCTGGCTACGTACAATACGCCTGAGCCGTCTCTCATCACGCACTGTCAAGGCTAATTGTCCTTTGCAGTTTGCCCGATCGCTAGTTTTTTTCCCTCCATCCATGTATTCTTGGTATACTCTTAACACTGTCGACCTTGAAAATCCTAGCTGTCTGACGATTTCGGAAATTGAATAGTCCATGCGTCGCGCACCTACGATTTGTCCGCGATCGAAGACATCTAAATCAGGCAGTTTACCCATACTGGCAATTCCAACAACTAATTCAGAACAACCACAGTACGCGCTATATATGCAGTTACCACAGCGCCCTCACTTGCGCATACATGATGCGCAGCGCTACACAATTTGCATAGGCTTTGCTATCCCTAATTCAGTGACACTTCAGTGTAGATGAAGCTTCATAAATAAAAGAATTAAAAAACAAACTGTTACTCACCTTAAGGCTGCTATGTACTAACCCCTTTGGATTCGCTCACCTCAATGTTAACCTATGGAGAAAATTTGACCACGGATTGCCGAATTGCATTCAAAGATATTTTTTAAAAAATCGTACTCCGTCATAGAGAAAGAAATTTTACATTTGTGTGCATTTTTCGTTTAAAAAAATGCAATTAATATTTTAAAATTTAAATTATTCGGGGAAAAATCTGGTATAGTGTGTTTAAAACGCTCATCAATTCCTTCGGTGGACGAAATTTATAAAATGAATCCTGTAGCGCTTTGCACTAAAGTTCAGGCTATCTGACAATATCAATTTTATTTGATTATCAGCATTTATGTACCTGTAAATAGTTGACAAAAACATTTTTTAAATAAAAAATTTGGGGGCAGCGCTTAACCCCCCTATATAGAGAGAGCCATTACAATCCCTCAAAATATCAATCCTAAGGGGGGTGGAATTCTCTAACTGTCAACTGGACTCCTCCCACCAAAAGAGTCTACAAGAAGAAGAAAAGGGAAATACGATTTTTTTTCTTAGTACATAGCAGCCTTAACAAACCAAGGAATATTCAGAAAAATTCATTGAAGCAGTAGTCCGAATCTCTCCGGTGAATTCTCTCAGCTTCGATTTTAACAAGTGAATATAGAATGCTCGTGAACTTGGAAGTAATGTCATTTTATCCTAACAGATCCTTTAAGAAAGATTACAGGTAGACATATGCAAAGTAAAAGTACGAACGATAAAGACCATGTTCTTAAGACCATCGTTTTATTTCTGAATGGCATCAATTACTTCTTAATAAATGATTGCTTCCCTTTCCTGTAATTCATTTCTTTTCAGCGTTGAATACGAAGACATGGCGGCGGTGTAAACGATAGTTAACGGGAAAACATCTTAATTGGAAGAAAATGGCAGGGGAAAATAACACTTGTGTGAGGACAATTTCCCGTTTCGACATCCGTTAAAAAGGACGAGCGCACGTGAAATATTTTTCCCCAGAGTCGAGATTTCTTTTTTTTTTTTCAATTTCTGACGAAACTCGGACTTAGAAATGGAAACAGATACACATATATTCCACATTCTTTTCATTTAATTCATAATAGCTGTCGCAATATTCTGTTACTGAGTTTTAAATGACAGATTCATGAAGTTATGAAACAGTGAGAGAAAAGGGATTTTTAAACTGTTATTAATCATAAACATCGATTAACTGTAATAATTCAATTAATACACAGTCACGCAGATTGTAACTACCCTTTGTTCTGCAAGTAATATACTATAAGACTGTGAAAAAAGGCAGCTTTTATGTTGGAAACAGTTTATTTTCACTGCAAAATTCTTTTTTTACATATCAAAATTTACTATCGCAAACTGTTAAAAATAAAAATATTAAACATTGTTTGTGTATATATATATATATATATATATATATGTGTGTGTGTGTGTGTGTGTGTGTGTGTGTGTGTGTGTTTGTTTGTTTGTGTGTGTGTGTATACAGTCGGACCTCTATTTAACGAAGTCGCTAAATCCCGAAAAAAAGTTCGTTATATGGAAAATTCGTCAATTAGAGATTTACCCTTTAAAATACCTTAAACTACACAAGACAGATTTTAAATTCATAAACACTAAATATTATTAATAAAAGTAATTAATCACACCTTTATTTTGTAAATTAATGCCTATTTGTTTTATATATCTTACCCATCAAACAGAAATCTGCAAAGAAAAAAAGAATAAAACGAAACATTGGAATACGCTGTATTTTCAATTAAAAAAAATTATATTAATATTAATGAATTTTAATGACATTAATCGCATTTATTATAACAAGCAATTTTAAGTTTACATTACCACATGCGTCCTTAAATTTAATTATAGGTAAAGTTTGTTAATTTTGTCTGAGTTTTTTGTTTGAAAAAGTTCTTTATCTCATAATACGTCTGGCATCTTTGCAATGCACCAAAACCCTTTCAGGCGTATTTTCTTCAAACTGTAATCCGCGTCGGAATGTGTTAAAAGAAAGTTAATGTGTTAAATGTGTTAAAAGAAAGAATTAGTTTGAAATGTTCAGAAATATTTTGAGAAATATGGAGAAAAAAATATTGGATCACAAGAAAAAGTTCGTTAAACAGAGAATGCACTTCGCAAGAAATTCGCAAAACGTTCTTGGTTCCAAGGAGAAGTTCGCAAAATAGAGGTTCGTTAAATAGAGGACCGACTGTATATATATATATATATATATATATATATATATATATATATATATATATATATATATATATATATATATATATATATATACAGTCGAACCTCCATATATCGAAGTAGCAAAATGCCGGAAAAAAATTCGATATATAGAAATTTCGATGTATGGAATTGATCTTAGTTTTATCATAATTCTCCTAAAACACTAAAATTTAAGCTAATTTTCGTATACGAATCTCCATTTCTAATCTATATGCGAATCACATTAAATGAAAGTTAACTAAAAAATGAATTAATGTGAAAGATTTATTGAGTACTGTATACCTTTAAAAAACAATAATCCAGACAGTGGTTACAGTGATCACAGTTACATTCTTTTAAAAAAAAACTACGAATATCTTGCTGAACAGCCAGTTTTTCGGAAAGTTCATCAAAGAAATGCTCGCATTTATTCAGTCCATTAAAAACTTTATCAGGGGTCCACGAAGTATTGTTTCAAACGCCAAAAATTGGGAGATTTTATTCTAAAGTGGAATAAAATCTCCCAATATGTCGTGAAAAAAATTTCGATATATAGAGATTTTTTGGATATATAGAAACAGTTTTTCTATGTAATGAACATAGAGATTTGCTAAGAGTTCGATATATAGAAAATTTCGATATAGGGAAGTTCGATATATGGAGGTTCGACTGTATATATATATATATATATATATATATATATATATATATATATATATATATATATATACGATGTGAGTTATTTCTGAACAGCAATATTTTATGTGCTTTTTAATGAAGGGTGTTCCATATTTGTCGCTTTCTTGTATATTTTTTATGTATAGTAAAATGAAAATATCTGCTGTCAAAGGTAAATGGTGCAAAATAGATGAGTCCCCCAGAGCTGGTATTTGCACGATAATTCTAAATTAATATTTCGCAAATTAGTATAGGTTAAGATGCCCTGAGATCTGCACTGCAAATTATAGTTTCGGAACCACTGTTCTCCCATGGGAAAAATAACGCACCTCTCCCTTTTTAGTATGGTATGAAATTAAAATATTTTAAACTAAAAGAGAAAAATGTAAAGAGCTCTTACGACAGGTTTCTGGATATATCTGAACTACCATTATTTTTCATCAGGTCAAAACTACCATCTGTTGTTTTATTATGTCATGTTTCTATTAATTAAATTTCTGACAACAACAAAAAATAATAAAAAAGAAGTAACCTTCGTAATTTTACTGCTAATAATTGTTCACTTAAACGAAAATGTGTGCTTGGGTATATTTCATTTAAACAGAACTGTGCATAAAAAGACATTGTCTGTTTTAGATGTAATGTGCAATGAATCACTAAATATTAGCTCCACACAATATAAAGAATCCAAATAATAAAAATTAGCTCGAATTATTGATATAAATTAACTGAATTCGAGAATATAGTTATTGCCCTGTTTTATTCTTTTAAGGTTTTTATGTATTCCCCTGCATCGCATTTACTGTTAATGAATTCAGGAAGAAAATGCATGTAAAAAGAAAAAGTGTGGAGCGGAAGTTATATTTTCGGACTCATTAAGGCTGCTATGTACTAACTCCATTGGATTCGATCACCTCAATGTTAACCTATGGAGAAAATTTGTCCACGGATTGCCGACTTGGATTCAAAGATTTTTTTTTCTAAAATTGTACTTCGTCATAGAGAAAGAAATTTTACATTTGTGTACAGTTTTCGTTTTTTTTTAAAATGCAATTAATATTTTAAAATTTAAATTATTTGGGGAAAAAATCTGGTATAGTGTGTTTTAAACGCTCATAAATTCCTTCGGTGGACGAAATTTACAAAATGAATCCTGTAGCGCTTTGCAGAAAAGTTCAGGCTATCTGACAATACCAATTTTATTTGATTATCAGCATTTATGTACCTGTAAATAGTTGACAAAAATATATTTTAAATAAAAAAATTGGGTGGCAGTGCTTAACCCCCCTATAGAGAGAGAGAGCCATTACAATCCCTCAAAATGTCAATCCTAAGGGGGATGGAATTCTCGAACTGTCAACTGGACTCCTCCCACAACAAGAATCTGCAAGAAGAGGAAAAGGGAAATACGATTTTTTTTCTTAGTACATAGCAGCCTTAACTGTGATTTTTGTGTTTATAAGACCAGAGAAGTTTTATCTATTCACTTCACATCCATCTCTTTAGTAAAAAAATCATACTCCATTTAACTAGAATTTCTTAATTGCTTGTACGGGATACAAATCATCATCAAGAATTACTTTAGATATATAAGATGGGGGTGGGCAATTATTTTGGCTCGGGGGCCGCTTTGTGGAAGCGAAGGAGGGCCGCACCTTTTAAAATTATTGCATTTATTTGTTAACTTTGCATTTCAGAAAAGGTATAAATTGTATCATAAAAATCAGTAAATAAAAATTAAATTAAATATCGGCAGTTTTTCTGGCTGTTTTGGAGTTTTTGGCTGACTTTTGCAGTTTTTCTGGCAGTCCGGATTTTTCTGATTGTCTTGGCGGGCCACAAAAAAATCTGTAGCGGGCCACAATTTGCCCACCCCTGCTTTAGACTATGGGTATCCAACCTTTTAGCACTACTGGGCCGCATCAGCCAACAAAAACTTGTCAAGGGCAGCATACAGTATTTAATATTTATTTATGGCAACAACTTAACCTATATTACGAATGAGTATAGTAATAAAGTGTATTAATGTAATAAAGTATAATAATAAAAAGTAATAAAGTGCAGTAATAAAAAGTGAGGGTTCATAACAACAAAATATTTACTTTTTAAACAAATAAATAAGAGCATGTTATTTGTAATGTGAATACTGAGCCTGCTTTTATGTTATCAGGGCATCTAGATCTCGTTTGACAGACGTTGAGCGTTATTTCTATGCATTCCATTTGCAAGGTTGCAGGCAATGTTTTCATGTCAATTGAGAATAAAGTGGCAAATAGACTGAAATGCAGTTCGTGTTTTCTAAAATCTTGAAATTTATTCTCCAAGTCTTGTAGCAATTAGTGCTGTATATTTTTCACTGTTCACGTTCATTTGTTCAGACTGTGTTTTATAGTACATTTAGCTATTTTTCTTAATCTGAGATCGCCAAAATATCAGTTTAATTTCGAATTCGGTCACTGTTTGAAAAATATCATTTATTAGTTGGTTTTCATCCTGTTCAGTTCATTTAAGGAAGCGGTGATATCCACTAAAAATTCCAAATCAGCCTACCATTAATAAATTTTCTAACTAAGGTGTAGGTTTTCTTTTTAAGGCCATAAAACATTTTATTTCGTTTCTCAAATCATAGAAAGCCTTTTGCCACGGCTAAATTACCTTACTGCAGTCTCATTTTGAGATGCTGAAGTATAAATGAGGAATTTTTAATTATTGTTACTGAGTTACTTATTACTCACTTATTACTATATACTTGCTTTATTATTTTTTACTTTAAAAAATGTTACTAAGAAAGGGAATTACAAATACAGAAATAGATTTTGAAAAGTCAAATAAAATATAAGAAACCAAATAGCTCATTAATATATTAAAGTATAATACCAATCGATAGACACAGTAATTTTATACAGTTTTTTAAAAATTTTAAACATATTTTTAACCTAATTTAAACATATTTTTAAACAAATTTTAAACATATATTATATAATTTATTATATAAAATAGACTGATCCTTTGTTATAATTTATGCATATTGTGATATTTTTCGAAAAACATGAATTGAAACCTAAAAACTTACAGTAAATAATATGTAAAAAAATATTCCTCCTTCTGCATACACATCAATGACAAACATTTTTTTTTCGAAGACTCACTAATTCCATAGGAATCGCATTTCAGAATGTAATTCGCGTTTCGATAAATAGAGGATATTTTTAAACCCGGTAAACTGCGAGAACATGCATGAAATGTGTTAGATGACACGGCCATTTCGGTAACTCAGAGAGTGGTACTTTTAACTCATTCTAAAACGCGTTTGTGAGCGCGGATGTGCGTAATTTACCTCATTTGTAACCACAACTGGCACGGAATGGGTTCTAAAACCCACTTATGCCAGTGCCTAGCCCGATTTTTTTCTCTGTGAGCGGGAAAAGAATCAGTCAGACCGGGGAATGCAATCGATTATGATGGACACGCGGTGAAAGGTTCCGTGTTTTGAGATGGCGAGCGCCAGGCTCTTTGTTAAAGTGGAAAGTGGTTTCATCGTGAACTGAAGAAATAAACTTATGGAAAACTAGCTGAAAACCCGCACTTCGCTACGGAGTACATTCAAATTAAATACAACGGTCAATGTATGCAATTAATGCCCAAAAAAAGATACATATTTATAAAAAATACGACGATCAAAGTTTACAATTGATTTTAAAAATATATATATATATTTATAAAAAAATCGTAAGAGGTATTTTTATAGACAAAATCATGTAGAAGAAAATATTCAAATTAAATATAATAGGACATACTAAAGAATATAGTACAGTTAATATAGTACAGTTTGAGGAACATATCTTTTATGGTATTTTAATATTTTTTTTGGATAATGTCCAATCATCTGCCGCATTAGCAAGAAAAAAAATTTTTTTTTGTCAGTTTAGTTATGCACGTGACGATAAATTTATTTAAAGTACCAGAAAAAGAAATCACGTGATCAGCATTTAATAAATTAAATTCTAAAAATTAATCTTTAAAAATTCATCAAAAATCAGAAAATGGAGGTAAAGATTCGAAAAAATCTCATTTTAAAAGAATTTTCTATGATCTTTCTTGTGATATAAATTTTATAAACCTCAAATTATAATTTTGAATGCAAACTTTAAAAAAAGTTTCTAAAACAGCTTAAAAATTTAATTAAAAAAATCTAAGAAGAATTTTCCAAAAATCTTTCTTAGTGCACCCCTACACTATAAGAAGAATCGCCATGCAAAATGTCAGCCCTTTAGGTCCAGTGGTTTGGTCTGTGCGTTGTATGTCAGTGAGTCAGTCAGTTACGGAACTGTTTTTTATATATAGACTAGCTGAAAACCCGCGCTTCGCTACGGAGTACATTCAAATTAAATACAACGGTCAACGTATGCAATTTATGCCAATATATATATAATAAATACGACGATCAATGTATATAATTGATGTAAAATATATATATATTTATAAAAAAATCGTAAGGGATATTTTTATAGACAAAATAATGTAGAAGAAGATATTCAAATTAAATCTATTATAAAGAATACTAAAGAATATAGTACAGTTAATATAGTACAGTTTCTAGAACATTTCTTTTACTGTATTTTAATATTGTTTTGGATAATGTCCAATCGTCTGCCGCATTAGCAACGGAAAAAAATTATTTTTTGTCTATTTAGTTTTTATGCACGTGACGATAAATTTATTTAAAGTACCAGAAAAAGAAGTCACGTGATCAGCATTTAATAAATTAAATTCTAAAAATTAATCTTTAAAAATTCACCAAAAATCAGGAAATGAAGGTAAAGATTCGAAAAAGATTTCATTTTAAAGGAATTTTTATGATCTTTCTCGTGATATAAATTTTATAACCCTCAAATTATTATTTTAAATGCAAACTTAAAAAAAGTAAAAAAAACAGCTTAAAAATTTAATTTAAAAAAATCTAAGAAGAATTTTTCAAAAATCTCTCTTAGTGCACCCCTACACTATAAGAAGAATCGCCATGCAAAATTTCAGCTCTTTAGGTCCAGCGGTTTGGCCTGTGCGTTGTATGTCAGTCAGTCAGTGAATGAATGAATGAATGAATGAATGAGTCAGTTACGGAACTGTTTTATATATATAGATTATGGTGTATTTCTTAAGTATTGAAGTGCCTTACCAAAACGCCGCAGACTGGATATTTATCATAAAGAATGTATGTGGTTCAAACCACGCCATGGGACGGCAGGATAAGGAACTTTAGCTTCAAACCCCTTTGGATTGAAACTGCTTGCGAATTTAAAGATGTGCCATTACGACGAGAGAATCTGAACTCAAAAGTTTCCGAACTGCAAATCGACCAACGTTTGTGCCAATTTAGTGACAGTAAATGATGTGCGCGAATAAAAAAACGATGTTCGACATTGAGAAATTTTCTGGAATATCAAAAGAACTTTGCGAATGAAACCAAGCAGTGGAAATTAGGGATGCGACATCGATGTCGATGTTTTCAAAACATCGATGTTTTGATAAAAACATCGATGTTTTAAACATCGATTTATTGAAGCCGATGTTTTTTTAACATCGATGTTTTGTGCTCGATGTTTTACGTTGTCTCGATGTTTTTTTTTTAAGGAAAAAGTACCGTAATAAAAAAAAATTTACCACGTAGCATAATTTTCACACTCAGTAAATGTAAGTCTGAATTCTGAAAAGGACGAATACAAAAGGGGGAATGATTCCTTAGCAAACAGACAAATAGCAATTAACAACCAATGAACCAATCAGAGCGCTTGGAATGTTCCTGACACTCCAGAACCTTCCATGGGGTTTTATTTTACAAATAGTATATACACGAGTGCATCGATTTAAGTTTTTGTTTTGTTCTGGTTCTATATAAGTTGACGTTAATATTATTAGTAAGATGCCTCCCAAAAGTACCGTTTGGGAATATTTTTACAAAACCACTGACAAATTGGCGAAGACAAACCATCGATGTTTAAAAACATCGATGGTTTTTAGGCGATGTTTTATTAGCATCGATGTTTTAATATTGAATATCGATGTTTCAAAACATCGATGTTTTGTTGTCGATGTCGCATCACTAGCGGAAATACGATAAGAGATGAAGAGACTGAAACGGAAATACTTCAAAGTGTGCGCGTGTGATCATTGAAACTGTTTGAAAAATTTAATTTAATGTTGCCGTGGAGTGAAAATTTTTACGTGAGGTGAAAATGAAAAGACGATGGATCTTGATGACATCATTATACCGAAGCAAGCTAGGAGCGAGGAGAGAAATATGGCTGCCGAGGGCGAAACAGAAACTCAGAAACAGCGAGATGAACGGATTGGTGTGGACAGTGAAAGAGAAAGTATGACAATGATTTTGAACTGGAAAACAAGGAAGAAAAAGTATTGTGAACTTAACATTAAAACCAGAATATTCGAAAGGACTCTCGGACATCATATAAGTTAGAGGAATCGCGTCAAGGACTTTGGAAGAAAATTTAAACGATTAAACAAAATTGAATAAGAACTAGGTGAATATTTTGAAAATTTAAAAATGCTGAAGATCTCATTTTTTGATTAATTTGAATGATGATGGAAAAATAATAAAAATGTAAATTAAAGTCTCTAAAGGTAAGCTAAAATTTAAGTTCAAAATATAGTACTATGAATGAGTCTGAAGATTTCAGAATTTTGTAATGACATTATTTTGAAAATTTAAAAATGCTGAAGATCTTATTTTTTGATTAATTTGAATGATGATAGATAAATAATAAAAATGTAAATTAAAATCTCTAAAGGTAAGCGAAAATTTATGTTCGCAATAATGTACTATGAATGGGTCTGAAGATTTCAGAATTTTGTAATGACATATTTTGAAAATTTAAAAATGCTGAAGATTTTATTTTTTGATTAATTTGAATGATGATAGATAAATAATAAAAATGTAAATTAAAATCGCTAAAGGTAAGCGAAAATTTATGTTCGTAATAATGTACTATGAATGGGTCTGAAGATTTCAAAATTTTGTAATGACATATTTTAATGTAAAAATGAAATGTTAATTGAGAAGGTGGTGTCAGAGTGAAATTGACATAAGATATCGGTTAAAGAAATGTTGTTTTTGAGATGATTAGAATTAAAAATTGCTGAAGTTACTGAAGTATTTTAAGTTATTGAAGTTACTGGAGGATTTGAGATTATTGAAGTTACTGTAGTTTTTCGAAGTTATTGAATATTGTTATAATATAAACCCATAAAAATTTTTAAACACTGAATTTTTCCCACCCCAGTTTCACTGAAAAGTTTGTAAACTTTAGTACAAATAGGAGGATTTGGCCACTTAGTTTTTTCTGATAGCACTTCCCAATTGGTTTGTTGAACATTTTAAATTTCAGTGGAGTTTTAGACTGCTGAATTAAATATTACTGTTCATGTGTGGGATTTTACTTGGATTTTGATTAGACTTTTGAGAGTTGATAGACTCATTTCATGTTTTCCAGATTAATTAATTAGTACTTTGATGTTGGAAAAATCTTTAATATTGTTATGCTACGAAATTAAAATATGTTAATCCAGCCTTTTGTTGAGTGGGGAGGAAGCAAAGTATAATGTATTAAATTATGAGTAGTAGTAAAAATTTTGAAAATTTTGATTTCATTGATAAAAAATTAATAGTTTGATTTCGTCAAAATTTATGTGAAATTGAGAATATTTTTTGTGTAATTTGCTACAAATTCTGGTCTCCAGAGCTGGTAACAGCCTTTTTGTTCCTTATATTTGATTTTTATGTTTTTATATTTTGATTTTATGAAGTATATTAGTTCGATTTACCTTTTTGATAAAATATTATTTTGAGAGCGTTTTTAGTGTATTGAATAAAATTTTATTGATATTGTGTGATTTAAAAAAATAAAATAATATGGAATTTTTAAGCTATTTTTCATTGATGTAAAGTGTGAGATATTATGATATGTCTTAATTTTGGTAATAGTAGAATTGTATTGGTAAAGTTGAATAAATATGAGTAAATTAACATATTTTATCAATTAAAGAATGATTCAAAGTTTTGAACAAAACATGAGTAATTTTTAACATGCTTTCAATTTGTATATTGTTCAGAGTTTTTAAGTTGATTGTTGCGTGATTATGAAAAGTACATAATAATTAAAAATGAGAAAGGAAGTTGTTTCGAATTTTATAATAGGGAAATTTGAAAGTTGATAATATAAAGATGTGTTGATAATTTTATTCCATACTTTTAAGATTTAATTTACTTCTTATATTTAAACAATCTGATTTATTGTACATTGTTAAATCCATTGACTGATTTTCAACATTTCCAGTTTATTATTTTTTTTATGTTGTGAGATTTTCACTGATGGTAATAACTGAAGAAAACACAAAGAGTCAGAACGATTATATTTTAGTGTTCTTTTTAGTACTTTAATATTCTCATTTTTGTTTTTGTACCGTGAGTGGATTAAATTATGAGTAAAAACTGCAAAATGAACTTTACCACTCAAGGGTCTGACGAGACACAAATGAAAAAGCGTGGACTTTTGTATATTGCTGAACTCTTTTTTTTAACAGTCCTACCATCTTAATAGTGAATATCTTTTTATAATTAATGTTTTTTATCTTCCTTCAATATGTGTTTTTGCTTTCTATAACTGAGATCTCAGCGCGTTTTTCTGTTGCATCTACTTATCTTAATTTTGTATTTCTTCTGTGATTTTATAATTATATTTGATGATTGACAATAATTAATGCTTTCAATTGATTTTGATATTTTCCTTAGTGATTTGTAAAGGATATATTATTGTGTTTTCTTTCAGTACTTCAGTTAGTTGATTTTATAACATTTTTGATAACCTTGTTGATACAATTGATATTTTAATATTTTTGAAGTGATACTTTTATAGGTAGTATTCTGATGTCTTTCTTATTGTTTTTCCTAAGAATTGATAATGTATATTTTATACCAAAAATTCAAGCTTATTTTCATGTAACCTCTGAAGATAAATGTAAACTGTGTTTTTGAAACCACTGCTCCAATATTTAATGCGCGAAAGAAAAATGAAGGGTTTTAGGTTTATATTTTTATTATGTCTTATGTAAGCTTAATCGATTCTCTTCTGGAGACATGCACATGGAACTGGCCATTCTGCGTGCGCACGCCTTCAGAGGGACGGGGGAAGTTGTAAACGATATTTTAGAGAGAGTAGAATAATTAAAAGAATATATAAGGGAACTTTCACTCTATATCCAATTTTTAATGCGTCAAACGTCACTATTATTCACATTTCACAAATTAACGCGAAACAAACAAGAGAGTCGAATCGGGAACGCGAAGAACTATTAATAGAACTGGGCAGCCTTGAAGAAATTGGCGGGAAGGGATTAATGTCGGAGAGTGCTTCAAAAGAAAATTCCAGGAGGTTCGAATTGAATGTTTCAGCAGAATTTAGCGCGCGTTATTTCGATGTAGCGTGAAAAGAATCAGTCAGACCGGAGAATGCAATCGATTATGATGGATACGCAGTGAAGGGTTCCGTGTTTTGAGATGGCGAGCGCCAGGCTCTTTTAAAAGTGAAAAGTGTTTTCACCGTGAACTGTAGTAATTAACTTATGGAAAATGATTATGGTGTATTTCTTAAGTGTCTTACCACAACGCTGCAGACTGGATATTGATCATAAAGAATGGATGTGGTACAAACCATGTCATATATATATATATGTGTGTATGTGTGTTTGTTAGTTACTTGGGTCAGAGATATATTAGGAAAATAAAGGAACACCTCTTTTATAAGGAAAATAAAAAAGGCTCTGCAAGGAAACTGAAAAGTTATTTTCACATAAGACATAGACACTAATCGATTTTTTTCAGAGTTTCTTTAATTTTCAAGTCTTCATCTTACCATTTATTATTACAAAAAAAAAAAAATAAATATTTTAAGAATTATTTTCTTATGAAATATAAACACTAATTGATTTTCCTTCACAAATTTTCACAGTTTTCTCCTTGTTTTTAACTTTATTCAATGAAAATGCTTTTTGTAGTTTATAGAAATGAAAGGACAAAAATGGAACGACAATGAAATCACAAACATGAAATACAATTCTTTATTATGCCATTTATTATAACAAAAGTATAGCAAATATGTATAATGTGTATATTTAAACAATATTTATTACACTATTTTTGCAATGTTTCAAATTTACGCTTTTTAAAATTCTTTTTATTCTTCTTTTAGTTTACTTAAATTATCATTTTCTTTCATACACAAATCATGATTATTCATGTCATTATATAACATGATTTTGTAGATGCACACAGCAATAATTTACAAACATAGTCACCGTCATGACCATTAGGACATTCAGGTTCTAAAATAATTTATTTTTCCTTTAGTAAGTTTAAAGTTAAAGTATAATAATTCGTATTTGATTAGTTATTTTTGCAAACAATTGAACATCTGATGACAAAAAATTTACAATATAATTAAACATTACCACAGTCACTACGAACCGTGAAGAACATTTGAGACCTCCACGATCAAGATTTCTTATAAAGTTATAATCATTGTCTAGATTTATATCTAAATTCAGAACTAGTTTTTCTTTGCAATAACTGCACTTCAGTTTTTTATAAACATTATGACTGCAGTATCTTGCTAGATAGGTAATTACAGGTAGATATGGTTTAACATTTGCAATTTTAGCTTCATCAATGTCTATGTGGGTTAATTTCTTGAAATCATCATCCTTCTGTTTAAAATAAGACCCAATATCAAGGCTTTCACCATCAAAATGTGTAAGTGGAACCACTTTAGAACTTAACAGTAATTTTAACTATATGATTTATTATTAAAATATGTCATTTTACACTCATCAATAAAGTAACGGGTTAATTCTAACATCCCATGTCTGAACAACGACTTTGTGAGTTCAGTTCATGTTTTCCCATGCATCAAGCTAAATCAGAAATTTATTTAAAAATCTATATTTTTCATCAAGTGTTTCAGTCGCTGTTGTCTAACCCCTAGCCCCCACGACAAGTTGAAATGTGGGAGTGACAGATCCTAACTGACCCTCGGCGAGGGAGGTTGGGCGAACACCACGCTGTTCGGTGGGCGACTCCAGTCGTGCCGTCCACATCAAGCTGTCTAGTTAATAACTGGAAGCGATCCAATTATCGAGAGTTGAATCTCTCGGCTTAAGACCCAAAAGTAGTCTTGGAAGCATATGTATTAAAGTGTATATAATTTGCACAACAAATATGTACACAGGCTGTAGATATTAAATGTGTCTCGCGCGTTCAACTGATGGAGAACAGTACAGAGGTATGAAGCAACATTTAAAGTATAATTTTAAAGAACTGCACACAATTACGAGGGAGTGGAGAAGAGCGACGCGCAATCAGTTTAAATAATAAATTTAAGTCTAATCCGGATTTTTTCTTTCGATGTAAGGATATTACTAATGAAGAACTGAGAGACGTAATTACTGAAAAAGCCGGATTAGGATAAAGGAAAGGGGGTGTTTTATGCTACATCAAGCATTGGTGAGAGAATAAATGTAAGCACTAAGGTCAGAATTGTATAGGATGCGGCTTCTAAAGCCTAAAAGAAACTATTTCTAAATGATTGCCAGAATCAAAGTAACTCAACCTTTTACTGACCGTGACACTCTTTCGACCTTGATTTTTCCCCGTACCTCCCCCTGTCCTAAGGGCGTAAGGTAACTATTAATGTGGTTTTTTTTGCTATTATTGTATTTGTTGTGTCAACTAGAACATGTTTTGCTTATAATTTTTCTAATTTATACATGAGGGCACTTTAAAGGATTCGACCCTGTCTGAAGTCCTAACTCAATCGGAGGCTCAATCTGTTTTGAAGTCCAGGCGATACAGTGATTGAAGAGAGTCTCCTGCTGATTATTGGTATCCGGCAAGTGCCCTGGTCTCGCCTTGCTCTTTAAAGATCCGAGACCAATACAGTGTGCCCTGGCTCGTCTTCGGAGTGGCCATACAAATAGTATGGGCTTCGAGAACTCTACAAAGGTCTTTCCCTTTGCTGTTGTTCTGCTGCTAATCCTTCCCACATTGTGGACTGTTGAGGTATCCCTGTCAGCATGCTTACAAAAGATCAGGATACTCCTGCGTCCCTTTTGCTCACATAGCAGAGCCTCATCGACCTGGTCTAGTATTTTCTAGTCAAGCGGGCTTAGCAACACCATAATTAATACAAAATAAAATTGCGTAAAATTTTTACTTTAATTATTTCTCGATCAGGTGACCCTTGCGCTTGATAACCAAATATAAACTTTATAAATATCCAATTCTATCGCTGCGAGGAATAACAAAAGATCTTCTGCGTGAATTCTGTTGCTGCGATTCCGCGATTTGCTGAGTAAATAAATCACCCTACCGAAATCCGATTCTACCAAGTAAGAAATGCCATAAATAATGATTGATCTATCCCAAAGCTGTGGAAAATTTTTTCGATGTTGTACTCTATTCGAAAATGGTGTTTTTCTTGGCTGAAACTAATATTCAATAAAATCTTTTACAAAAACAGAAGTTTTATCCTAAAACGTGTGTAAATGTAAGTTCGAAATGATATACTTAAAGTTTAGAAATTTCTCCAAAGAAGATAGCATTTTCCTTTAGACCACGTCGTTCCTGAAAAACAAATTTTGTAACTGATGCCTCCACATTATTATGAAATTTAGATACACTCCTGTTTTCGCGTACGACAACATTTAATTTAATTTGAGTAAGACACAACATTTATCGCATATCTTAGCTGCCCAGCAAATTGCTAAACAAACAAATTCATAAAATCTTGCTTTAAATACCAATCGGATTTCGTCTTATAATGTGAAACGTCGTTTCTAAAGGTTTCCTCTCTGATTACCGGTACTACTCAGATTGAGACCAGATGATCACATGTCCTGTACAAATATATTGAAGACTCAGTAAAGAGTATATTATTCGACAGACGAGATTTGGTGTAATTTATAAATTTTTTTAAACATTTTTTAAGAGTTGAGATCAGAATTAAAGTTATACTAGTTGATTACCCGTCAAAACATGACGGCTAGATATTAAATAAATGCACTAATACACAAATTATACTCAACACATCATTGCAAAATGTTGAAAATCATAATAATGCGCATAAACAAACTAATGTGTTTAAGCGGCCTCGGTCTTAGTGAGCATCTACAGCCAGATTTAAAAATGCCACTGAGCATGCGCAGAAAGCAATTTTTCAATTGTAAATTATCGCTAATTAAACAGCGCAAAATAAACAATTTCCATCAGGTTTGATCTTATATTTTACAAACATAATTATCATAAAAATAGAAATGGCAGAGAGAGAGAGAGAGAGAGAGAGAGACTCCTAGGAATAAACGTGTTTCTCATTAAAATATGTCATTGAGCATACGCAGAAACAGTGAGTTTCTAAAGCCAGATTTAAACATGCCACTGAGCATGCACAGAAATCAATTTTTAATTGTAAATTATCGCTAATTTATAGAAATTGCGGTTCCAAAAACCAAATTTGACAAATCTACAGATTACAATCTTTCGTTTGAGACCAAAATGAAGTAAATTGATGCAGTAGTTTTCTCTCACGGACTACCCAAAAAGTCGGCTTAGCAACTTAAATATATAGATATTTCACACACAAAATTTAAGACAACATCTAATATAAAAGTATAGATAGATGCTCCATGCATTAAATATTACTTTGGCTGCACATCAGAAAAAAACCCTTCAATAAAATGATAAAAATTAAATTACTTTAAAATAATTAAAAGAGAGAAAAAAGCGAAAATTAATCCAGTCTCCATATGAAGCCGCAAAATAGTTATTTATATATCATTATCCATGTATTTCCTCATCTACAGAACACAGCAGATGTAGAAAAATACAGTTAAATCTTAAAAATTATAACTAAATATTAAGCAAAAACAAAAACCAGAAGTATTGCATAAGTAGCATTTCATAACACCCTGTCCTGCAGTATAAACAGTTATAACGACAGGTTTTTTTTACTTCAATCACTTTGGTGGGTGAAGTATCCCCCAGAAATCGTAGATCATGACCGATATCGCACTAATTATGTTTAAAAAATTATGTCATAAAACACAATATTAATTGCAGAAGATAATTATATGCGATATTTCCTCTAAATAAACACGATCAAACATGAGAATTTGAATTCCATTTTCGGGGATCCTTTCACAACGGTGAGAGAAAAATATTCCTTTGCGCCAAAAAATCCCATTTCATACGATAGTACACAGTTGGTTACATCCCTAAATGGACAGAGAGATGCGTTTTCCATGCGTTCTCAAGCCATAAACTTATCTCTCCTTCAGTACAGATGAAAGGGTGTCTCTTTTTAAATTACCCAATGCAGAAAAATTTTCCTCGCATATAGTGCAATCGAAAGTTTTCTCTTTTGTATGAGTACGGAGATGCGATTTTAAAGTCCACTGGTAGAAAAATCTTTTCTCTCACACAGTCAGGACGATAAATTTCTCCTGTGTATGTACGAACATGTTTTTTAAATGATCGAGTTCACAAAATCTTTTCTCACATACCTTGCAGACCAAAATTCTTTCCTCAATGGATAAGGAGATGCGTTTTCAAATTTCCCTGTAAAGAAAATCTTTTCTCACATACAGTGCAGGCGAAAGGTTTCTCTACTGTGTGGGCGCAGAGATGTGTCTTTAAATGGCACTGTTGAGAAAATTTCTTCCAACATACAGTACAAGCGAAAGGCTTCTCTCCCGTGTGGATACGGAGATGTGTTTTTAAATTATCCTGTTGAGAAAATGCTTTCCCACATACAATGCAGGCGAAGGGTTTCTCTCCCGTGTGGGCGCGGAGATGTGTCTTTAAATGACCCTGCTGAGAAAATGCTTTCCCACAGACAGTGCATGCGAAAGGTTTCTTTCCCGTGTGGATGCGGAGATGTGTTTTTAAATTATCTTGTTGAGAAAATGTTTTCCCACATACAATGCAGGCGAAAGGTTTCTCTCCAGTGTGAGCGCGGAGATGTGTCTTTAAGTGACCCTGTTGAGAAAACGTTTTCCAACATACATTGCAAGCGAAAGATTTCTCTCCCGTGTGGATGCGGAGATGTGTTTTTAAATCATCCCGTCGAGAAAATTTTATCTCACATACAGTACATTCGAAGGGTTTCTTTACTGTGTGGGTGCGGAGATGTTTTTTTAAATGACTCAGTTGAGAAAATGTTTTCTCACATACAGTGCAGGAGAAAGGTTTCTCTCCCGTGTGGGTGCGGAGATGTGTTTTTAAATTATCCTGTCGAGAAAATCTTTTCCCGCATACAGTGCAGGCAAAAGGTTTCTCTATTGTGTGGGCGCGGAAATGCGTCTTTAAACAACCCTTTTCAGAAAATGCTTTCCCACATACAGTGCAGACGAAAGGTTTCTCTCCCGTGTGGGTGCGGAGATGTGCTTTTAAATTATCCTGCCGAGAAAATCTTCTCTCACATACATTGCACGCGAAAGCTTTCTCCACTGTGTGGGCGCGGAGATGTTTTTTTAAACTACCCTGTTGAGAAAAAGCTTTCTCACATATAGTGCAGGAGAAAGGTTTCTCGCCCGAGTGGATTCGGAGATGTGTTTCTAAATTATCCTGTCGAGAAAATCGTTTCCCACATACAGTACAGGCGAAAGGTTTATCGCCTGAGTGGATGCGTAGATGTGTTATTAAATAATTCTGTCGAGAAAATATTTTCTTACATACAGTGCAGGCGAAAGTTTTCTCCCCTGAGTGGATGCGGAGATGTGCTTTTAAATTACTTTGTTTAGAAAAAGCTTTTCCACACACAGAGCAGGCGAAAGGTTTCTCACCGGTGTGAATTCGGAAATGGGTTTTTAAATTTTCCCGTTGAGAAAATTGTTTCTCACATACACTGCATGCGAAAGGTTTCTCTCCCGAGTGGATGCGGAGATGTGTTTTTAAATGATCCTGTCGAGAAAATCGTTTCCGACATACAGTACAGGCGAACGGTTTCTCCCCCGTGTGGCTGCGGAGATGTGCTTTTAAGTAATCCTGTCGAGAAAATTTTTCCTCACATACAGTGCATGCGAAAGGATTCTCCTGTGCGTTGGCATGGAGATCTGTGTTTAAGTGATCCTGTTGAGAAAATGTTGACACCACAAACATTTGTTTCGCACGGAACAAACTGCACCGAGAACCTGCAAAGAGAGAAGAAAGAAATTTAAATGAGAAATCACATGGCCACGTACCATTACGGTGTTTTGTATTTTTCACGTGAAAACAATAGCAATGCATAAAAGCTTGTGTGTTCTAGGAAATGAGATTTAGATATATAAAATAAGATGTTATAAATTATGTTCTGGATTAATAAATCTACAGCTCATTCCAAATTTATTGCAATTAGAGCACGAAGTTCCTTGGCCACCCTTATCTTTTCAACCTGGTAGATCATAAGGTAGTTCAGAGATTTTAATATGTTTCGGTTTGTAGGGATCACCACAAAACTACTGATATCAGCCCGATAAAAAATGGATAAGCATTATGCATTTTTTCCATTATACTTATTTTTGGTGTCGGTAATTCAAAATAATTTCATCATTAATTATTGAGTTTAATGCTCGAGAAATTCCAGAGATTTACATGTAATTATAGAGCTCGGTAACCAGATTAAAAAGTTCATAAAATTAATAAAATATATAAATTCAATTCAGGAAATAAAAAATATGTGGGTTATGGTTTTGCTTAGGCATACTGTGCAATAAGTGTTTTTATGTGACTGTTCAAATAATCTAAATGAAACATTTCAAAAAGTTATCTGTCGGTCTATTGTAGTCGATGAGATATATGTCAGGTGTATTAAATGCTTTACTTTCCAGAATGAAAAGGTTTTCAAGGGGGAGTGTTAGGTGATTGCTGCTAGTTTGTGTAATATTTAAAGAAATTCTTGAAAAATATTGGCATATTTTATATTTCTATATTACAAAATATAGGTATATTCTAACTTTTAATATTTTTCATTTTTTTGTTATCAATTTCTTTTAAAATTTATTATTTTCTTTTCAGGAGTGGTTTTGAGTGGGGGAGAGTTTAAATTTGAATTTTTATTTAAACTTGAATGTTTCTAAGAAAATCTTGTTTATGCATTTTTGCATTTCTACGAAACTTTGCATAGAATTTTGTCTTGATTTCGGCACGTCTTTCTCATTTGTCCTGAAGTTTTACAATTTTCTCTATTTTCCGGGATCGATATTCGAATTCATGTAAGATTCAAAATTAATGTTTATTCTTATAAATGCTCCTTTATGCATTTCCATGGAAAAAATTTCTTTATATTCAATTTTATTTAGAGTAGATGTTAGGCAAAAGATCCCTTACCAAAGTCTAAGGCTAAAGAGTAATACTTGTGATTTATGAGATTCTTTAAAATTAAGAGATTACACATTTTTCTAATTCTGATGTGCATATGTCCACTCATCTAAATATGTAACTACAAAGGGTACTAATACATAATAAATGCACTAGAAATAAATATGCATGCCTATAAAAATATACACTGGGACCAAAAATGTGAATTGGGGACTTACATTATCTTTGAAACACTCTTCAAACTTTTTGTCGATAATAATTAAAAACGGTCGATAATAATTAACGTGTTTTGCTTTAAATCTAGAAACTTAAAATTTAAAATTATAAAAAATAAAGAAGAATTCGATTTGCATTCTGATTAACTTGAGTTACCCTTATATTGAATAATAAAAAAATAAAACTATTGTGTGATACAGAAAATACTGGAAGACCATATTTTCTTACAGGACTCTCATAACATTTTTTCATTTTGTGTATCAAGTCAAATTATTTCAAGATATTCATATATTAAAATTCTTTTGTTCAGAACTCTACACAATACAATTCAGTACTACAGGAAATCAGATGATTAAGCTATACCTGTTACAACATTTCTTGATTAGAGAAAATCTTACTTACCTCTTCATTAACAATGAGATAGAAAAACAATTGTCAATATAAATAATTTTTCATGATAGAGCATGAAATATTTTATTATTCAGCCATAAATGTATGCACTGAATGACACAGACAAAGTGCAGTACCATATTTAACAAAACAGTGATTATATGCATAGTATTCAAAACAGTAATATTCACACAAATCAAATATTTTAAAGGGTAAGTAAATGAAAATAAAATGTAGTCATAAAATTCCCTACATGATGAAATATAAACTTTTGTTCATATACAACCATTTTATAGTGTTTTATAAGTTACTTCCCAAAAACTATTCTTCCTCTCCCTTCTCCTTCCAAATTAAGGAAATTTCACACATATTATATAAAATAATAAATTTCAATCCTTAGAAGTAATACACATGACACAAAAAATGAATTTTTCTCTGTTGTACATATAACCTCTGCTATTTACAGACTGGTAAAAGACGGTTAACAATTATGGATCGTTGAGATTATATCAGAATGCCCCCACACCCCCTAAAAAAAAAAATAAAATCAGAAAACTCAAAAGATATTTGAGGTGTAGGGTTTGGATTACAAGCATTTGGCACTATTAAAACATAACTACCCATTTCTAGAGTTAGAGAGTTACAATCAATAACATTTGTGATTAGATCAGTGAATGCAAGAGGCTAATTATTATATGCCTTCAATGGAAAGGAGTTTATGAGAGATACTGCACAGACCGGATTACTACCAGGTGCCAGAAGAGGAGGAGAGGTGGTGACCTTTAGTTCATCTATGACTTAGCAGGAACGTATATTGAAACATTCCTTCATGCATTGCATCAAAGAATTTAAAGCAATTGTATTTGAATTTTATTATCTTGTATTCATTTATAAAATTCATGTTTCATTTAAAAGTTTCTGATAAATTTCAGAGTTACTTTCAGGTTTCATAACAAAATCATCACTTTAATGAAGTTCAGGAAATATAAAAATCGTAAAATGAGGTGCATAAAAATGCCACACAACACCATGAATATGCTAACATAAATTTGAATTTACTTGTGAACACAACTGCATATATATCTATGAATACAAATATCACATTCTGACAATCTCTAATTACAATATTCAGGACATGTTGGATTTTCAAGGAGGAATAGACATAATTCAGAATTATTTGATTTCCTGACAAAACATTACATTTTCTTCTTTTTTTGTTGCCTTGGTATTTACATCTTCAAGGTCCTCTGTAATCTATATTTATTCCTACAAAACTAAAGTGAGAAATAATACTCACATATTAGTGAGAAGAGAGGATTTATAATGACAAAAATCTAAAAATAGAAATCCACTAAAAACTTAAAATAATTGAGTGCTTTCACTGCCCCCACATTTTCACTGCTATGTATATAAAGCATCTTGCAGACCTGTACTGTGTAGCTTCTTTACAGCACACACTGAAGAATTTAATGGTGAAAAATACCAAAGTTTACATTTTGGAATGAAATCTCACCATAACAGTATGAATATCGTACTTCAGACATATTTTTTAGCAACAGACTTCATGAAACAGAAATATCTGTATTCAGAGTACAAAAAAAAATGTGGAGGCTAGGTTATAAAGTTTTTCAGGTAATAAATTTTTTGCTTATTCTTGCAGCAAGTTAAGAGTAATTAAAGCCAAAAGCTGAAAACAGAAGATCTTCCATAGATATTCTCTTGTGAAAAGAGGCCTACAAATTTTGAAAGTTTGTGGAATCTCCTTATAGTTGAAGGGTTTAATAGAGCTAAATGCCTACTGAAACTTGACTTACCAAATGATCATTCAATGAGATAACAAGCAATGTGAAAGATAGAAAATACCCACAATTTTCCTGCCCTGAGTAGATTTAACTGTCTATATTGTGACAACAAATTCTGGCTACTTGTCAGTGTTCTCTTCATAAATTTTTAACAAGTCTCTGAAACCAAACTCCCCACACTTCACCACCGAATTAAAATATCATTAATCATGAGACAACCTTAGGAACACTATGAATGAGAGGATAGAAAATATGTAAGGAATTAATTATGAAAGGCAGGGCTGGATTTAATCACATTGGTTTTATAGGTAGCAATTGGGCCCCATGCAAGTACAGAGACCCAATTGAAGCAAATTGAAAATATGCTTCTACAGAAGTACTGTGATCGGTTAAAAATCTAAAATTCCTGGCAAAATATAGCCACTCACATTTCAAACAAGTTTTAGTCAGAGCCACAGAGCTTGCGACAGATTTAGATAACACTCCAGAACTTTGGGAAACATATTTACGAACATGAAAAAGGATATCTAATTACAAGTATGCACATGAACCAACAACTAAGTGGAAAGAAATATGTGAGGTGCATTGTTTTTAGCACATACTGTATAGAATGAACATCAGGAGCATGCCCCGGTACTAGAAATGTCTTGACAGATGTAAAAATGATTTCAAATAATGATGAAATGAAGTCTATGAAAGATGTAGACGTAGATAGATATATGCTGGTCAAAGAAATGGAAGTATTAAAACCTATTGTTTTGGAAACACTATAAAAATTCTACAATTGCTACAAATGACAGCTACTGTCTTTTCAAATATTTATATATCTCTAAGGATATTTTTAACAATTCATTTAACTCTAGCACTGGGAAAAAAGAAACTTTTCTAGATTAAAATTAAATAAAACATACCTAAGGTTAACAATATCACAGCAGAGACTCAATTGCCTTGTAATACTGTCTATAGAGCCTGTAGAAACAAGGAAATTAAAATATTCATTAATTTATAAATAATCTTGCTGATAAAAAATCTAGCAAAATTTGAATTGTAAATAATTTTGTTCTGAGAATAAAATATATATAGTCTAGCTACTTTTTAGCTTTTCTTTCTTATAAATGTATATAAAAAAGGAAATACCACCATCCTAATTTTTGTCTACATGCATCACATCAAATTTTTATTCTTTAATGTACTAGGGGTTTCGCCCCTAGGCTCACTACGTTCGCTCCTCTGTTCTGGCTAGTAGTGAGATACATAGGCGTGATTCTCGGGCAATGTAACAGCTTCCATCCATTTACTGTTGTCACCCTTATTGCGTAGGGCGTTTCATCACTGTTGAATTATTAGCTTTAAAATTCAATTAAAAATCGAAAATTTAAGATATAGACTTGAAATGAGGTTTATATGAATAAGAAAGCTTTCAGCTTGCAGATGATGTAAATATTTTCTTTGTAAGATAAAAACTCGAGGAGAATCGATATTACATCCACATAGGGGACGATATTTCTTGAAAAAGTGTTTCATTTTTTGATGAAAATATTAGTCTGTTTTAAACTATTTTTAAACAAATGAGGTCTAGTTTGAAAGAGAAATGTCTGTAGTCTTGGATTGTAAAAAGATCAAAATTCTACGATCATTTTTTGGCGAGTTATTGTAATCTAAAGATGAAATAGTCAACATTTTCCCACAAAACATAAAATAAAAAACAAACTTAAAGTCCGACGAAGATGAGACATGTCTTACTTTGGTCCCACCATTTTTCTGCATCCATTGGTATCACTCGACCCCATACCCCCAGGGGTTTCAGAGGAGATAGCGTGACAAGCTTTTGACAGCGGCAGCGGCAGTAAAGGACCCCACCAGAATTTCTGCAATTGGGCCCCACTATGACTAATGGTAGCCTTGATCAAAGGCAAGAATAACAAGAACTCAGATGTCAAACTTTCCAGTGCAAAGAAATTAACTGTTATATCCTGTCACCTTAATATATGAAGTTAATGTAGAAATTTCCCAATTTTTAAATATTAAAAAGTAGATATCAAGTAAAATCTTGAGATTTTTTATTTATGAGATTTCTATAAATTGAGCTTCTATTCATATTCTAAAAATTATGTTTAAAACAAAGTTATATATAAATAACTGTCAACATAACAGATAGTGAGAAAGAAACGTCAACAAGTAATGCAAAGGTATTAAAATGGCTAAAAAAAAAAAAAAAAAACCTTCTGGTATATCACTGACTTTTATTCAGAAAATTTAATCAGTTTCATAAAAGAACTTGTACAAAATGTCTATGCATACTTTCCTCCGGCAAAATAAAAACTTAAAAGCCAACATTTTCATATATTGGGCAAAGTTTTCTTTTACATAGATGGTTTAATATAATCCACTGACACCTATTTTAACATATTTTCATCTAGAATTATAATTCATGTGATGCATATTTTCTCACAGCATAATTATACAACACATTTCTGTGCACTAAGAAAAATAAAGAGCAACAAAATTTTCAAAACTGTATACTTGACACTTTTACTGCAGTTACTTTATATTCAATAAATATTTTTTACCCCTAGGAAAGGGGGGGGGGAGGTAGGATACATAAATCCTAAAGCAACAAACATCAATTTCACTAAGACTGATTGTAAGGGCAGATACTATATACAACCGATTTTCTTTTTGCGAGGGCAATACGTTCCAGAGACTACCATGCAGAAAAAAAAAGTGTAAAAAAAAACACATAGTGAACAGTACATGTAGTGAACATATAAAAATTGGAGATAAGTTCCATCTAAATATACTTAATAAGGAAAATGTTAATATACATAAGAAATATCAATCGACTGAACTTGAGTAAATATATAAAAGACAATTCACCAAACTTATTTTAATTATGTTTATATGGGTTGTTTTTTAAATTGAAATAGTCAGAATTGGTCAAAAGTAAATTGAATTCCTTTTTTATTTATATATACATATATATAACAACCAGTCATTCAGTGTTACTTCTAGACAATATGGCCATTCACTGTTGTTTTTCAGTGGTGAAAAATCACTCTTGTCCCTGGAAATATTGAATTTAATCTACAAGTCTCGAATAAAGTAAACATCTTGTGATTCTCTATTTCACCAGTTTTCAATATGAATTTGGTTATCAGATGCTGTAATTTTATTTTTGTTTGTTCTTTACATGATTCTTCATAACATGACAGAATTATTTTTAAAACACGTTGGAATTATACAGCTTGTTCAATACTTGAGTCCGTTTTAAGAAAATGATTTCCAAGTATATCAGCTAGTTGGAGGCTATTCCATCATCACTACCATAAACTAACATGGAATCAATATTCTCTGAAAAACACTCTGATAACATTGCACTGAATATTTTTTATTCCGATTTAGATTTTTAAACTGTGTTAAAGTAAAAAAAAAAAAGATTAAAATGATTATTGGTTTTTTCTTGGACCGTGTTATTTCAAATCCATGCAAAAAGAGAATTGGGTATATATATTAAAAAATTACCCAAGACAAGAATAACAAGAAAGCAGTTTTGCCAGCACAAAATAATCTGTAGAGTATAAGAAATATGCAGATAAGAGAGCAGATAATATAAATCTAATTCTAAACTGACCCAAGTATAATTTTTAAAATAAAATTTTTTTAAATATTGAATAGCTGCTAACCTCCCAAGAAAAAAATAAGGAACACAGCGTGCGACGGAATCGAAAAAAAAAACAAGAGCAACAAGATGTATAATATTTTCTAACACAATAGAACTGTAAAAGTTCGCTTTCAGACAATTCTTTGACAAATTCTGATGTTTCGGATCCTATAACTAAAGCTTTATCATCCTTCTGATTTTTAAATACATCAAATTTCACATTAAATACACATTTAGAGCTATTTATGACAGATATTTTCCTAAATCTTGCCAACAATTAAAAAAAATTCGATAACTCTTCTCATCTTGTGAATTTTCGGCTCTTCACTTTGAAACATCACATTATATGTTTCATAAATGACAAACACGTTTTTCATAAAAAATGCTAAAGCATGATCAAGATTTGAGCTTAATGTAAGAAAAATTCTTCTTCCCGCTGCAATATGCATTTATTATTGGTAGATGATGATGACTCTGCAAGTGATTTTACTTTTTTTGCTGATTTTTGAGAAGCACATGAGGTTGGTTTTAACTGTTTTACAGAGTTGGGTGAAGTACTTAACATTAATTTAAATTTTTTTACTGGTATTGGTGAAGCAAATGAGGTTGATTTTACTTTTTTTATTAGTTTAGGTGAAGCACATGATGTCTCTTTCTTTCTAATATTGTAGAAGCTGCTTGCCATCCAGGAAGTTTTTGTATAGTGTAAGCTGCTAGGAGGGGAAAATATGAATTTCGAAAACACGATGTAGGGGGAAAAAAGCGATGGTGCTGCAGAAGTAAAAATATGGGACTTTTTGCTTGAAAACGTATGTTTGTAACAAAGCTTAAAAAACAGAACAAATATGTTTTTTACGGAACACTTGGCACGTATGATATTGTATGCAGGCTGTCAAAAATATCACTTAATACAGATTTTGCAAATCTTGAAATGCTTCTAAAAAGAAGTATTTATAATACATGGTACAGAGAAAAATTATACATTTTTATATATAATATACTAATAATTATGTACAGTTATAAATTGTTCACTAATTAACTTTTGTTTTAATAAGAATTTCAGTTTTAGATATCAAGAATTACTCTTAAATTATACTCTTTGAAATACATTGATTTCAAAATTTAATTAAGCATATTATAATGAATGATGTACCTAACATGCTGAATATTAAGGAGAATTGCATTTAATGCAATAGCTGTTATCTTTGTTGCAATAAAGGATAAGCATGAACGTTATTTATTAAATTTTATCATGAAAAATTTTAACACTGATTACAGAAACAACTTACATATAAAAAATTATTTTAAATGTAACCATAGAAAAAAACTAACTGATAAAAGAATGATACAAGAAAGGAATCAGTGACGTACTGACAATAACTGGCACCTTGGGCACCATAACCCCCCCCCCCCCTCTCCAAGAAAAAAAAAAGTATAGTAATATAATATATAGAATTAGTAAAAAGATAGACCATTTGGCTCCCCTCTGCGAGTGGTGCCCGGAAGATGATAGACTCCCCCTTCCCCCCCCTCTCTATGCCACTGAAACCAATGTCTATATAGCAGATAACTGCTCTATGGTGTGAAGCTGTAAGAACTCACCAAATTTGGTGCCAGTTCATCACTTATGTGGAAAATTTAATTGTTTCATCAGTTCTATCTACAAGTTTTGCCTGAAATTAACACATATCGATTTAATTGTGAGTTTTAAAAATTTAATGCACGATAATGGTTTATTAAGTTTGATAAGTTTTAGATATTTTAACAATTTTAATACATTAAGCATTGAATTAAATTACAAAAACACCAACAAATGAATTTTGGGAAAAGGGCTGGATTTTTTATAGCAACAAAATTGATTATTATATAAGTGGTACTTTGTTTATGTTCTGCTACCATTGGGTTGTAACATTCATATTAGATGTTTTCATTATTCAGTTTAATGGCTTAATACACTGCAAACCTGATCAAGCTAAGCTTCACTCTTACGTCACCAAACTGTCAATGATTATGTCTCAGAAATGTCACTTGGTTTTTTTCAGTTCCAACTAACTGAATTTTAATAATTATCATTTAGATGTTTTAAACCACTGAACTTCAAAATCAGCTACAGCTTATGAATTATATGTTCTGTCAATGAAAAAAAAATTTGAATTATTTTCATATTTTTATTTTCCTCCTTTTCAACAAATACAATCCAGAAAATGAGAGCTTATCCATGGTTATTCATATCTAGATTATAGGTCTTACTCAAAATCTGAGTACATCTCTTTGCTAATATTGTACACTTTTCTAAAATATTTTTATTTTATTCTTACTTTTATAAAATGATTTTGATACTTTGGAAATACTTTTAATTTGAATTTTGTTCAAAAAATTCACTGGTAATACTATTGTCATAATTTTTTATACATTCTTCTATATTGAAATTATCTCCCTATAAACTTTTAAATTTTATGTGCTTTATTTATTTTTCACTATATTTGTATGTTCATGTGTCTGCATCTTGAAGTACCTAGATGTTTATTTTCTACTTCTTGAGAATTTTTTAAAATAAAATTCTTCTATTTTGAATGTATTGTTTCCCTGCAACATTTTCAATATGATATCCTATGATGCATTTTAGAAAAATTTAAATGTTGACCTACTTCATGACACTAATTGATACTTTGCAAATATTTAAGCTGTTTTAATTACTTATTCCAGATAGATGCTATAATCAATATTTCTTTAATTAAAATATTCTAAGGTTTTAATAACTACTTATTGATGAATTTTTCATACAAAGTGTTCATTGTTAGGCTAGAAGTTTTAAAACAGGACATGGAACTCTTCCCCATATATTCTGTCTTTTACTGCAATTATTAACATTTCAAGAACCTTTGTATAAGTTATGACCAGCAAAGTTGCTTAACACATTATGTCTTACTTGCATGATGGTATAACTAAAAATTTAGCATAAAAATTATAAATAAAATCATCAGACAGGCAGCTTTTAGTAATCTCTTCAAATTGTGGAGCGTAAATTTTAATAGCATGCCAACATCTACCAGAAAGGGTTAATTCCGAATACACGATACTTCTATGTATTTCGCTGCGATGGAACTGCCATCTTAGTTACGTCTCCCATTGCCAAGTTGGAGGTGGCAGAGATAACCAAGATAGTGGTTCCATCGCACAGGGAGAAATTAAATTAATTTTAACATGAGATAATATAAATGATAACATGCAGAACTTTCATAGAAAAATTATCCAGGAAATTTTAAAAAAAAGTTAAATAAGGGCTGCCTTTTTTTTTCTTCTTTTTAATGTCGCCAAGCAGAATGCATGTTTTTGGAGCGGGAAATTTCAGAAAATCCCAAAAATATGCATTTTTAAAACTGTACAACCACAGGAAAGCACAAAAACACATAAATACAAAAATCAAAAGCTGAAAAATAGTTAGAAATTTGTTAGGGGGGGGGGGGTTGTTATAATGCAAATAATAATAATTCATTTAAATAAATATAAAATACATCTTGGTTAAATATATAAGAAAATAAAAATGTTAAGAATGAAGGGCTGATGAGAGAGATGGCCGGCTAAAGAAATTTAACTTTATTAAAAAAAACGGTTATTCACTTTCAGATTCGCTTATTTTAAGTTTTGTTCTCCTTTTTTTAACCACTTCCACAAATCACTTATTTGTCCCTCTCTCAACACCCCAAAAAACCATTCCCCATTAACCCGTTTTTCCCCCTATTATATTTCCGTTTGTTAAATTTACTTTCATCGATTTTGATGATGATACCTGACCCACCAAGCATAACACTTTCAAGCACTACACTGTCAACACAAACCCCCCTACAAAAATTCATCCAATCAGTTACAGTGCTTTTGGATACCCCCAATTCATCTGTAATCCAAGAGCACAGCATTTTTTTTTACCCTTAAATAAGTTAATTTTAAATCACCCCTTGGCGTTCGTTGCATATACTACATCTGTACCTTCAGGGAAAACTCGTCTACAAGTAAATCACATGCTCTGATTGGCTGCTAATTATTCAAATCGGGAGTAATAAATGGTTAACTTAAAAGTATTTAATAAAATTGCACATTTAACACATTTGGCATTTTATCGCCAACTTGGCAAAAATTTAAAAAACATCGCCAAAAAAATAAATCAGCTGGGGTACCGTGTACTAGGATTGAGCTCCAGAAATTATTAATCTACTTTTTACTGAAAACAACATACCTTGCCTGAACATGCAGTTTTTAACCTTTTAATAGTTATACGTATTGTATTAGCATCTAGCTTCCCTAACAATTATATAACGTAAAACGTAGATATCATATATATAAACAACAAACTGTTCTCTCATACAGTACAGAAAAAAATACCTGAAAATTAAACTTACTTGAATAACTGTTTATTTTTCTAGCATGATCTGTACTGTTATTTCAGTCCGTGGTCGAAATTAATAGTTGCGAAGGTTTATCGCTAAAGGCAGTACTTCATACAGTTTAAATTACTAAGATTACAGGCAATTGAATGCAACAACAAGCAACTTATTAGAGATGGGTAAATCAGCTCAGAGCCGTTCGCTCTGAACGGCTCTTTGAAATGGACGACTGATCCGGATCTCAGTATCTCGGATCTGACGGCTCCCACATCGTTCACCGGAACCGGAAAGACCGATGTAGATCTTCAGATTCGAATCTTTTTGAAGATACAGGTCTTTCAAAAAGAGCCGTCTCTTTTTGAAGACTTTTCAAAATGAACGGCTCTTTTTGAAGATCTGTTTTCAAAATGACCCGGTTCTCTGAAAGACCGACTTGGGATCTGCTATAGATCTGTTAGTGAACGACCAGGATCCGGGTCTTTGGAGAAACGTTCGGGCAGCGGTGATTGATTTGCTGGCCAGCTGCTGAGTAACGGGAGGAATAAGTCAACGGGGAAATAATCAGTCTATTGTAATGAATTACGTTTTCAGTGTTGCGGTTGATATAACGATTGATGTAGAGTGGAAAATACAAATTCATCCATTTAATAATATGTAGTAACGGATGTATGTATGGTATATACATAATGTATATACCATGTTTCAGCATCACTCTGGAACGCCTGGAGCAATTTCAACCAAACTTGGTACACATATGACTTATAATATGGTAATAATTACTGGGGGGTTACACCCCTAGCACCCCTAGGGGGGAGGGGGCGATGTAAAACTAAACGAAAACGACTGATATTAGTGTCGAATCCATAGTTTTCGGGATCGCTGAAAGAAATAGCAACACTCTCGAAGCCTTTTAAGGGCAAGTTCAGCCCACCCTCCAAAAATAGCATTGGGGGGGGAGGGGGGAAAGGATGAAAAATAAAATGTCCAAAATGACCGAGAGTGGTTCTAATCAATAGTTTTAGGGGTAGATGAGAAGAATAGTGACACTCACGATGCCGTTTAACAGCGAGTTCAGCCCCCCATCAGCATTGGGTGGGGTAGGGGGGAAGGGATGAAAAATGAAATGTCCAAAATGACCGAGAGTAGTGTCGAACCAATAGTTTTCGGTGTCGCTGAGATCATTAGTGTCACTCACGATTCCATTTAAGGGCAAGTTCAATGCATAGGGGGGGGAGGGGGGAAAAGATGAAAAATAAAATGTTCAAAATGACCGAGAGTGGTGTCTAATCAATAGTTTTAGGGGTAGCTAAGAAGAATAGTGACACTCACGATGCCGTTTAAGGGCAAGTTCAGCCCCCATCAGCATTGAGAGGGGGGAGGGGGAAAGGATGAAAAATAAAATGTTCAAAATGACCGAGAGTAGTGTCGAACCAATAGCTTTCGGTGTCGCTGAGATGATTAGTAACACTCACGATTCCGTATATATATATATATATATATATATATATATATACAGACTTTATTCTTTCTAGTGAACGATGAACGGGTCGTTCAGAGCCGTTCAGTAAAGTGAACGGTTCCCAAAGATCCGGATCTCTCTACTGATCCGTTTTGCCCATCACTACAACTTATACTACGGGGTTAAGCGATATCGTTGCCATTGATCCGACAAATAATGAAAATTACTTAACTGTGATTAATAACTAATATCTGCTACCAAAGTGTAACAGCCCAATAAGGCGAAATGTCGCAACGTAACTGGATACGTCAGTTTTCGTCTGCTATAGATCACGTGATTATCGAGTGTCAGAAAACAGAAGCCGTTCCTATGCGTTTGCGTGTGCTTTTGGACGACACCGTCATTTTGAGTTAAATAATTTAAGTTTATTTATAAAATTCCTCATATCAGTTGTATGTAACAGGTATTTTAACATTTTTTTTTCAATATTTTGCAAGGTTTAAGAGAATATAATCATTCTTTCGTTGAGAATTTTATCATTCGAAGTGAGTACACCTTTTTTGACAGAGCGTGTATTTCCGCATGAATTTTAACATTTTATAAACGATGATTAAGGTTCATTCCTTAGATTGTTCATGAATATTACATAGTTATTTGTTCTTATTTTACGTTTATTTTTATGTTTATTTTTTCTTGTTTTAAGTTTTTGTGATAATTATTTTAGGTATTTTGGACAGTAGTATTGTTTACTAAAATGTAAAATCTTTAACTTCTTGTGACATATGTATTCAATCATTTTGAGCTTTTTATATACTGTAACAAATGTTTTGTAGTTCACTTATGTTTTTGTAGTTCACTCACTGTTTTTCAAGCTTGATACATTCTTAGCTATGTAAGCACTGAAATCTAACTAATTTGCAATATTAATTTTGTACCGGTTTATGTATTCTTAAAATAATTTCATGCTTTAAATTATTTTCTTAAATTCTATAAAATTCCATTAAAAAGTATACTCTTTCAAAAATAAAATAAGTTTGAACTGTAAAAAAGATAAAATAATTTCATAATATTAACTTGAAAATTTGAATTGTATTTAGTATTAAAATAAAGTAACTTTGCCCACTTGATAAAGATTATACACACAATATTTCTGAATCATTTTGTTGAAATGCAATCTTAATGTAAACATCAATAAAGATGTACTACATTATTAAGATATGTTTAAATTATTAACTCTTTAATAATAATTTAAATCATCATAAAAAGTAATGGAATATTATATTAGACAGTTATTTCAAAGAACTCTGAGGAAAAATGAATTCTGGATTTTATTGAAAGTTCTTGTTATATTAACACAGTCGACATATAATGTTGATATATTAAGCTGCATTAATCTCTTTTTGACAGACTGTTGTTCAAGCGTGTATTTCCGCATGAATTTGTAAAATAAACTCTTTTTGTCACAGATGTTAAAGGTTTTTTTTTTACTTAAATTATTTTCATTGATCAATATCATGTCATCTTTTTTACTTATTTTGCATCTGTATAAATGATACGATGCGTTAAAGTACTGTACGGACTGTAGTATTGTTTACTAAAACTTGGCATCAAAACAACTTCTGTTGTACTTATTCAAACATTTTAAATTTCTGATATATTTTAATAAATATATTGTAGTTGACTTTTATATATAAATATAAGGTATTTTCTTCAAAGCCGTGTGAAATATTGAAAATCGAGATGTATAACTTGTACCAATTTATTCCAGACAGAAATTGATAAAGAATTTTTAAGCTGAATACTAATACATATACCTACCTATGGTAGAGTTGAAACTTAAGTAACTACACTCACTCATTTTGCCTGTCTTACAATAGCTTTGACATTAAAAGTATATTTTGTTAAACTCTTTAAATTACTAGTAAAATGTACATACTTTATTGAATAAAATAAGTTTGTTGTACCAAAAAAAATGCCATTATATTTGTAAAATATCAACTTTAAAATTTGGATTGCATTTAGTTGTAAAATGAAGCAACATAATTCACAGAACGAGGATTATACATATAAGTTTTTTTTAATCGTTTTACTTAGATGCAATGTTTATGAAACAATGATTATGAAAAGATGTACATTTCAGATGAATGCTAAAGTTGTTTATCCATGAATAGTACTTTGTTTAAACCTTTACTGAAAATTCACTTAGTTACTTTTGTTGATATATTAAGTTGTGTAAATGTATACAATTTTTTCTTTTCTGATTTTTCATGTTATACCTTTATCGTGTATTCCTAACAGCATCATTTACTTCACCTTTACAACTAAAATTTGCCATTGATTCAACTATCAAAACATTTCTTAATTTTCTAAATATTTGTTTTGTAGTTGATTTGTCATTTGCTCAGCTTATTTTGTTGTTTAAAGATTTATATGAGATGGAGAGATGTTCTATTTGTTCCGTCTCGGAATGTTGACTACAGCGCCACGGTGAAGGTGTGGCCAATTCCTGTAAAACGCCAGAATGATCAACACTCCCCGACTAAGCGGGACGCAATTGTAATCTGTATCGTTCACCCGACTTAGCGGTGATAATTCAAAAAATTTGTTAATAAACGGTTATTCAAACGACCAGTGACGAATTATAATATTATACAGTCCAAGATAAATAAATAAGATCCATCGAAGGATCATCTGGTCCTAGGAGCTCGGAGGTTAAACCAGACTATGGATAAAAAGAAAACACAGACACTTCAGCCAAGAAAATGGACACTTCATCCATTCAGAAAAAATTAAATAGATGTAAAGGTTGTATAAAGAGCAACATTACCAAGCTGGAAAATTTTGTTGCTGAAAAGAGTGAAACCAAGGATACTAATACAACAGAGCTCGAAGTTAAATTAAAGAGAATAGAGCAGTATCAGAAGAGACTCGAAGAATTAAGAGATCAGTATTATGAAATACCTGACTTTGATGAACTTCAAGAGGTAGAATCAGATATTGATCTTTCAATGGACAGCCTCGAGAAATCAGAGGTAAGCATACGCCTTTTGATTGATTCATTAAAAGTGCTCTAAATGTTTTAAATCAATCTAATGAAACCGAATGTACAATTGGTTCAAAAATACGCTTACCAGAAATTTTTCTCTGGAGCTTACACCGATTGGGCAAATTTCAAGACCCAATTTACCAATATAATAATCAACAACACTCAGTTGAATGACGCTCAAAGATTATATTATCTTCGAGCATCCTTGAAATCGGAAGCAAAATTGTTAGAATCGTCAGATGATAGTTTCGAATCCTTATTTAAGGCTCTAGAAGAGCGTTTCCAAAATCAAAGGTTAATTGTGGAATTTCATATTTTAGCGATAATTAATTACGAAAAAATTAACCAGGATTCTGCAAGAGAACTTCGTTCTTTAGTGGATTGCGTTAAGAAAAATGTAAGAGCTTTGAAAGTGTTAGATTACGATCAAAACAAGTTATCGGATATTTTGCTAGTAAGCATAATCCTTCAAAAATTAGATAGAGAAACCAGAAAGCAATTCGAGTTTTCTTTAAAGACATCTGACGTTCCCGAATTTGATTCATTGATAAATTTTATAGAAAAACGAAGTGCGATGCTAGAAAGCATTAGCCGCTCGCCACATACTAACAAGGCTATAAATAAGATCAACATTTCCTCCGCTAAACCGAAAGCGTTTGTAGAAAATACAAACAAAGTTCATTCAAAGCCATGTGTTTTGTGTAAAAATTTACATTCTTTGTGCAAATGCATCACATTTCAAAATATGAGTGTAAATGGCAGAAATGATGTTGTGAAACGTAATAATTTATGTAAGAACTGTCTTCGTTCTCATTCGGGCAAGTGTATGTCCAAATTTAAATGCCAAATAAATGGCTGTAATACAGCACATAATTCACTCCTGCATCTCTCAAGTGACGAAAAAACAAGGGTCGATGATTCAGCGGAAACCCATGATTCAATGATTCAGCCGAAATCAGTTAGCGAAGGTCAAACAACGTCGGCAATTTTGACGTGTTCGGCCAATAAATCTGTTTTGCTAAACACTGCTTACATCTACATTCAAAACAACCAAAGAGAAAGAGTGAAATTGCGAGCCCTTTTAGACTCTGCTAGTTCGTTATGTCTGCTTACAGAAAATGCAGCACGCAGGTTGGGGTTAAAATTAAAAACAAATAGAATAAGCATTTCTGGAATCTCGGGCGTAGGCCTTTCGGCGAAGTATACAGTGAGTGCTGAGATTTCAAATGAAGATGAAACATTTACGCGATGTTTAGAAATGGCAGTGGTACCTAAAATAACGGATTTAATTCCTACAACTAAATTGGATATTTCAAACGTAATTATTCCCCATTCTATCAAACTGGCGGATCCAAATTTCTACACACCAAAGGAAATAGACGTGTTGAGTGGAAATGAATTATTTTTTGAAATTTTAGAGGCTGATCAAACACGAACACTAGATGGCAAATTGTTATTGCAAGCAAGTCGTCTAGGACATTTAATCGCTGGATCTCTACCGCAGTACGATAACAAAAAATATTGTTGTTTATTGAAGGAGTCGAATTTAGAATTAGAATTTAAAAAATTCGTTGAAATAGAATCCATCCGAGGCGATAATAAGGATGTAATAAAAAGTGAAGAAGAAGTGTTCTGCGAAGAACAATTTTTGAAAACATACAAGCGGGATGAGACAGGTAGATTCGTAGTACAATTACCATTAAGAGAGGGAGCAAGAGAGCTGTTAGGGCATTCTAAAGAAAATGCTAATAAAAGGTTAGACGCTATTTGGAATAGACTAGATAAAAATAAAACAATGGCAAATTTATACATGGAATTTATGGAGGAGTACGAGAATCTAAGACATATGGAGGAAATTAAACACGATGAAGGGGACGAGGTCTCTTATTATATTCCTCATCACACGGTGTACAAGCCGGAAAAGACATCGACTACTTTAAGAGTAGTCTTCGACGCGTCATGTAAAACCACTAGTGGTGTTTCTCTGAACTCGGTTCTACTAAACGGAGGGATTATTCAACAAGATATTTTCTCTCTGATCAATAGGTTTAGAACACATAGATATGCCTTTAGTACGGATATAAAAAAAATGTTTAGACAGATTTTGATAGATCCGAAACAGAGAGACCTTCAACGCATCGTTTGGAAGTCAAGTAAGGACGCACCAGTAAAAATTTATAATCTATGCACCGTTACATACGGAACGGTTAGCGCTCCATTTCTAGCAATGAGAACGTTAAAGGCCTTAGCGGAGGAAGAAAGTAAGAATTTCCCTGAGGCTGCTGCAATTACCTGTAGAGATGTCTACATGGATGACTTTTTAAGTGGAGCTGATACTTTGGAGAAAGCCAAGATTTTACAATCACAGCTTATTCAGCTTTTAAAACGGGGTGGAATGGAGCTGCATAAATGGATTTCCAACGATCCACAACTGTTACAAGATGCTTCAAGTTCAGATTATTCATTTACGGAAACTTTTCAGCAAATGTCTGTAAAGGCATTAGGAATGCTTTGGCAACCTCAATCTAATTATTTTAACTTCAAAGTAAACATCGAGCATAAGGACGTTTACACAAAAAGAGAAGTTTTCTCAGCTATTGCCAGACTTTTTGACCCTTTAGGTCTAATTGGACCAGTGGTGACAAAGGCAAAAATGTTTTTGCAGAGCCTTTGGCAACAAAAGTTAGATTGGAATGATCTGTTGCCAACAAATTTACTCAAGGAATGGAAGGAATTTCTTCTAAAGTTAGAAGAGGTAAATAAAATCACTATTCCAAGATATGTCCTTACTGAAGATGCTATCCAGATAGAAGTCCATGGCTTTGCAGATGCAAGTCAGAGGGCTTACGGTGCTTCAATGTACATAAGATGCTACTCTAAGTCTGGAAGATTTCGAACAAAACTTCTTTGTAGCAAATCCAGAGTGGCTCCTCTGAAGACACTAACCATTCCCCGTCTGGAACTTTGAGCGGCATTATTGCTATCAAGATTAGTCAAAAGGACCACATCTATTCTTTTCATACCAATTGACAAAGTCATATTATGGACAGACTCAAGCATAGTCTTAGCTTGGATAAACACTCAGTCTCATAAGCTAAAGACATTCGTGAGCAACAGGGTTGCAGAGATTCAGTCGCTGAGCAAGGGCTATGATTGGAGACATGTTTCGTCCGAAGACAATCCGGCGGATATCCTTTCCAGAGGTTCAGATGCCAGCAATCTCTTAGGGAACACCTTATGGTGGTACGGACCCGACTTTCTTCTGCAAGAGTTACCCACAGATTTATCTAGAGACTTACCTACCTGTATGGACAACGACTATGAAAAGGAATTGAAAGGACTGGTGAACTTTACACTGCAGACCTCAGCCAGTGATCTGATAGATTCCTTAATCAATCGTTCTAATAATTTTCTTAAACTAATTAGAATTTGTAGTTATATTTTCAGGTTTGTAAATAAGATGCGAAGAAAGGAGGTTAGCAGCCCACACCTAACCAGTAAGGAAATCCAGGCAAGCACTATATTTTTGATTAGGGGTATTCAAGCTGGTGAGTTCACTGCCGAAATTACTGCGCTAAAAAGGGGTCATAATGTATCCCCAACAAGCAAGGTAAGATCACTTGATCCTTTCTTAGATGATGACTCCATTATGAGAGCTGGCGGCAGGCTTAAAAACTCGGGTTTGCCCTTTGAGTCTAAACATCAAATAATTTTGCCAAGTAATCATAAATTAACAAAATTAATATTTGAATATTATCATAAGAATTATTTGCACATTGGTGCGCAAAGTTTGTTGCATCAAATTCGTTTACGATATTGGCCCATAAACGGTAAAGGGATTGCTCGAAAGGTAGTTCATGATTGCTTAATATGTTTTAAAAATAAGCCTAAGGTAGTAGATCAACTGATGGGCAATCTACCATCCGAACGTGTAACTCCTAATCCCCCATTTCTAAATTCGGGAGTAGACTTTTGCGGACCGTTTCAAATAAAATTTCGCAACTAGCGAAAGGGCATTTTTCATAAGATATATGTAGCGATATTCATTTGTCTAGCTACTAAGGCAATTCACATGGAGACAGTAAGTGATCTTACATCAGAGGCCTTCATTGCAGCTCTGAAGAGGTTTTGTGCCCGTAGGTTAAAGTAGATACAATCATGTCTGATAATGCCACAA
The DNA here is from genome assembly GCA_907164885.2 of Dolomedes plantarius. Taxonomy (NCBI): domain Eukaryota; kingdom Metazoa; phylum Arthropoda; class Arachnida; order Araneae; family Dolomedidae; genus Dolomedes; species Dolomedes plantarius. The sequence goes on from OU015499.1 coordinate 106,713,226, forward strand.
ATTTCAAGGAAGCCTATCGGAATTGAAGCGCTTACTAAATTTAGTTCAAACTCCAGATTCAAAATTGGCAGACTTTTATTCGTCCGAATCCATTAACTGGAAATTTATACCACCGCGTTCTCCCAATTTTGGCGGTTTATGGGAGGCGGTTGTAAACTCAGTCAAACATCACCTACAAAGAACTTTAGGCAACAATAAACTAACATTAGATGAATTCGAAACGATAATCATTCAGGTAGAAGGTATTTTAAATTCGCGTCCTTTAGTACCATTGTCGTCAGACATAAATGAGTTTGAAGTGTTGACTCCAGCACATTTTTTAATCGGACGACCAATTACTATGATACCTGAACCGCAGATTATTAATTTAGCAGATAATAGATTATCCCGCTGGCAGCAGATGAAAAAGTATGTTCAAGTTATTTGGAAGCGCTGGCAGCGCGACTATCTTAATCATTTACAACAAAGACATAAGTGGCAGTTTGACAAAAACAATATTAAAATCGGGACTTTAGTTCTAATGAAGGAAGATGGTTTACCTCCTTGTAAGTGTGCCCTTGCAAGGGTGTTAGAGGTAATTCCAGGGGCTGATGGCAAGATTCGTGTGGTAAAGTTGAAAACTGCTTCAGGTATTTTCACAGGAGCAATTGGAAAGATTTGTATTTTACCGGCTCAAGACAACTAGGAATAATGTAAATAGTGCAATATTGCAATGTATATAGTCCAATGTGTTTAGTATTTGTTGTTCAGTTGTAAATATTGTGTGTTTATGTAAATATTTGTGTTTGTATGTAAATGTTGTGTTATGTATGTAAAGGTTTGTAACCAAGTTTAAATTTTTGCAAATTTCAACGCCGGGCGGGATGTCCCGTCTCGGAATGTTGACTACAGCGCCACGGTGAAGGTGTGGCCAATTCCTGTAAAACGCCAGAATGATCAACGCTCCCCGACTAAGCGGGACGGAATTGTAATCTGTATCATTCACCCGACTTAGCGGTGGCAATTCAAAAAATTTTGTTAATAAACGGTTATTCAAACGACCAGTGACGAATTATAATATTGTACAGTCCAAGATAAATAAATAAGATCCAACGAAGGATCACTATTGATTACACAAATTGTTTCAAAAAGGGGAGTAGTATAGGATATTTTAAGGTTCCACTTAAAAATCTAAATCCTAATGTGAGAATTATGAATTAATGATATGAGAAGAGATGGTTAGAAGCCTTCCAAAACAGGAGTCATTTGTAAAGACCTTTCGTAAACAGTTGTTACTCCTTTAAATAGTTTTTTAATTATATATGGCACAACATATATGACTGAATGGTTTATCAAATATGGATGCTTTAATGTTTGCAAAAATGAATTCTGCTCGCATTACTTTTCAGTCCTTGAGTATTTTACATTTTACTATCACTTGAAATTTTCACTTATCTGAGTTAGTACTTTTATTATATAGTTATTTAAACAATTAATTTTTTTGTTATGTATTCCAAGATTATTTTAAAGCTTTAATTACACAGGCCTGCGATGAAAAAAATACAAGGGATTTGATAGCTGAACTTTATGTATTTTTTGGTGCTGATTTAAAAAAAAATGAAAAATTTCTATCACGTCAAGTTTTTTTTTTAAAAATTCAATTTTACTTGGATTTTTATGAACATTTACCATAAATTTTTTTTCGGCGTTCAATTTCTTCCCTCCCTGCCTGACCATCATTCTACCGTTGTGAAACCTAAAGAATACTCCTCTGTGACACCTCCCTTAGCATTACAGACTATGTAAGACAACTTTATCTTGCGTATTTTGGCATGAAACTCGGAGATCAGGACAAATCGTGGGCTCCTCATAAAGTTTGTGTGCAGTGTCGCAATGATCTACGCTTATGGATCAAATGAAAGAAGACTGCTTTACGATTTGGAATTCCTATGACATAGAGGGAGAAGAAAAAAACCTCTGATTATTTATTGTTACTTTTGTTCCTACCATGTCCGTGGGTATAACCGCAAAAATCAAAAACTAATCTCTTATCCTAATAACATTCCATCAGCCATATGCCCCGTTCCTCGTGGACCTGATGTGCCAGTGCCTTTGACTGCAACTGAATTGCCAGTCATCTCTTCAGAGTCTTCAGACTCGGAACATCCAGAAGTTCAAAGCTCCGCTACCGAATATATGACTTCTGGAGGCGATTCACCTTAGCGCTTCTCTCAGGTTGAACTTTATGATCTGACTAGAAATCTGGGCCTTTCAAAAGAGGCAGCTGTATTGTTGGGCTCCAGATTAAAAGAAAAACTTATTGGCCAAACGAACCTCATTTTATTGGTTCAGGAATCGAGAAAAGGAATTTGTTAAGTACTTTGAGGAAGAAGAGAACTTGGTCTATTGTTCTAATGTTCCCGGATTGATGAGCAAATTTAATATCACCTACGATAAGGATGAATGGAGGCTGTTTATAGATTGATCGAATAGGAGCCTTAAAGCTGTTCTTCTTCATCACGGAAGACAGTATGCATCTGTACCAGTTGGACACTCGGAGCATTTAAAAGAACGCCATGGAAACCTGGCTCTCGTCCTCAACAAAATAAAATATTTCGACCACGGTTGGACCGTTTGTGGTGATTTGAAAGTTATCTCCATGCTTCTTCGTCAACAAGGCGGATATCCAGGATTCCCATGTTTCATTTGTGAGTGGAAGAGACGTGATAAGACTCAACATTGGGTCAAAAAAGAATGGCCGAAAAGACAAAATCTTGAACCAGGCACCAAGATTGTGATTCTGAACAGCTTAGTGGATCCAAAAAATGTATTGTTACCCCCTCTGCATATAAAATTAGGTGTAATGACGCAGCTTGTCAAGGCTATTCCAAAAGATGGCGATTGTTTCAAATAACTCTGGAAAAGGTTTCAAGATTTATCCGAAGCCAAGTTGAAAGAGGGAATCTTTGTTGGTCCAGATATCCGCAAGGTTTTGAAGAGTAAAGAATTTGAGACTAGCATGACAACAAAGGAAAAAGAAGCTTGGTTTGCCTTCAAAGATGTCGTCAGCAAATTTCCGGGAAATTACAAGGATTCTGACTATAAAGCAATTGTTATGAATATGCTGGACAAATTTCAAACCTTGGATTGCTCCATGAGTGTCAAAATACATTTCCTTCTCCCACATGTGGACTTTTCCCCCGAAATTTTAGGATCAGTCAGCGAAGAACAGGGTGAAAGGTTCCACCAAGACATCAAAGATTTGGAGCACAGATATCAAAGAAGATGGGACAAGAGCATGCTCGCCGGCTACTGTTGGATGTTAACACGAGATAGGCCTGAGATTAAACATAAAAGAAGAACGTCAAAAGAAGTTTAAAAGGAAAAAGAGTACGTACTTAAATAGAACACTTTTTTGGTTTTTGCTCAGTTTAAAATTTGTTTCAAACTTTCATGTAGACATACATAATATTTACTCCTCTTAGTCCATCGTCTATTTTACATAAGTTACCTTAATAAAAACATATTAAAATAGTATGTTGGTAATTTTCTTCGAGAAACTGCACCATAATTTGATGTAAAAAGTTTAAACTCAAAGGAACTTTTTGTTTTTCTCTCGATCAGAGGTGGCTCGTGCAATCTGGCAACAGTGGTTTTCATCCATTTAAACCTATAAAAAATAATCGATTGCTGAAAAATAAATTTGCCTCACCAAGAATCTGTTTTTTACATAGATTTAAATGGATAAAAACCACTGTTGCCAGAGAGTATATGCAAAATTGTTCGAGAGAATTCCTTTTCAAATAGGATTTCAGCAAAAATATCGATTAGATTTTACAAAAAATTCTGACGTGACGGAAAAAAAAATGGAGGTCATTTTCGAAATGAACACACCAATTAACATAAAACTCAGCAAAAACTTCTCTTGTATTTTTCCAAGACTTCAATTTCGCAGGTCTGTGTTATCTTGTTATACTGATATGGGAACTAAAATTGTAATTCTTTATTTTTAATTTTTTATTAGTACTAGGATTTTGCGGAACACCAGTATCCGCCACCAGAGTCATCATCAGTGTAAAAAAAAATAATATATCTCTGTGTTTGTGTATTTCCTTCTGTATATTGTCTTCGCTCTCTTTACATGTACTCTGGGCTTGGGACCTTATACTAAAGTCCCAAAGACATAAACAACAACAAGTTTCTGTTTAGGTATCTAAGCAATGTTGGTTATTATAAAGAAAAATTCAAAAGTAACTATACTTTAATGAAAAATTTCTTTTATTAGATGCTTTTAATAACTACATAAGACACATTCTCATTGTAAACAGAATTAGTACATTCATTATTATCTAACATTTATGATTCATCTACGTTTATAATTCAGCTGCTTGATAAGTTGTCAAAGCATGGGTAATAATTTTACCGAGAAACAATGCAATTAAATAAATTCAAATTCATATAACTTTGACCAAATCAGATTAGAAATGTAGAAAATTAATATTTCTTTTAACTGAAAAGTCAAATTTAGAGAAATGCACTTAACGAAAAACTCTGAAAGTTACCATTCAGTTGTAAATCATAAATCTTAAATGTAGATACCAAAAAATGGCAGTACATTTTTCAGTATTAAAATGCAACTAAATATCACATATCTATTCAATTCTAACTTATGACAGGAAGATGATCTTAGATCTGCAGTGCTAAAATGTTTTAAGAGAAAATATGAATAATTTAGTGAGTATAATTTATTTTATATGATGAAAAATTAATTTATAATAAAACTGACTATACTTATATTAATATTTTTTTATTTATACACCATGTGAGGATTACAGCACAATATATGTTAATACAAGTAGAGAAGAACATATACTTTCACCCTATTTTCCTCCGAAAAACCAAATGAAAGCATACTAAGCAAGCCCCATTTTTACAAAAATAAACACCAATGAAATATTGAAACATAAATCAGATTTCTCAGTTTAAAACATTTTAATAATAAACAAGGTACCAATAATAATGTATACAAACTTCTGCAATAAATTATACAGTATATAATAATTTGATGAATGGCATTAAATTTGCGAATTACTTCTCTTTCAGAACAATATGAGTGTTCTTCCAAAAAGCATCATCTTTTTGTACAAGCTTTGTTATAAAAACTTTTGTTATCAAAACAACTTGGTCACAGCACTGAACACCTGTCATAGCGATTTGTCATTGAATCTAAAACATAATATCCTAATTATGTTTATAAACTTTGTAAAAGGAGAAGGAAAGTTAACAAATGCATATTTTTTAATTATTAAAATTCAACAATAAATTTTAGATGTTACCATCTTAACCTGTTAAACATTTAGAATCATTTCATAGAACTACCTAATAAAAAAAAATCATGTGATTTCTTAAATGATCCAGTTGTATCCAAACAAAAACCTTACTCTACAATTACTGCTGTTAACTTGAGTTAACTCTTTGTATGGGCATTCTCCCTATTACCCTACAACACCGTTTCAACAGAAACTACAAGTACATATGAACTCGCAATAATTAGACTTTGATTGAAAAGAGCATCTAATTCGTAAGAACATCTTATTCGCTTAAAGAGCACACCAATCTGTTTGCCTGGAGAATTTTTCAGTAAATCCCCAACTGTCACGCTTTCAGACTTTTTACAAAATTTGCAAAGGCACATCCGAAGCCTAAAACCAACTCCAACCAACCATGGTAAACAACCAGTTTTCGTACACAAGGACTTAGCAAATTGTTTACATGTATTCATCTATAATAACATAATCTCATCTTCTCTTCAACCAATCTATCTTGGACCATATTTAGTTAGGGGGTCCAGGACACAAAATTGTTTGAATTTTCGAAAAAAAATTTTATTACATTAAAAATTTTTGTGTTCTTTTGCGTTTAAAATGATGTTTAAATCATGTTTCTATCTTAATTAGAACAGGAGAAATTATTATTATTATTATTTTTTTTTTTGCAACATTCTAATAGTAGTCAATTGTTGTTTAAACCTGTAAGTGCGTTTCACTGCATGATGGGTTTTTTCCCCATTTCTCGTCTTTAAATTGTTATAAGTCAAGAACCGTTAAAGATAAATGGTTGAAACTTGTAACATGTCTTTTTCAAGTATTTTTCTTTAATTTTGGTTCAGCAAATTTGAAAAAAATATTTACTTTTGAAAATATGATTTTTTGAAAATAAGTTACATATTTTTTTCGTAATTTTTAATCTAAATATTTAAAATTTTTTTAAAATTAATATTTTTAAAAATAGTGTATCAAAATTAAAACTTAAATATTTCTGTTTAATTAAATGAAAAAATTTGAAATTCGACAAATAATATTTCGAGTTATAACGATTTTAAATTACCCTACTTATATTAAAAATTTTAAATTTTAAAATTTTTTAAAACCTTTTTGAGAATTTTTATGATGTGATTTTTTTTACAAATTATATGGTTAACCATCACAAAGAAAATCAAAATTTTAAGTCAATAAATACAAATTTTTTCAAAATGTTTCCCGGACCCCCTTAAACAACGTTCCGAGAAATTCTTCGATGTGGTAGTTTCGGGTAAAAAGAATATCATTAGATAGGCTGAAACCATGTTTCACACTCATAGATGAAGTAACATCAAATCTTCAAACATATGATTATGATAACTCCAAAATCTCACAACCACTTCCTATTGACAATGATTCTTCCAATGGCATCGACCCTAAAACCACAAGAACTGGTCGTAGAGTACGATTCCCTGCATATCTAAAGGACTATGAGGTGTAACGCTATCTCTGGAAGGAAGGGGGGGGTGTAGTGACGTCATCTTCATCTCTTCACGTTGCGATTTTCTTTTGTTGAAGTGGCAACTGTGAAAATTTTTGGAACTGCTAGATGAAACAAAAAAAGGCGAATTATTCATTGTAAAATCTGTTGTCTATCGTGTTCTCTCATATTTCTCATTAATAAAATTATTTAAAGAAGTTGTTCTTTACAGTAAATTAATAATACACTTTACATCATAGAGTGAACTTCATATATAAAATGGGTTCTTCCTGGCTGTTGCTCTTTTTTGATAAAATCCTTGGTGGATATCGATTTTTTCTCATTTATTACTATTTTGCATAAAAGGAGCAATTTTATCTAGTATGTCTGTGTGAAAATTGCTCTGCCATTTGTGCAGTAATAGTTTTGATGTGTTAAATTTTGTCAGTGTGTAATTGAATGCTTACCTAGAAGAAACTTTTTTTAAATCTAAAAAAACAGTACTCCTATACTATGTCTTTAAGTATAATTTTCATAAGCACAACATTTATTTCTGTTTGTTTCAATTTTATAATATGTGGTTAATCCCAGTTTCCAGGACTTTACCATTTTCTTCTTTTTCATATGTAAACAAAATTTAAGTGTTACAAAAAGTCATTCCTTATCAAAAGCAGTTACTAATGTTTAATTTTACAATGTACAAGCTTATTCCTGACCTGATATAATGTCCTATTTAATTAATCAAACTATAACTAAAATCAAATTTCTCTTAGCTATGGGTCTTGAAATTTTAGCAAGGACTATGAAATTTGGTACAAACATGTTTCCGTAACTGTTATATTTATAATGTGATTCAATCAACTACTTGTTGACTGTTCTTTGTGTGTTTCTTCAGAAAATTCTAAAATATTCGTGAAAATGTATTTTTTCCTACATGAAAACAAAATTTAAGGTAACTTCAAATTTTGAATTTGTATCGCCAGAAATTGAATAAAATATAGTAACTTAACTATGCAGTACTTCGTTACTTTATCTTTTAAATATTGCTTATTTGCACCTAGTATAACGAATGTAATGAATATCGTAAAACTGTATATTTGCATAGCTATTAGGAACCAAAATTAATGATATTCGACAAAAACAAAGTACTATCAATTGTATTCCATTGTACTAATTGAATTGTGGATTAAATTAGTGAAGTAGAAGGAATAGGGCAGTAACATACTCAGCTGTGTGGTAGTTTAGTATTTTCATTTACAGATTGATGATTTACGTCACTCATGATTATTTATATGTCAATCTGTAAATTAAGATACAAAACTACAATGCAGCTGAGTATTTTAGTGCCCTACTCCTCATATAGAAAAAGATTAATACAGAAATTAATTACATTTAATTTTGTTTGGCTGTTATATTTATAATGTGATTCAATCAACTTCTTCTTGACTGTTCTCTGCGTGCTTCTTAAGAAAATTCAAAAATATTTGTGAAACACTATTTTTTCTGCATGACTACAAAATTTAACTTGAAATTTTTAATTTTTATCACTATGTGATAACTATTTTATCGCCACAAATTGAAAAAAAAAGATAGTAACTTAAGTACGCAGTACTTCGAATACTTTATAATTTTAAACATTGCTTATTTGCACCGAGTGTAAGGAATGAAATTAATATCTTAAAATTGTATATTTGCAATGAACCAAAATCAGTGATAGTCGACAAAAACAAAGTACTATCAATTGTATTCCCTTGTACTTCAATTGAACTAGATTTAGCATTTTCTTCATTTACACGTGGATGTGTTTAAAAGAGTGTAAATCTATAGATTTTCTTAAAAGGATATTGCATCAGCATTTAAAAGATTGAACTAAATAAATTATTGTGCAGTGCTGTATTTATACTGAAGCAATGTCTGTACTTGTAATTTTTTGACTACTATTAATTATGATGCATAATTTGAATGTTATGAGCTTTAAATCTGACATCAGGTGAGTGTTATGAGCTTTAAATCAGGTGAGTACATCTTAAATAATACTTTGTAATTTAAAGTTTGTTTGTATAATATGGTGTGTATAGTTGAAATTTTTAAATACAATACTGTTAGTTTCAAATACTATGCTGTGAGTATAAACTTCAGAGATTTGAATGTGCTTTATTCCAGATGAGAAGCACATCGATGTGATAACTATTTTAAAAGCTTTTATAAATGTATTTAATTGGAAGAAGGACATCACATAAAGTTCAGTATATCATTTTATAAAAAACTTTTTTTTATGTCAAAATAAATAGCTTTTGTAGGAAGGTTAGATTACTGAATACAATGATGTTAATATTTTAACATTTAGCTAAACTTTATTTATATATATTTTACTTCATATCCTCCATATTCGTAACATTTTACATCATATGTATTTTCTACTAATTGCTTTAAAAATGTGGCAGTTTGTCTAAAAAAAGAAAAAAAAACTTTCGGTAATTTAACATAGTGAATTATAAATATTTCAAATAAAGTTGAACATATAATTATGAAAATATTCGTAAGTATTCTATCCACAAATTTAAAATCATTTGATTCATTTTTCTTATGTTGCGTATCCAGGCATTACTCGTTTTTATTTTTTTTATTTTATCAGTTCCGCAGTTTTCATGTTTGTTTACATTTGATGTCGCGCTGACGAAGAATTTGGGCTGTCTGATTGGCTTACTGAGAGCATTCGCTTAAAATCTTCGGAAGTTTGCCGATCATTTCCTCGTCGGAGATTGGTGCTCCGATCGGAGATCGAACAGGCCATTTGAATGCCGGTGTGCTAAGAGTTAACAAAATTGAGGCCTGCTAAGGAGCTAAAACGTTACACTGAATTCGGCCGTAAGTCAAGATCATTGACATTGACATAAAAAGCTATTGAGGCTCCTCGGAGCTATAGCTCCTTATCCTCGGTATACATAGTGGAATGTTTCATGATTACAACAGTACTGAAAATGCGTGAGAAAAAAAGTAATAATAAATTAAAAGGTGTTTTAAGAATTTTAGTAGATTGTTTATGTCAGAATAATTGGAGGTATAGAGAGAGAATTAATAAAAAGTGAGGGAGGATTTTGGAAAAAGTATTTAAGCTAGGGCGATCGAGGCAAGATTCAAAGCTCAAGGAAGGACGATCAGACACAAAACCATAAAGAGCGAGTAGCGAAGCCTATGAGGAGAGCTATCGGGTTTTGGGATCCCCTCGGGAGAGCTATTCTTCTTCCCCTTCGTCAGCGAACCGCTGGCACGTGAGGGCATCGTGAGGTGAAGTTATGGTCGATTATTTGGTATGACAGGTCGGAAAACAGAAGTAGTCGCTCTATTGAAAGTTTCGATTTAAAAGAGGGAAGGGAGATTAGCTATTGAGAGTGGAAATCAGCTCAGGGTTTATTGTCAGTGTGGATTTAGGACGCCTGGGAAATTCCCTAGGGTCATATGCGGGGATATTAGCTTAGTCTTCATTTTTTACAGAATGTATATTTTCGTAGAAGTTTAGTGCGAGTTCTTTGATGTGGTGCCGGATGCGCTCTATAGCCATATCTCTGTGTATTACTTCATTACGGACGTACCAAGGGGCCTTCCTAATTCCGCGGAGAGTTTTATTTTGTACAGTCTGCAGTCTTTGGATGTGAGTGTCCGCTGCTGAGCCCCAAACCGAAGCAACATATAGTAATACCTCATAGAAAGATGGGCCTTAGAACAGTCTTATACGGAAAAAGTTTATTTCCAATACTCATATGGTTCTGGTACAGGAAGTGAGCTAAGTTTCTACGGGCAATCAGGAACTTTCCAATATTGAATCCAGTGTTTTTTTCAAAGTCACCCTATTGTCTAGAAATACACCAAGGTATTTACGCTCTCTCTCTCGAAGTGTACCAAGTGACCTCATACGATGACCGGCGGAGATGGAATTCTGTTAAAACTGAAGAAAATAGCCTTTGTTTTAGCAGGGTTTAATTTAATTCTCTACCGTTTGAACCAACGTTCCCGAATGTCAACGTGACTTTGCAGATATTTGTGCATGTACTTAGTATTGCGATTCTTCGCTAAGATTGCCGTGTCTTCCGTAAACATGGCGAGTGTTGTGTTTGTAGAGTGAGGCATGTAGTTAATGAAAATATTAAATGAAAGCGGCCCGAGCTTTGATTCTTGTGAAACGCGAGCATTAATATTAAGTATGGTAGAAGTTAGTTGGGTGTAGCGGATTTTAAATGTTCTATTGAGTAGATAACAGTGAATTAAACTGATAATATCGGTAGGTAATTTAAGTTTAATAAGTTTTTAGATTAACGTGGTATGCCATACGCGATCAAAGGCTGTTTCAATACGAAACAGAAAAGCCCCGGTCTGCATCCGATTCTGAAATCCATAATAGATTAATTCCGTCACTCGGAGCAGCTGATGTGTGGTTGAGTGTTGGGCTCTGAAGCCAAATTGAGAGTTGATAATGATACAATGATCATCCAGGTACTTATTGATTCTTTTACACAGTAGGCGTTCAACCAGCTTACCATGAGAGGAGAGCAGACTAATAGAACGGTAGTTTTTAGGAATTGTGGGGTTTTCACGTGGTTTTCTATTTGGGACTATAATGGCGGTTTAACATGCTATTGGAAAATATTTATATTAAAAAATTATATTAGTTAATCCGGTGGTGTAGTTAACCATAGTTAAGAGGGAGATTTTTAATAGCAGGATTAGTGATATTGTCAAGGCCGGGGGCTTTTTTTTATTTGCGAGCGAGTTCATAGCATTCAGGATTTCAGCTAGTGTGGCAGGTACCAACGGGTTCTTGTCGATATCAGAGAGCCTATTGTTAAAGAATTTTCTAAGAACGTCGTCTTCAACTATGGTAACGGGACAAAACACACTGTTGTGGGGAGAAAACTGGTTTTCATAGTTATCGGCAAAGGCTTCAATTATGTCGGAGTATTTCGTGAGAATGCGAGATGGGGAATTGAAAGGAGGGAGGGAGGGGTGAAAGGTTCTTTAATACTCTGTAGATAATTCCAGATATTATTCTCCGTAGTTTCGAGTGACTCAAAGAAAACCATCCATTTTTTACTTTTATAGTTCTTGATTTAGTCTTTGATACAAGTATTTAACGTATGCATTTCGCCTAGAATAGTCGGATATCCCGATCGTTGCCAAGTTTTTCTAACTTTATTTCTATTTTTAATTTGAGTTTTGATGTAAATGGGGAGTTTGTTGCAATTTTATGGGGTATGTAGATCTTGGTCGAGCTAAGCGAGCTATTAATGATGTCGGTGATGGAGGTAACAGCTTTATCTATATCATCTTTACTATTAATGCTATTGAATGGAGGGGCAGAATAAAAACAAAATCGGTATAATCAGTCCAGTTAATGAAGTGGGGCTGAGAATGGAAGGGACGGGAGTGTTAGAGAACAAATTTAGAATGAGTGGGTTGTGGTCAGAGGAGAGTTCATTTATAGTACTAATATCATACAGAAAGTTAATATTATTGAGAAGAGCGAAGTCGATTAGAGATTGTGAACCAGAGTAGCCGAAGCGGGTGGAGATAGGTGGGAAAGCTAAGCCTATTCTATTATCAAAGCAATATTCGTTGATTTGCCTTCCATACCGGCAGGTGAAGTTTCTATTGTAATCGCAATTCCGACGGGGGTGGTGAGCATTAAAGTACCCCATCAGTATTACCATATTTCCCAGGAAGAATAAATTTTGACGATCTGAGATCATTATAGAGTTATTACAGACAGCTCTTAAATATGCACTTATGACGTAGATAGGGTTATTAAGAGTTGGAAAAATTTTAACTATGGTATTTTCTAAGATGTTTAAATTAAGGCTAGGTATATGGTCATATTTAAGGTTACATTTGATATAAATTGTCGTACCTCCATAGGGAAGGGTATTATTATCGCTATCAACTCGCGGTGTGTAGAGTAGAGTACAATTTTGAATTTTAAGATATCTAGCGTGACGGTTTTTAACTTTCTGTAGAAGAACCAAATCCATAGAATTATCAATAACAAAGTCTCTAATTTCATCAATTTTGGTTTGAAGCCCATCAGCGGTCGAACTCAGTATTCTGACGGCAAATCGGGAGATTGGAGAGAAGAGGGCGCTTGCACGGGATCAAACATGACTACTGGGAGATTAAAATTACCTATTAAGTTATTTAGTCCACTTTGTTGTAAGTGTAATTGTGCTGCTAGGATGCTGAGTAATAATATCTCTATTGTTTTAACTCTATCTGTGTACGCGTCCAGTTGGTTTAAAGATTCACTATTAGGAACAACATTTGCGGTGGGAATATTTATGTTTTGAATTGGAGCTGGTGTGTTTACGTTATTGTTTAATATTAATTTTTTTACTGGGGAGGAGGGGGGGGTGTTGTCTATTTTGAAGTATTGCACTGAAAGATTTAGTTCGTTCATTTTCTGCGGTCCTGTTCCTGTGAAGTATCAGCTCTCCGTGGTCGTCACTGAACTTTCCTAAATCTCTGATGGTTTTAACCTTTTGTTTTTTTAATGTAGGTGGGGTGACAAATATAGACCTTAAAATTTGCTAGGTGATTTCCACCACAGATAGCGCCGACGGCTTTCTCAGATAGGGGCTTTGCGCATTCGTTGGTCCGATGGTTTTCTGCACATTTTAGACATCTGACATGCATCTTGCCGTCATCGGTACTGTCATGAAAATTCTGGCTATTAAAACAATGTTTCAACCCCCTTTGAATTTATAGGCTTCTATACTAACTATGAATCCCAGAAATTCATTCAAATGGTAAATTTCCCTGGTATTTTCTGAAGGTATTAGGTTGCATAGAAATATTGAGTTTGGTCTTTGTACCTGGAATCCTAGGTAAATTAGATATCGTATGACTTCTTCAATCGGAATATTCGAGAGAATATCCCTAATCAGTATTTTAAGTGGTCGCTGTTAGCGCGGCATCATGGCGAAAAATTTAATATTATTTTTAGATAGGAGATCCTGGATTTTCCTAAATTGTTCACTGCTTTGTGGAAAACTTTAACGAACTTCAATGAGTCTTTTGGGGGCAAGCAAATTGTTTATTTCACTAGCTATATTTCTACAATGGGTGTCCTGCACTTTTAATATCCAGAAGGAATCTTGTTTTCTTTCTCTGGGTGCCTGAGCACTAGGATTGGGAGTATTACCAAATTCTATTTCCTCATTCACTCCGCCTCCATCGACCGATAATACACTAAAGCGATTATTAATTTTGATCTCTTCCTCCCTAGCTTTTGACACTTTCCACCGCTCATGAAAAAAGAAATGCTCCCAAGTGTCCACTTTGTGAGGGACCTTCTTTTCGGATGAGACAATACCTTGTAGGGTTCTCACACATTCATAGTATTGGAGAAGTTCGGAGAATCCTCTTCGCTTGCAGTCAGCTTGTAGTGTAAGTCCGTCAGAAATTGGAGATTCCTGATTTCTTTATCCGAATGAACAAAAAAGTCCGGTAATATACTTTTGCCTTTGATAATGAGGGCGAGGTGTCAGGCAATTTTATAAGCATCGTAATTGTTCCGACAGATATTTGGCATCTCCATCTCGTAGGTGTTAATATTTGAAGTCGAAGCCATATCGACTTTAAGCTTAGAAATACTTGCTATTGAAGAATTGGTGTGAGCTACGGCCGTCAATAATAGAGGCCCGCCACACATGAGCGAGCATTAAAATTCCCCGTAAGGTCACAGACGCAATAATAGTACCGAAAGAAAGCAATCAAAGAAACATGAGCAAGCACGAGATCTAACACGGAGAGCAATGAGACACGCTCTGTCTCTATCGAGACAGGAGGGGGAAATCTCTCGTGCGTTTTGCTTTCGAATTGGCATGAGTAACTGATGAGGTACCTGCGAGCTTTAGCTCCATATCATTGATTTCAGTGGCTTACATGTGGCAACATTAACGTTCAGAAATTTAGAAATGGTGTTGAGCGTAAGAAAATTTTAAAAAAAGGGGATTTAAATAATTAGAGAGAATATTAAGACTTTAAAAAAATTTTAATGCACGAGCTTTAAAGGAAAAAACGACGTAAGGGAGGCAAGCCGGAGAACCAAGTGAAGAGCAAGTGGCGAGAATGAGAGTGAATTATGGTGTGCTAGACGAACCAGTCGCGACTAGTAAATTAGCTGAGTTTCCTAACATAGGTAATAGAAATTTAACGATTTCAAACGACTTTAGTTTAGAAGAAATTTCAGTGATAGATTTTAATAATCTTTCAATTTCTTGAAGCTTAGAGATGTAAGTATCAATTTCGCCTAAGTTAGGGGAACTATTAGCTGTTTCGGTGAAAATAGGATTTGTTTTTTGTTTTTTGAAGAGATCGTTAAACTATTTACTGAAAATTTCCGTGTTTTCATTGGTAGGTATTGGGCACTTTATAAAGATTTCCTATTATCTACAATTTAACTAGGGAAATATTTCGTCAAACTCTAATTTCTACCTCTGTGAAATATCTTCTCATAACTTGGCTTTTGTTAGCCATATTTTTGCCCAGTTTAAAAACTTAATAAAAACATGAAAGATGTTTTGCTTTGTTGAGGGTTTATAACTTGGAAAATAGACATAAGAAATCAGCGTTTAAACATTTTCGAATTATATCAGAAAAAAAGCAGTTAATATTCCAATACATATAGTATTGAAAATTTCCTTTCAATTTTTAACTGCAGATGTGTGTCTCCCACTTGTAAACACTACATTTTGTTAGGGTAAACCCTTGTACGTCGACAGAAATAAATATCTGTTCGACTCAGGCCCAGATTTCCGCATGGGCAAGTGGGGCACTTGCCCAGGGCCCCCAAATTTTTGGGGCCCCCTAATTTAGAATTAAGATGTACATATTTTTGACAATTTCTTATACGTACTCAAATTAAAAACGGTTTCCGTAATTTCTGTCTCAATGACGTCATTAATAGTTGCGTATGTGACGTCATCAGAGGTTTGATCACATCTAAACTTCCTTTTTTTCCCAATCAAATATGCAATTTGAAACTCCACCCTCTGAATTTGAATATTTTTTTCTGATTGGTTAACTTTTACAGCAGTGGATTTTGAGTGTTGTGTTATCTCCATGGTTTTTCATACTAGTGAAAAACATGGATTAGAAGAATCTGGCAATGCTTATATGTTGTATCTTGAAGATTACCATGTGATTTTAGTTAATGTTAGATGCAGTAAATTTTCTAGTGTTTTTGTAGAGATTCAGAAATTTCAGAATGTCTGTTAGGAATTATTTATGTGGCTCTGTTAAACGAACACTTAGAAAACAATGAGAATATCAGCAAAAAAAATTGGCTGGATCTATTTCAAAGTATTTTGAAAGTAATTGTGCATCATCCTCATCGTTATCGAAGGATAACGATGACAGCAACATTCATTCTAATGTTTCCCAGGATGGCTTTGTCCCCTGTGATAATCCCACATCTGAAAATTTTGTGCAGAATGACAGAAATATTGAAGAAGATCATATTTGTTATGGAGGAGATCCTGCACTATGGTTGAAAATAGACGAAAAAATGATTGACTTCTTTCTTTCTAAGCCTCCAAATCAAAATTTACACATTCTGCCAGAGACTGAGAGGCAATTTGGCAATGTTAAAAGAAAATTGACAGAAGGACATTTTTACCGCATAAAACAAAACTCTGAAAAAGTTCTCCGAAAGTGGTTGGTTTTGTCACCATCAACAAAAAATTTATATTGTTGGGTGTGCAAATTGATGATGAAAAACGGTTCTCCAAATCAGTTAATAACTGGCTTTAATGACTGGAAGCATGCGTCTACAAGACTCTCTGAGCATGAGAACTCCATTCATCATAGACAAGCTGTTCTTCAGATGTCACAAAGCATGGATGTAGCCTCTAGAATTGACTCATCATTGATGGATCAGTGTAATGAAGAGTCAAATCACTGGAAAGCTGTTCTAAAAAGAGTTGTTGCTGTTGTAAAGTTTTTATCACAGCGTGGTTTGCCCTTTTTTGGAAGCAATGAAACAATTGGTTCTAAGTTAAATGGTAATTTCTTAGGATGTATGGAGCTTATAGCTCAATATGATTCATTTTTATCTAGCCATCTTGAAAAATATGGAAATCCGGGATCAGGAAAAGTCAGTTATTTATCATCAACTGTTATTAATGAGTTTATAACAATAATGTCAAAAAGGGTATTAAAGCATATTGTTAGTGAAGTTTTAACATCCAAGTACTTTTCAATAATTGTCGATTCAACACCAGATATTACCCATATTGATCAGTTATGCTTTATTTTACGGTATGTGATTGATGGGAAACCAGTGGAACTTTTTTTGAAATTTTTTCCAATCTACAGCCATAGATCAGAAGCTTTAGCTGAAACAGTACTAACAAATCTTAAAGAACTGGGTATTGACATTCAAGACTGTCGTGGCCAAACTTATGATAATGCTGCGAATATGTCAGGAAAGTATTCTGGGCTTCAAGCCCGAATAAAAGCTATAAATCCACTGGCTGAGTTTGTACCCTGTTCAGCACATTCTTTAAATTTAGTTGGTGCCAATGCAGTACAGTCCTGTAGTACTGTTCTAAGGTTTTTTTCCTTGGTACAGAATATTTATAATTTCTTTTCAGTTTCCACACATCGTTGGCAGAAAATGAAAGAACAAATAGAAAATGATGATGGAAACTTTTCAATAAAAAGCTGCTGCTCTACACGATGGAGTGCCGATGCTTCAGCAGTCAAGTCTTTGAAGAAAAATTACAGAAGTTTAATGCATGTTCTGGACATGTTATCCACAAGTCAGGAAGAAAATGCTTCCACGAAATCAGAAGCTGCAGCTTTATGTAAAAAAATGAAAAAATTTGAAACAGCATTGAATATAATCGTATGGGATACTGTGTTACAACGGCTAAATCAAACAAGTATTGAGCTTCAAAAAGTAAATCTCAATTTATCTGAAGTAGGCCCTTTATATCAATCATTGATTGATTTTACACAAACTGTCCGTGACAATTTTATTGTATATGAAAAATTAGCAGATGAACTATGTGGTGAAAATCACAATTATGAAAACTTTCGAAAAAAGAAAATATCCCTGAGTAAAGATCTTTGTGCACTTAATGCACCTAAAGTGCAATTAACAGCACGAGAACAATATATATCTATGTGCCACTATGCTTTGTGTGACTCTCTAATTTCGCATCTTTATGAACGGAAAGAGGTATATGAAATAGTAACTAAAAAATTTGCTTGTTTAATCAATTTAAAATGCTCTTCAAATCTACTTGAAGAATCAGCCTCTTTAGAAAAATGCTATGCATCTGACTTAGCAGACACTTTTTCTGATGAATTGCTACAATTTTAATTCAATAATACGAGAAAATGATACTTTGTTGCATATGTTAAACAAAGCTAAGAAATTTGAAGAAACATTTCCAAATGTTGAAACTGCTTTAAGAATTTTTTTAACTATACCCGTGACAAACTGTTCAGGAGAAAGATCGTTTTCTGTTTTGAAGAGGATAAAATCGACAGTTCGAAACAGTCTTCTGCAAGAAAAACTTTCATCACTTGCTTTATTACATATTGAATCTGAAACAACAGTGAAACTTGAGTTTGATGATGTTATTCATGATTTTGTAAATTTAAAAATGCGTAAGAAAATATATATTTAGATAGTTATGAGTTATATTGTTTCATCTATCTCCTTTTTTTTTGGGGGGGGGGGAGAGGACTGCAGTGTAGCAGGCCTCCTCGTGGTGCATCCTGTTTAATACTAAATCTGCTACAGTCTTTGCCATTACCTTGCAGTCTCATAGCTTTATTTGGAGACTCCCATGAAGGTTTTTAAAAACTGTCCTGCCAAGGGCATGGACAATCCTGATTTTTAAGTTCTTTACCAGAGACGTGCTCAACTTTCCCTCCTCCCCAGTGTCGAGGGAGTGGTGTGTTTTAGAGTCATCACCGGGCGTAATTTTAAAAAAAAGTAAGTATAGTTTTATCAAAAATTTATATCCACATTAATGTGTTTGAGATTATAATGATGGAAACAGTCAAATATTTTGACCTATCTAATTATAAAAGTTTTGATTTTATTTTACTACTCTTGCAAATGATATTTCTATTACTTTTAACAATATTAGATTATTTTTTTAACAACATGAAGGCTGAGAAGGATTCAAATACTGATCATTTGATTGTTATCATCACTTCCAAAGTTTGTTTATAGATGTTTTTTCAAATTCAATTGCAAAATCAAGTCTGTATTGAGAGTATAGGATTATAGATACTGCTCTCCACATACAAAAAAAGGTGTGATACAATGTGATGTGAAAAGAGGAAAAAGTCCAGTATAGGTTGCCCTCCTATAGCACGGCATCTTACAACATGATTTCGTTCTAACACGATAAGATAAATTGCGGGAACCTTTGTATAACACTGCATCCTGTAACACGGCTTTGCTCTAACACTCTAAAAAAAATTACAGCACTAGATAACATGATTTTTTTAACACATTTAAAAACTAAATTACCTTAAAATAATGACGGAAGGAATAATGAACTATAGTGACTTTACATGAAAATTTATAAATAAATTATAATTTATTTATTTATAACTCTATAAAATTACAAGTAGGCTTAAGCTTATCTGAAAATCTTTAATCATTTTTCCTGAATGCAGACCCTTCAGCTGAAAGAAGCCGAAAATTCAAAAGGGTGCTGCAAAATTGTCTATCTGTATATAGTGAATCAGCAATGACCTTGTAAGAGCCAGCAAACAAACCAAAATTACAGATATTTTTAAAGAGGATAGAAGTTGCAAAACATCTAAATGAAGAAAAAGGTTCTGAAAGTGAAGGTGATATCGTTCAATCGAAAAAACGTTCTCGTTTGCCTGTATTGAGCAGTGGTGAGGAAGAAATTCATTAAATTAATGTCGCATTACATGAAAATAATATTTTTTGTGTCTTTTCATTTTGTGTTATACATACATTTATATTTTTAATAAGAATTAAGTTGCTTATATGGAATTTAAAAAAGATGTTTGTTTTCAATAAGTTTTCAGAACATAAGCCCTCTTTTTTAACTGTCTCTGGGTCTCATATAAAACGGTTTCACACAACGGTTTCTAGGCACCTATCTACCGTGTTGTAGGAAGGTTACCCGTTACCTGTATTTGGATCTTTCCAATATTTTCTTTATCATTTGTGTGTAGTGAAATGTTACTTCTGCTTTCTGTTTTTATATTTAAAAAAGCCTCTCTTCCAGTCTACACTTTGCACCCTCTACCATTAGTTTTGGAAAAAAAATTCTGGCTATGAGCTTGACTTTGGTTAGTACAGTGTTTGGTTAGTACAGTAAAGGGGGATAGTGGCAGATACAGAAAATATCTTGGGCGGGGCAGGTTGCACCCACTATAGTGAAAGCATACTTACACCTGTAAGCTTTTCTGGCTAATTTTATTTTATTTATTTTTTTGGCGGGGAGGCTTGTAATAACTCCAGACTGTCATCTATTTTGAATTTCAAAAGGAAATTTCATGAATTCATTTATTAACATTAAAAAGTAAATTAACTAGCACTTATTATTAATATTTTCAAATTTTTGACTTGATCGAAAATTCTTTTGAATTTCTGGTCCCAATTTATGGGGGGTCTGGGTGAGTGTCTCACATGTTCATGTGGAAATCTGCTCCTGGAGGGCACGTGTTCCTCCCCCCCTCATCTGTCCTTTGATGGGGCCCCCAAAGCCGGCTTTGCCCAGGGCCCCATTGGGTCAAAGTCGGGCCCTGGTTCGACTCTTCCTTCGGGCAAATACCGTTATTTAGCAGAAAGTAAGGGTTGTTTGGTGAATATCTCCTCCTCTCCCGATAACCGCCTCTTTTCACACTTTCCACTTCTCAGAAAGAAATAACTACTCCGAACGACCACTTTCTAAGGGATCTCCCCTTCGGAGGAGACCAGTACCTAATAATCAAATATGAATACACACACCAGAACAGCGGACGTTCTTCACAATCTGCAGACCGTGGCTACGATCTCTTGGACGTCATTGGATCACATTTTCATTGACTCCATTGGCAATGTTCTCGCTTGAATTAAGTATCCAGGACAATCTTTGACTTGTTCAAACGTGACCAACAATTTAAATTAACGTCGAAGTAGTAGGTTAATCGGGGCACTGAAAGTAAACGTGTTCGTTGTCATCTCATACATCAAAGTGGGAATAAACGAAACCACCACTCATATGGAACGACTGAAGGAATTTTGTCTGGATAACAGCCACTGATATCCAGAAATATGGCGGGGGGGGGGGGGGGGCTTGGGTACATTGCAACCGCAGTAAGTTCGCTTAGTTTTAAGTTGCGAAATTTTTATACTACGAGTATTTATGGCCGTTTCTGAAATGAGGACATCGAACTCTCGCGTCTGGCCTTTACCAAACCATTACGGTTAGATGAACGAATGAGAAGTCGTCAATCCAATCTCTCATATTCACGCCCACCTACATCTGCAATATGCAAAAAATTTAAAAAAGGGGTATTTTTTATTATTATTCAACTGAGTTAGTGTTCGCCGCCTATTTACTGTTTAATGCATTTTTCCGATGATGCTGATTAAATTGTTTCCGCCATGCATATTTTGTTCTATACTTCATTCGAAACGAGCGCCGTATTGCCTGCAGTCTACACGGCGTAATGGGAATCCCCTTCCAACCTGCATTCGTTCTGACAACGAAACCACGCAAGCGGTGGGAAGAAATCTGAAAAAAGGATATCTTCAATAAGTTTAATGAAAATCTTTGGCTCCGGAAAAGAAAAAAAAATAACATTTCTCACAAATTGCGACATGCAAGTTCGATTAATGAATCCTCTTCTAGTTCACCTAAATGTACCATTTTGCAAATTTCTCTTTTTTCTTATACCGAATATCTACCTATTACCCACATTTCTTTTCCATGGGTTGTTTAAAAAACATTCATTTAAATCTTTTACAAATACAGAAGTTTTTAACCTCAGGCGTGTGTATCAGACACGCCTGATTCGTCAGAATCGTGAAAATAAATTTTCGTGAATTCGTGAAAAAAAATTTCCTAATTGATGCTCCACATACTTGTGAATTTTAGATACACTCGTATTTTTCCCGTACAACAAAAGTAAATTTAATTTGATCAAGACACAAAATACCAAGTGGTTATAATTAAACTTCCCCTATAAACGGCATCCTACAACGCAAACGGGTGAACGGAACGCAACGAAATTTTGTATATGGGCAATACACGAGATGCGCTCACGGAATTTCGAAAAAAAAATTTTGTTTCGAAATGTCCACCACAGGGCACCTTTTCGGGAAAAACATGAAATTTAACACAATTAACGACCAAAACGGAATACAGAAACAATATTAACGTTTATTGACAAGTTTCTGATTACCTTGTCATCGCACCACATTAAGTAAAGGTAATGGAGAAACAAAAACAGTTCAGTTTGCAGAAACAAGAGCAGATTAGGACGAAATTGCACAACAGGAGCAGTTAATCATGTCCAGGACAATTGAGGGAAAGCTGCTCCACGTGACCACCTTCCTTCACCTGCAAATTTTCAAGTCGATGGACAGTGTGTTTAACAGCAGATCATAACTGATCAGTTGTGAGGCTTCGCACATGAAGCGTTATGGAGTTCTTTAAGTTATTCAACGTCGCAACACCTCCACGATACACCAGACTTTTTAAATAGCCCCATAAACAGAAACCGCACGGAGTTAGATCCGGCGAACGTGGTGGCCATGGATTAGGAAAGAAGCAACTAATAACACGTTCCTCTGTGAAATGTTGGAGCAATAACGCCTTCACGGATCCATGGATATGTAGAGGCACTCCATCCTGCATGAAAATGGTCGATGTAATGACCCGCCTTTGCTGTAATTGCGGCACAACAAACGTCTGCAGCATGTCATGGTACCGACGGCCCGTAACGAAACGTGTGACAGGCCCACGTTCACCGATTTCCTCAAAGAATGGCCCAAGGATGAATGTCGCCGCGAATCCACACCACACAGTGACCTTTGGAGACTGTAGGAGAAATTCAGTCTGGATCCGCGGATTTTCCTTAGCCCAAATACGGCAATTCTATGTGTTGAATGTCCCATTCAGATAGAAATGAGCCTCGTCGTTCCACAGAATATTCCAAGGCCATGACAGATCAAGTCATTCTGTTGAGAAAACTGACTGCGAATGAGAGACGTTGTGGCTTGTTCCTATCAAGCAGCTCCTGGTTATGGAGGATCTTGTATGGGAAGTAGTGCATTATATTTCCGAGTACTTTTCGGACGGTGCTGTAAGAATAACCTGTCTGTCGAAAAACTGCACGCGTGCTACTGCTTCCAAACTCTGATGTCTGTGACTGTGCATGAACAGCTGTCTTGACGGCATCAACATGTACCGGTGTGACACGTTTACGGCCTCTTCCAGGTTGAACTCTTTATTTTCCCGTCTCTTCAAATCTCTTAATCATGACTCGGATACCTTTAGTAGACATTGGTCCACGCCGTAGGTTCTTTCTACGACGAAATTCACGAACTGCAGCAGAAGCATTCCCCTTGTTTTCGTAAAACAGCTTCACCAATAACGCAAGTTCAACTAAAGAGACCGTCATTAGTACAGCCGGAAACATCGACTTAAACATGACAACGTCAGCAAACGTTTTATACCCTAACGTGTTTTGCATAAAGCTTCTTCTTTTTCCCAAGCATGCAAATCTCGACATTTTTCTCCTACAAATGACAGCTTTTCCCTGTTTTATATTTTATTACCCATAATTCCTGTTCTGGATTGTTAATATTGTTTCTGTATTCCGTTTTGGTCGTTTATTGCGTTAAATTTTATGTTTTTTTCCGAAAAGGCGCCCTCCAGTGGACATTTTGGAATTAAATTTTTCTTTCGAAATTCCGTGAGAGCATCTCGTGTGTAGCCCATATACGAAATTTCGTTGCATTCCGTTCACCCGTTTGCGCTGTAGGATGCCGTATATTGGGGAAGTTTAATTATAACCACCCGGTATATCGCATATTTTAGCTGCTCAGAAAATTTGTAGTATTTGTTCTCTCTTCATAGGAAAGCGCGATATTTAAAAACGTGTCATGAACGGATGGTTTAAAATAAATATGCAGATTTTTAAACTTTCGAGGCAGGACTGGGGTTTCGTGGCTCTCGCGTCACAGCCAATGGGGTTTGTACAAATGCAAGTATTTAAAATGCACGTGTTTTTTCAGCGTGGGGTTTTGTTAAAGCAGTAACCATTCTGCGAGTGAGTTGGGGCTTTCAGCCATTCTGCTAGTAGCTGCTTTCGCAGCAAGTATTTGATTTAGATGCGTTTCGACGAATTGTCAAGTCATTAAGCATGTATCCCTTCTTTCTTACTGTACCTATCCCAACCTTTACGATTCAGTTTAAGTAGGTTTTTTTCAAAATTAAAGTAGGTTAATTTTCGCCCGTTCATTACACGCTTATCCGTATTCTTTTTTTGTTTTATGGTTAAGTTTTGTAAATATTTTTCTTCCAAGAAATTAGATCAAATCGATCCCCTTTTTTACTATGTTTTTATGTAAAATAAGAAAAATAAAGGCATTTTAGTTAGCCTCATCAAGTCAACTTTCTTGTGAAAGGTTTTTTATTTCAGATAATTAGGTATGGGACAAGTTATGCTGTATGATCCACCCAACAAAATGGTAGCAAAGCGTGGTTTACGCATTGTCCCTCTGTGCTTATCTGAAATTAGTGTAAGAAGTAAAGCTTAATGTTAGGATATTTTTCGGTTTTTAAAAAGTAAAGATCGGTATTTCTTTTGGTTTAAAATGGCTGAAGTCCCAATGATAGGTTCAGTTTTTACTTTTCCTAAGTTGAACGGTGAGAATTCGCGAACGTGGCGTTACAATGTGGAGATGTTACTTTGCCACGAAGGTTTATATGTATTTATCGACGGTAGTGAAATCCCACCGATAAAAGTGACAAAACCTGATGGAAAGCCGAGTGATGATTCATCCCCATTGAAAGACATTCTGAATTTTAATCGGCTTAAGCAGAAAGGTGTTTCTACTATAGCTTTGAGTGTCGAAGCTGACCAGCAAAATCTCATTATGGGAAATCGTGACCCAAAAGAAATTTGGGAACTTTTGAATGTGGCATTTGAACCGGCTAGAAGAGCTCGAATTGCTCATTTAAGAACTGAATTTATGAAAATAACGTTTGAAAATTTCGAAAGTATGGCCGTTTTTCTAGGTCGTTTGAAACAAGCTCAAGATCGTTTGGATGCTGTCGGAAAGAAAGTTGATGACGATTAACTTGCCTATCAGATGCTCGTGAATTTACCACCTGAGTATGGAAACGTGGCGCAACAGATATACATGCTCAACGATGAAGAATTTACCTCTACTAAAGTTAAGGAGAGGCTACTGGTAGAGTATGATCGTTTACAGCACGAAAAGTCTGATTCTGATAAAGTCGCTACCTCGTCTCGCAGCGCGGAAGTAATGCTGACGAGGAAAAGCAAGAACCGTTTTCGAAACCGGAACACTAAAATTGTTGAACCAGTAGTTCATAAAC
Organism: Dolomedes plantarius; assembly: GCA_907164885.2. Lineage (NCBI taxonomy): Eukaryota > Metazoa > Arthropoda > Arachnida > Araneae > Dolomedidae > Dolomedes > Dolomedes plantarius. Next base: position 106,738,596 of record OU015499.1, read on the forward strand.
AGACCAGATGATGTTATCGATGTGGAGTGGTAAGCTATATTTCCCCACAATGCAAAGCTCAGAAGACAAGTCCGGGAAAAAGTAAGTCTAGTTCTTGTTCTTATGCAGAAATTGTTGAACCGGTAAATTTATTAAGTGATTCGGCCACTAGCCTTGACTGGATTGTAGATTCTGGTTCTTCAAACCATTTCATATCTGATAAGTCCCATCTTAGAAATTTTCGAGAGTGTGATATCAACTTGAAAGGCATTGGAAATAATTCTGTAAAAGCCAAGGGATACGGTGATATCTCACTTAGTTTAAAAGAAAAGGGTCATTGGGGCCCATCTATTGGGGCCCATCTTTAACAAAAACTTTAATTTCTAGAAGTCAATTTGATGAACATGGTCGTCGTTTGATCATTTGTGATTCTAAGTGCACTATGATAAATTCTAAAGGTCGAACTATAGGAATTGCTCCCTTAGTAGGAAGCTTGTATATTTTACATTCAAAAGTTGTTCCTGAAGTCCCATCTGCCAATGTGTCAATAAGTAAAAAGAAAAATGTTCGTAATGACATTATGATGTGGCATCGTAGATTCGGCCATCAAAATTTAGAAGGTTTAAAAAATTTGGCTAAAGAAAATCTGGTTTACGGCTTAAACAAATTAAACGGAAATTCACAACTTTCTGATCCATGTGTTCGAGGAAATATGACCAGAGCATAATTTAAAAATATTGGTGAAATAAAGTCTAAACACCCTCTTGATTTGATTCATCTCGATTTATGGAGTAGTGCGTCAGGCCCTTCGTATGGCCAAGCGAAATATCTTTTAACTGCAGTAGATGATTATTCCAGATATTCGTGGCTTTTTCCTCTCAAAAATAAAAATGACTGTTTCTCTAAATTTAAGAATTTTAAAACTAATGCGAGAAACAAGTAAGCCGGCCGATAAAAGCAGTTCGTACTGACTGCGGTCTAGAGTTTTCTTCAGGCCAGTTGAGAAAGTTTCTTGAAGAAAATGGTATAGTTGCTGAACGTACGAACGTGTATTCGCCAGAGATGAATGGCGTTACAGACAGACTAAACAGAACCATTGCTGGTGGTATTCGAGCTATTAGTCTTGAAGCTGAGTTGCCTAAAGGGTTGTGGGCAGAATTAGCTTTTGCGTTCATTTATTTACATAATGGTTTTCCTCATAGAAGTGTTAACAACCATATTCCTTTAACCTTGTTCTTCGACTGAAAATGTTCTGTCAGACACCTGAAAGTTATAGGTTGTCTCGCCTATGTACACGCAGAAAGAAATAAAAGGGATAAGCTAGGTCCTAAAACCAAAGAAGACATCCTGATAGGATATTCTTTTGAAACTGTAGGATATCGCATATGGTTTCCGAAGGAACGAAAAGTGATTGAATCCAAGCATGTCAAATTTAATGAACTTGTTAAAGGATATGGAAGAAACGAACTTTCCTTGCTCCCAACGTCTCAGTATGTCCCTCCGATCGAAGAAGAAACTGACGATTGGCCACAAAGTTCCAGTTCAACCCCCGAAGTAGTTACCGTTGAACGTTAGAATTGTCGTGATATTCCTTGGAGACGTGAAGTGACACAGAGAGAAAATCTGGTGAACGTAAAGGCCGTTTCGATGTGTTCTATTATCCTCCCAATTCGAAAATCCGTCTGATTAGTTTGAAAGGTGCTCGAAAGTATTGTGATTCGAATAACATTGGATTCGAAAAAGAAGTGTTCGACTTTAAACACCACCCTGAATCAGACCCGAGTCCACAGACTGATGTCGAAGGAACCATCATCTCTGGGAACGAATCGTCGTTTGTGTGCATCGTGGAGCCTTCAACTTTTGAACAAGCTACTAGTGTCCCTGAAGCTGCACATTGGAAGTGGGCGATGAATGAAGAGCTCGACACCTTGAAACAGCGAGATGTCTACGACATTGTGCCTCGTTCCCCAGGTAAGAGAATTATTGGCTCCAGATGGGTGTATAAATTGAAAGAAAATGAGCAAAAAGAGGTTAAAAAATTCCGGGCTAGACTTGTTGCTCAAGGATTTCGACAGATTAAGGAAAATTATTATCATGAAGTTTTTTAACCCGCAGTAAATTTTGAAGTCATTTATTTATTTATTTATAAGTTTTTTGGTCATTTCCCTAAAATGGTTCCACAAACATCTTGATGTTAAATGTGCCTACCTTTATGGCAATCTTGATGAGGAACATTTTATGGAGACGCCCAAAGACTTCAATTTTCCTGATAGTATAACACAACAATCTCATGTTTTAAAATTAAAGCGGGCCATTTATGGTCTACACCAGGCCGGTAGGCAGTGGCATTCTCAATTAGAAACCACTTTGCTAAAGTTAAGCTTTTCCTCTTTTCCAAAAACAAATTGTGTTTACCATCTTAATTGTAATACTATACTTTTAGTGTATGTTGAGGATTTAATTATTTTCACGAACCGAATCTGAAATGGCAAAAATTACTAAACTTTTACAAACTAACTTTCAAAGTAAAGATTTGGGTAAAATTCGAAAAGTTCTTGGTATAGAGTTTAAAGATTCAAAAGGTAACTGGGCCGTACACCAAAAATCGTACATTGTTCGTTTAAAAGAAAATTTTAAACAAATACCTTATGTTAAGTGTAAATTATCTATATCGCCTTGTCAAATTGTTCAAAGTGGAATAAATGAGCAGTCAGTGGAAGGTGAAGTATCTTATCGAAATTTAATGGGATCACTTTTATTCTTAGCCACACGTTCCAGACCGGATACACTTTTTAAGGTTACAATGTTAGCTCAGGATAATTCACATCCCTTTTAACGCATTGGAAATTGCTGTGCAAGTTTTTAATTACGTTATTTCAGCGATTAATATTTGTATTCCAATGTTGGTAGAATAGGAACATTGCTGATTTGTTAACTAAGCCAGTTACATTTGACAAATTAAGTAGATATTGTGAGCACATTTTCCGATGAAGAGAAAAAGGGGGAATTTGTAGTATTTGTTCTCTCTTCATCGGAAAGCGCGATATTTAAAAACGTGTCATGAACGGATGGTTTAAAATAAATATGCAGATATTTCAACTTTGGAGGCAGGACTGGAGTTTCGTGGCTCTCGCGTCAAAGCCAATGGGGTTTGTACAAGTAAATACAACAGGTATTTAAGATGTACGTGTTCTTTCAGCGTGGGGTTTTGTTCAAACAGTAACTATTCTGCGAGTGAGTTGGGACTTTCAGGCATTGTGTTAGTAGCTGCTTTCACAGCAAGTTTTTCATGTAGATGCGTTTGCGACGAATTGTCGAGCCATTAAGCTTGTATCCCTTCTTTCTTCCTGTACCTATCCCAACCTTTACGATTCAGTTTAAGTACGTGTTTTCAAAATTAAAGTAGGTTAATTTTCGCCCGTTCATGACACACTTATCTATATTCTTTTTTTGTTTTATGGTTAAGTTTTGTAAATATTTTTCTTCCAAGAAATTGGATCAAATCGATCCCCTTTTTTACTATGTTTTTATGTAAAATAAGAAAAATAAAGGCATTTTAGTTAGCCTCATCAAGTCTACTGTCTTGTGAAAGGTTTTTTATTTCAGATAATTAGGTATGGGACAAGTTATGCTATATGATCCACCCAACAAAATTGCGAAACAAAGAAATTCATAAAAACTTACTTTAAGTACCAATACGACTTTGTCTTTTAATGTGAAACATCACATCCAAAGATTTCCTCTCTGATTACCGGTACCACTGAGAGTGAGAACAGATGATCATATGTCATGTCAAAATTTATTGCAAGACTCAATAGAGTCCATTAATTGATAGACGAGACTTCGTGTAATTTATAAATTTTAAACATTTTTCAAGAGCTGAGTTCCAAATTAAATTTATATATTTCATACATAAAAATTTGAGACAATATCTAACATAAAAGTATAATTAGATGCTCCATCCATAAAATGTTACTGTGACTGCACATCACAAAAAAAACCCGTCATAAAATAATAAAAATTAAATTAATTTAAAATATTTACATTAGAGACAAAAGGGAAAATTAATCGAGTCTCGATATGAAGCCATAAATATATTTATATATCCATATTCATATTTATTTCCTCATTTACAAAACACAGCAGATCTCGAAAAAAACCCAGTTAAATATTAGGCAAAAATAAAAACCAAAATTATTGCATAAGAGGCAATATTTTTACTTCAATAACTTTGGTGGGTCAAGTATCCCTTAGGGATCGTATGTCTTGACCAATAGCGCATTGATATAGTTAAAAAATTGTACACTGTCATAAAACACTAAATTACAAAAATATGTGCGATATCTCTAAATAAACACCATCAAACCTCAGATTGAATAAAAATTTTCAAGGACTCTTTCACCACGGTGGGACAAAAATATTTTGAGCCAAAAAAAATCCCGTTTCACAGTTAGTTACTTCCCTGAATGGCAGTGCAGATGAAAGGGTTTCTCTTTTTAAATTATCCTCTGCTGAAAATCTTTTCTCAGATATAGTGCAATCGAAAGATTTCTCTTTTATACGGGTACGGAGATGCTATTTTAAAACAAACTCAAAGGAAAACATTTTCTATCACAAAAGATTTCTCATCTGTGTAGGTATGAGCATGTTTTTTAAATGATCGAGTTTACAAAACCTTTTCTCACATATCTGACAGACCAAAAGTATTTCCTCCATGGACAAGAAGATGACTTTTCAAATGCTCCCGTCGAGAAAATGTTTTCCCACATACAGTGCAGGAGAAAGGTTTCTCCCCCGTGTGGATTCGGAGATGTCTTTTTAACTCATCCTGTCGAGAAAATGCTTTCCCACATACAATGCATGCGAATGGTTTCTCTCCCGTGTGGGTACGGAGATGATTTTTTAAAGTACGCTGTTCCAAAAATGCTTTCCCACATACAGTGCATGCGAAAGGTTTCTCTCCTGTGTGGACGCGGAGATGAGTTTTTAAACGGAGCTGTCCAGAAAACCTTTTCTCACATACAGTGCATGCGAAAGGTTTTTCTCCCGTGTGGGTGCGGAGATGTGATTTTACGTGTTGCCGCAGAAAAAATCTTTCCTCACATACAGTGCATGCGAAAGGTTTTTCTCCTGTGTGGGTGCGGAGATGTGTTTTTAAACATTGCCGCTGAGAATATCTTTTGTCACATACAGTGCAGGCGAAAGGTTTATCTCCTGTGTGGACGCGGAGATGTGTTTTTAAATCTTGCTGATTAGAAAATCCTTTCTCACATAGAGTGCATACGAAAGGTTTCTCTCCAGTGTGGATGCGGAGATGACTTTTTAAATTGCCCTGTTGAGAAAATGTTTTCCCACATACAGTGCATGCAAAAGGTTTTTCTCCTGTGTGGGTGCGGCGATGTCTTATTAAATGACACTGTTGAGAAAAATTTATCTCACACACAGAGCAGGCGAAAGGTTTTTCTCCTGTGTGGGTGCGGAGATGTGTTTTTAAATGGTGCTGGCGAGAATATCTTTTCTCACATACAGTGCAGGCGAAAGGTTTATCACCTGTGTGGACGCGGAGATGTGTTTTTAAATGATGCTGTTGAGAAAATCTTTTCTCACATACAGTGCATACGAAAGGTTTCTCTCCAGTGTGGATGCGGAGATGACTTATTAACTGACCCTGTCGAGAAAATTTTTTCTCACATACAGAGCAGGCGAAAGGTTTCTCTTCCATGTGGGTGCTAAGATGTACTGTTAAATGAGTCTTTGGAGAAAATATTCCCCCACATCGCTTTTCGCAAGAATAGCTTTCGTTGGAAGGTTCTTCTACAGTGGAATTATAGATTTGCTCTTGTGACATGACGATTATTTACACGGTGATCTCAAAATGGTAACTGCCAGCAATACCTTCCACAACATCAAAAGTTGTGGATACCACAAACATTTTAGTTTCGAAACCTAACAATCTTCACCGAGAACCTGCAAAGAGAGGAGAAAGGAATTTTAACAGAATATATTAATGTACCATCAAGTTTTTTGTCGGTACATTCACGTGGAATCAATAGCAACATATAAAAGCTTGTGCCTACTAGTTAATGATATAATATATATATGTGTGTGTGTGAATGTTATAAATTATGTTCTTGATTAATAAAAATACAGCAGATTTTAAATTTATTGAAGTTAGGGCACACGTTTCCTTAGCCTTCCCTATTCGTTTGTTCTCGTGCATAACGAGGACGTTCAGAGATTTTGTTTCTGTTTGTAGGTATCACCATAAAGCGAATACCGGCCGGATCAATAATGGTAAATAAATATTCATATATTTCAGTTTATATTCATTTTAGTTGTCGGTAATTCAAAATAATTTCATCATTAATTATTGAGCTTAATGCTGTGAGAAATTCCAGAGATTTACATCTGATTAAAGAGTTCGGTTACTCTTAGATATAAAGTTCATAAATCTAATAAAATGTATAAATTCATATCAGGAAATAAAGAATATGTGGGTTATAGCTTGCTTAGGTATATTTGTTCTGATTGTAATTTCGTAGCGATAGATCTTCTACACTACGCTCTCCCCTCATTTTAATCTACATGTTGTGTACATAGATTAAAATTGACAATACGAGGGTAGGCTGAAAAGTAATGCACACATGCTTGTAGAGCGCGAACGAAATGACCTTCAAAACCGCGCCAAGTGGCATATGGAAGTCACATTACCCCTCAATACTCATCGCAGGTTTTAAGTCGTTGTGTTCAACCAGTGTATTTTGAAAAGCGGTAGTATGGAGACGTGTTCTAGTGCTATGTCAACGGCGAGTTATACATCACGCTGTTATCGAATTTTTAACAACTGAAAAAGTGACTCCTACTGAGATTCATCGTCGTTTAACGGCTGTTTATGGTGACGATGCTGTTGATAGGGGTACTGTAAATCGATGGGTAGTAAAATTTAGTGGTTGCGAGCCTGGAAAAGCCATAATTGTTGATGAAACACGCAGCGGACGTCCGATCACTGACACAGACGATGAACATCGCAAACTCGTCGACGATTTGATTCAAAATGACCTGCGAATCACTCAAAAGCGTATCGCAAAACATATTGGAGTATCCAAGGAATGTGTCTGCTTCACTATAGGACGATTGGGATACCGTAAAATCTGTGCACGATTGGTACCACGCCGTCTCACAGGCGAGAACAAACAGCTTCGGACTGGAGAGGCGAATCCACACCCTCCTCATTCCCTCGATCTTGCGCCTTGTAATTTTTAATTTTTTCCTCTACTCAAGAGAGACCTAAAGGGTAATCACTACACCTCGGACGATGTGTTGAAGGCAGCTGTCAAGTCGTGGATTCGAGAAAAGTCGGAAGAATTTTTCGGTGACGGAATGAGAAAACTTGTTACATGTTGGGATAAATGTGTTAGCCTTAACGGTGACTATGTTGAATAATAAATATACAATTTTGAAGCATAAAGGTCGATTTATACAGGCACGTGAAGGAAACGTAACGGGAACGAGCGGAGCGCCCGACGAGTCGTCGTAATCATTTCCTCCCTGTTTTTCAATGGAACTGTTTATAGTGCGCCGTAAGACGTCCGATTCTCGGCAGATTCCCGGCCGAGAATCGGCGCCAACGATTCGAAGCAGGAAGTCGTTCACTGCTCGGCCGTCTCTCGTTCATGGCAAAAAGAAAAAAGTGGCTATTCAAGATATAATTTACATACTGTTATTTATGATTGATATTTAATATGGATGATGAAAACTCATTGAGCTGGTGAGAGGTTTTGTACGATTTGGCCCTTCAAAATACATGAATCCAAAGTTCAAAATGACAATTTGGAAGGCAATAGGTGAAAATTATACTTGATGTTACAATTGGTTCACTAAAATATAAAATTTATCAATTTGTATGAATAATGAAACAATGGAAAAATTATTTACACGATTTAGAAAGTGTAAATTGTTAAAAACAAATACTTACATGTATGGATTTGTTGGTTATAAAGCAATTTTTCTTGCATTCTGAGCGGCAAAAATGTATATTAAAAGTGAAAAGTCCAAAGATGATGAGAGTTCATTTTCATTAGATATAAGTGCCAAGGAGGACAGGCGTACAATCCGTATTCAAAGCATTCTGATTGCACCTGCTTTGTAATATTTTCAATTCATGTGGGAAAAATGGGAAATAAAATCCATTATAATAATAGAGAGAACAAGTAAAAGCCATTTTTTGTTTACCTCACTCCTTCAGCCTTCAAACCCCTTTCTTCCCAACAGGTTTGGAGCCAGGGCCGCCCAGAGCGAGGGGGGGGGAAGTGGGACACTTTGCCCCAAGCCCCCAACTGCCGGAGGGGCCCAAAAAAATTTTAAAAAATTATTTATTAGATTTCCTCCGAAAGAAAATTCTGAAACTTGTACCGTACTTCAAAATTCAAAATAATCTCCTGAAAAAAGGGCCCCCCCATCCCCCCCAAAAAAATTATTCGATTAATCAGATTTCTTGGGGCTCCCAACAGAAGTTTGCCCGAGGCCCCGTAAAGTCTCTGGGCAGCCCTGTTTGGAGTGCATTTACTTATTTGTCTTTCACTCCCTGGAGAAATGTCTTGTCTATTGTTTGCTTTGAATAGAGCAAACATTTGACCAAATGGTATTAGTATTCGTTCACAAGGATATGTTCACGTTTTTCTCAGTTTGCAACTATTCCGTGAAAACAAACAAAGTCCGACAAAACGGTTTATAATTCTTCAAATGACTGTATATAGTGACTGACAGATAGTAGAAACTGATATTGAAAAAAAGGATTGATAATCAAGGGTTTACTATAACTGAATTGAAGATAAATCATGTTTTTTTAACCGAGAAATTTTTCGAACCAAAAGGGTAGTTTGTCAATTAAGATTCTTTCTGCGATTCTTTAGAAAAAATCGAAACATATATATTTTTATAAGTTGAATTATAGAAACCGTGAAAAATGAGGGATTTCTTTAAAAACCCGTAACATTTAGAAAAGTGTTGCAATGAGAAATAAAAATGGTGGCCCTGGGCGGTTACCCAGTTTGTCCACCCCTAAGCACGGCCCTGGCTCTCCTCTAACAAAAGTGTGATAATGGCTAAATCTTTAACTGAAAAATGAAACCGCGCCATGACGTTACAAATCTTTCACAACTAATGAAACACGTTCCCGCCACTTTCTACTCCCGTCTCTGTGTAAAAACATGCATCCGGCGCTCGGGCTCGGCTCGTTCCCGTTACGTTCCCTTTACGTGCCTGTATAAATCAACCCTAAGAATTGTACTTTAATGTTCTTTTTGCCCGATCTCACTATATCTTTTTGTTCACGCTCTACAAGCATGTGTGCCTTACTTTTCCGCCTACCCTCGTAGTAACAATTCTTCAAATTTCTTTCGGTTTATCTACTATGCAATAAGTTCTTTTATGTGATTCTTCAAATAATCTGAATCAAACATTTCAAAAGTTTTTTGTGAAACTATTGTTCTCTATGAGATATATGTTAAGTGCCTTTAACGCTTTCTTAGTACATTTCTAAGACCCTTTTTTTTCCTACTGTGACTCTTTATATTCAACGATGAAAAAAGGTTTCAAGAGGGAGTGGTGGGTGATTGCCGCTAGTAAGTGTAATATAATTAAAGAAATTTTTGAAAAATACTGGGTTTTATATATATATATTAAAAATATTGGTACGAGCATTTTCTAATTTTTCAATTTTATGAAATTTTTTTTTCGGGGGAGCAGTAGGGTGGGGAAGTGTTTAAATTCAAGTGAGACTTTATTTAAATTTCAATTTTTCTAAAAAATTAGGTTTCGGCATTTTTGTATTTCTGCAAAACTTTGCATACAATTTTATATATCCTGATATAGGAACGTTCTTCTCATTTGTCCTTAATTTTTAAAATTTTATTTATTTTTTGGCATGGATATTCAAAGTTACATAAGCTTGTAAATTAAAGTTTATTCTTATAAATGCTCTTTTATGCATTTCCATGGAAAATATGTCTTTATATTCAATTGTATTTAGAGAGGATGTTAGGAAAAGAGAAATACTTGTGATATGAGATTCTTTAAAATTAACAAATTAAACACTTTTCTAATTGTGATATGCATGCATCCATTCAGCTAGCCGTGTAACACACAAAGGGTACTACTACATAATAAGTGCATCAGAAGTAAATATACATGCTTATAAAAATGTACACTGGGACCAAAAATGTAAATTTGGTACTTATATTATTCTTTAAACACTCTTCAAACTTGTTATCGATAATAATTAGAGTTTTGCTATAAATCTAGAAAACTTAAAATTATAAAAATACAAACTGATAAATTTAGAATAATTCGAATTCCATATACTGGCCTTTATACTGGATAATAAAATAAATAAAACTATTCTGTGATTCAGAAAATACTGGAAAGTCATTTTGTTCTTACAGGATTTTCGTAACATTTTCCATTTTGTGTATCAAGTTAAAAGGATTTCAAGACATCCACAGAGAATGTAATTGTTTTTGTCAGAACTCTACAGTACAGTTAAATGGTACAAGAAATCAGACGAAAATCAAGCTATACCTATTATAACACTTCTTCGTTAGAGACAATCACACCTATCCTTCATTAACTATGAGTTAGAAAAACAATTGTCAATATAAATAATTTTTCATCATAAAGCCTGAAATATTTTATTCTTCTGTCATAAATGTATGCAAGGAGAGAAACAGCGAAAGTTCAATACCATATTTAACAAAACAGTGATTAAAGAAACATATATGCATAGTATATAAAACTAATGCTATGCAAACCTATGTTGGCGGGTGTGGCCCATGGAACGTAGATAGCTCAGTTTTACCTATTGGTCCTATTGGTATACAAAACTAAATACTCATTCAAATTAAACTTTTTAAAGGGTAAGTAAATTAAAAAGAAAATGTGCAGTCTTATATAATACCCTTCAGGATGAAATATAAACTGTTTTGTTCACATACAAACACTTTATAGCCTCGTTAGAACTTAATTCGTTAGAAATTACTTCCCATAACCTCGTTAGAAATTACTTCCCATAAACTACATTGCTCAAAACAATTAGGGGAGCACGTAGCCAATCTCTATGCACGTAGGCCAATGGTCTGCATTCCGTTGACCTCACGCCACCGTGCGGCCCGAAGAAGATGGGCTGCTGATCATCGAGATTGGGAGCAACATGATTGGAGCCAAGTGTTGTTTACAGACGAGTCCCGATTCAGTCTGGAGTGTGACACCCGACGTGTTTTGGTATGGAGGGAAAGGGGTACTCGAAATAACCCCACATTCGTTCGTAAAAGGTCATAACACAGACGAGCTGGTTTTATGGTATGGGGTGGAATCAGCATAGGTGGACGTACGGACCTGCATATCATTCGGAATGGTACTTTGACGGCCCGAAGGTATGCAGACGAGATACTGAGACCTCATGTCATACCTTACGCGCAGCCATTGGAAATTGCTTTGTTTTCCAGCATGATAATGCCAGACTGCATACAGATCGTCTTGTGGAGAACATGCTTGAAGCTGAAACAATACAGCGTATGGAATGGCCAGCGTGCTCTCCTGACCTGAATCCAATCCAGAATGTTTGGGACATGCTCGGACGAAGCATTGCTGCGAGACCAAGGCCTCCTTTTACTCTCCGAGACTTGGAGATTGCACTTCTTCAGGAGTGGAACAGTATTCCCCAAAATCTTATCGATAACATCATCGCATCCATGGAAAATAGGTGTGCACCAGACTTAGCTGTTCGAGGAGAACACACGCCATATTATAAATCATGCATCATTTCTAAAAAATACTTTTTTTTATCGTTTACATGTAACAAAATTGTTGCCCTAAATCATCTTTTCATGTTTTTTCCATATTTTCAAAGAATTAAAGCTTAATTACAAACTTTTTTACGTCTTTTTTTTCTGTATTGCGCATTGATAGGCGGGTACTATCCATTTTATGACAATACGTGGCTGTCTCGCACGGTTTTAACTTCTTTGCTTGCTCCCCTAATTTTTTTTAGCAGTGTATTTATCTTTTCCCTCCTCCTTCCTAATTAAGGAAATTTCACAGATATTAAATAAAATAATAAATCCAAATCCTCAGAAGTAATACAATTCACAGGAAAAAAGTAAAGTAATTTGTCTCAATTTTGTACAAATAAGATAAGGTGATGATACGGGCTGAAGATTTATTGTCTTTAATTCAAGCAAACGTGACAAGAAAAATATATTGCTTAGCAAACTAGTTATTGCTACTTTCAAAATATATAGTAGGGCAAAATTATTTTATATAAAATCTCATTGGAGTATAAATATTTACAGACTGCATTGACAAGGCAATTGACAATTATGGAATGTCGAGCTTATACCAAAATAAAAAAAAACCCAGAGAATTCAAGATATCTGAGGTGTAGGGCTTGAAGTAGGAGCATTTGGAATTATTAAAACACAACTACCCATTTCTAGAGGTAGAGAGTTAAAATCAATAACATTTGTGAATAAATGAGTGAGTTAAAGATGCTAAATATTATGCATTCACTGGAAAGGAATTTATAAGAAGTACTGCACAGACTGGACTTACTACCAGGTACCAGAAGAGGAGGAGGAAGAGGTAGCCTATAGTCACCTATGACTTTGCAGGCAAATATATTGACATACTCCCTCATGCATTTCATCAAAGAATTTAAAGCGATTGCTTTTAAATTTTATTAACTTGTATCCATTTGAAAACTACAGTTTCAATTAAAAGCTTCTGATAAAATTCAGAGCTACTTTCAGGTTTCTCAACAATATGATCACTTAAATCTAAGTCAGGAGATATAAAAGTGATAAAATGAGGTGCAAAAAAAAGGCACACAACACCATGAATATGCTAACATAAATCTGCATTAAGTTGTGATGCATATATACCTATGGATACAAATATCACATTTTGACCATTTTAATTACAGTGCTCAGTACATGTTAGATTTTCAAGGAAGTACTAGGCATAATCCGGAAATATCAGATTTCCTGATAACAGATGACTTATTTATTTTGCTTTTTACCTTAGTTTTTTATATATCAAAGGCCTTATGTTATCTGTATTGATTCCTACAGAGCTAAAGCTAGAAATAATACTGACATATTACTGTGATGCGAGAGGAGATTTATAATTGCAAAAATCCAAAAATAGAAATGCATTAAAAACTTAAAATAATTAAATACTTTCCCTGTCGATGCATTTTTATTGCTATGTATATAAAGCATCTTGCACACCTGCAGTGTATAGCTTCTTTACAGAACAAACTAAAGAAATGAAGGGGAAAAAATGCCAAAACTGGCATTTTGGAATGAAACCTCCCCACAACGGTATGAATATCATACTTCAGACATATTTTTCGTCAACAGACTTGGTGAATCAGAAATCACTGTATTCAGAGCCAAAAAAAAAATGGAGGCTGGGTCATAATTTTTTTTCAGGGTATATATTTGTCCCTTATAACTGTTCTAGCAAGTTATGAGTATTTAAAACCAAAAGCTGAAAGTAGATCTTCCACAGGGATTCTCTTGTGAAAAGAAGCTTGCAAATTTTAAGAATTTTGAAATACTCCTTTAAATAGATGAAGGATTTAGGTTTAATAAAGCTAAATACCTACCAAAACTTGACTTACCAAATGATGATACAGTGAGAACATGCAATGTGAAAGATAAAAAATTCGAACAATTTTTCTGCCCTGAGTAGATTTGCTTGTCTATATTGAGGCCTAAATTCTAGCTACTAGTTAGTGTTTTCTTCATAAATTTTCTGGGAAATCGTCACTTGAATCAGTCTAAATTGCTGGACCAACTTGTAGAGTGTAATGCTGGCCACCTATACCGTGTCCCCTCAAATGAATGGCCAGCAGTCTCACCCTTTATCTGAGAACAAATGGCATCATGGCCAATCTTCTGGGAATTTGTAGTAAAGTAAATATGACTGGGAAACCAAACTCATCACAGAATTAAAATATCATTAATCATAAGACAACCTTAGGAACACTCTTAATGAAAGCAGAGAAAACATGTAAGGAATTAATTATGAAATGCAAGGCAGGAATTAATCTGATTGGATATATTGGAAGCAATTGGGCCCCATGCTAGTACAGAGCCCCACCTGAAAAAAATTTAAGATATGTCTCAAAGGAAGTACTGTGATCATTTAGAAACCTAGAATTCTTGGCAAAATATAGCCACACTGGATTGAACAAGTGTTAATCAGAGCCACAGAGCTTACAACTTAAATAGAAGTTACTCCAGAAATTATGGAAGCACCTTTAAAAAAATTAAAAAAGGAAATTTAATTATGAGTATGTGGATAAAAAAAAAAATATGTAACCAGAAAGAAATGTTTGAGGTGCATTGTTCTCAACAAATACTCTATACAGCTAAGCAGGCTAGAAAAGTGTATTCCATATGATTTTAAAGAACAAACATCGAAAACATGCATGATTACTGGAAATTGCCTTCATAGATGTTAACAGAACTATGACCTAATAAAAACTATCAAAGATGTAGATGCAGATAGCTATATGCTGGTCGAAGAAATGGAAGTAATTAAACCTATTGTTTCAGAAACCGTATAAAAATTCTACAATAGTTACAAATATTAGCTACTGGCTCATCAAATGCATTTGAGACATTCCATGTCAGATCAATCACCTTCTTGACCTCACCATTTCTGATTTTGATGAAATTTGGTATGAAGGACACATACAACAAAGTAAGTAATTCTGCCAATTTTCAGATTTTTATTTTGAAAATTATTCGAGATTCAGACATAATAAAAATCAAAATTTTCGAAAATGACAAACTTGCACACTTATAACTGGCTGTAACTTTTTTCCTAATCATAGTAGAATAAAAATTCAAACACTGTTGAAAAGCTAAAGGATTGAGCTTTCTATTGATACCAAATATGACTGTCTTACAACAGATTACAGGTCCAAGGTCATCCACTGCGACCTTTGACCTTGAATATCTCAAAACATGCCACTTCAGAAAATTATGAAAAAAATATATTTTATTGCTACAACATTCTTCTACCCGTGTGCCAAATATTAGGTTGGCACTGCAATGACAAGGTAGTGTAGGATTAATGAGAGTATATGTCCTCCAGGTAAGGCACGGACATATATATATATACTGTACAGTAATACTGTTGTTCTCCAGATGCATGTAGGTATTAATTTCAAATTATTTCACAATGTGTTACATGTTCTACTAGTGGTGTACACATACAAGTGAACTGCTTGGTTAATAAGGTTGCAAACCAAAAGAATGCAGTGATGCCATCTTGCTAGTAACCATCTCTATTTCTCTTCTCTCCATAAAATATGTCCGACCTATTAAACATGTAGATGCAGATAGCTATATGCTGGTCAAAGAAATGGAAGTAATTAAACATACTGTTTCAGAAACCGTATAAAAATTCTACAATTGTTACAGATATTAGCTACTGGCTCATCAAATGCATAATTTATACCCATAAGGATATTTTAAACAATTTATGTAACTGTAGCATTGAAAAAAAAAAAAAAAAAAAGCTTCTCTAGATTGAAATTAATTAAAACATACCTGGGGTTAATAATATTGGAGAGACTCAAGAGACTTACAATACTGTCTACAGAGCATATAGAAACAAAAAAATTAAAATTTCATCAATTTATAAATGAACTTGCTGATAAAAATCTTCCAAAATTTGATTATAAATAACTTTGTTCTGTGAATAAAATATATGTAATCTAGCAACTTTTTTGTTTTTCTTTCTTATAAATGTATTATTAAATGTAACATTATAAAAGACACTTAACAATTTTTGTCTTTTATGCATCACATTAAATTTTCATATAATAGAATTTTGAAGGGCCCCCTCACCTCCCTAAAAAAAATCTGCAATTGGGCGTGGTCCAATTGCAGATTTTCCAGCACAAATTAATTAACTGTTGTACTCTCTTACCCTAATATATTCAGTTAATGTAGAAATTTCTAAATTTTTAAATATTTCAATGCAGAATTCACATAAAATCTTCAAATTTCTTATGTATCAGATTTCCATAAATGTTCAAAACAGAGATATATTTAATGAACTGTCAGCAAAACATATAGTAAGAAAGAAACTTCAACATGTAACAGAAAGCTATCAAAATGTCTGCAAAGGGAAAATATTCTGGTAAATCATTAACTTCTATTTAGAAAATTAATTCAAACAGATTTCATAGAAGATTTTGTACAAAACAACAATGTTTATGCTTATTTTCCTTAGGAAAAATAAAAACTTACGAGCCTACACTTTCAAATTTTGTACATAGTTATCATTTTCATAAATGGTGTAATATAATCCTCTTCTGCCTGTTTTAAATTTTTTTCATCTAGAATTATAATCCATGTGATGCATATTTCCTCACATCATAATTATACAACACATTTCTGGAACACTGAGATAAATAAAGAAATTTCAAAACTATATTTTGACACTTATACTGCAGTTACTTTATATTCAATTTTAAAAAAAAATTTTCCTAGGAGGAGGGGAGGGGGGTGGAATACATAAATCCTAATACAACAAACCTCAATTTCACTAACATTGATCTAATGGCCAGAAACTATACTAAAAAATTACCGAAGACACGAACAGAAAGAGAGCACTTATGAATTTTGCCAATACAAAATAATCTATTGAGTATAAAGAATATGCAGGTAAGAGAGCAGATAATTTAAATCTAGGTCTAAACAGACACAAATATAATTTTTACAACAACAAAAATTAAATATCATATCAAGGCTGTCATAAATATCAGTTATGTAAGAATTTGTAAATCTTGAAATGATCATAACAAAGAAAATTTTTAGAATATATGGTGCAGAGAAAATTAAGCATTTTTATATATAACAGAACAATAATTGGAACAGCTTCCTTAAGTATGTTCGAAGGTGGCCAAGCCAAATTTTTCACACCAACCTTGATGCCTCTTTTGGTTACTCCAACCCTCTGAATGGCAAATGGGGAGGACTGGTTCTTAAACCCTGCCCATAGCACTATTTGTCGGTTATCGATGATAACAAGCAACACAGCTAATTTATTTACCATTTTCAATAAAATGAGAGTATAAAGAAATTTATTAATAAATAAAAGTTACTTGTAAATTATCCAGTTATGATTTTTTTAATTATCATTGGACGAACTAGACAAGCTGTTGTTGAGGCTTTTGTTTCACTTGAGAATGCAGCGGGAAAGATGGGTCTAACCATCAATGAGGATAAAACTAAATTTATGATTGCAACAAATAAAAAAATAGATACAGCCCCTCTGGAGATCAATAACTACACATTTGAGAATGAAAAGCATTTTATATACCTGGGCACAATGATCTCAAGCAGCAATGACCTAAAAATCAAAATTAAAAGCAGACTAGCCATGGCTAATAGATGTTTCTATGGCCTTCGAAACCAACTAAAATCCAAATTCATCAGCATTAAAACAAAAATAAGTCTATATAAGACCCTAATAAGACCTATTAGGTCGTTGGTTTATTTAGTTGGTTAAAAATACTTATGTAAGAATTTGTAAATCTTGAAATGATCATAACAAAGAAAATTTTTAGAATATATGGTGCAGAGAAAATTAAGCATTTTTATATATAATAGAACAATAATTGGAACAGCTTCCTTAAGAATGTTCGAAGGTGGCCAAGCCAAATTTTTATATTAAATTGAAATATAAAAATATATATAGAATATAGAATATAATAAATATATATAGAATTTCTTTTTTATATTAAAGAAGGTTTTTTTTTCATTTAGTTGGTTTCGAAGGCCATAGAAACATCTATTAGCCATGGCTAGTCTGCTTTTAATTTTGATTTTTAGGTCATTGCTGCTTGAGATCATTGTGCCCAGGTATATAAAATGCTTTACATTCTCAAATGTGTAGTTATTGATCTCCAGAGGGGCTGTATCTATTTTTTTATAGGCAAAAGCATCTCGTATTAGGTGGCTAGGCCACATATTCAGATATGATGACACGTTTCCCACTAAAAAAGTCACCTTCTCAAATGTTGTCTTATACGAGAGTAAATGCTGGGCCCTGAACAGGGCAGAAGAAGACCGTTTATTGATTTTGGAAAGAAAAATTTTGAGAAACATTTTTGGACCAATTATGCAAAACGTTTGGAGAATCTCCTATAACCACGAAATATATAAAAAGTATGGCGAACCTGACATCTTAAAGGTGGCAAAAGCATCTTGTATTAGATGGCTAGGCCACATATTCAGATATGATGACACGTTTCCCACTAAAAAAGTCACCTTCTCAAATATGGAAGGAAGGCGACGATGAGGAAGACGCCCAACCAGATGGTTGGATGAGGTAGAAAAGGACCTGAGAACAATTGAAGTGAGCAAATGGAGGGCTATTGCACGGGATCGAGCTAGGTGGGGAAAAATTGTAGAGACAGCTTTGGCCTGTAACAGGCTGTAGTACTAGCGAAGAAGAAGATTTTTTTTTAATATAAGATCGTCATCTATTATTGAAAAACGTCATTCATTTGGTAAAAAAAAGCTGGAAATTTTTTATTTTGTTATGATAAAGTTAAAAGTAAACTCAAATTTAATAATCTAATTTAATCTATTTCAATTTAATATAAATATATTATATATTACTATGTTATGCTATATATATATATATATATATATATATATATATATATATATATATATATATATAGCATAACATAGTAATATATAATATATTAAGTATAATATATAATATATAATATATTAATGTATAAATAATGTATAATATATAATATATTAATGTATAAATATATTAAGATAAAATAAAATATATAAATTAAAGAAAAAAAGGCTAAAAAATTAACGACATATGCAAAATATTTATGCAAAGAAAAAAAAAAATTTCAGGTAGTCTCTTCTAACGAAACTACCATGGATTATTAACATAGGATAACTTATCATTCCTTAGCTCTTTTGTATGTATACATAAGTGTGTTATGTATATATGTATCTATATATACATATCTGTATACATATATATATATATACATATATGTAAGTCAAAATTTTGACACATTTTGGTACTTTACTCTGTAACTATTTATTGCTCTCTCTTAAGCAATATAGACTGGGTTTGGTATGGTGCCAAAATTATAAGTCTCGAATGACGAATGGATGGTTTTAGCCTCTGAAATTTTGCTTTCTGAAGGAACATTATTGAGGAACGTAATCCTACGTAAAAATTAAAAAATCTATTTCAGCTTAATATATATATATATTATACTATAAATATAAATGTATAAATATGCTGTATTGCTCAAGTAAAATATACAAATGAAACAGAATCAGACTGGAAAATCATACAATTACCAAGTACACGTGCAAAAACTTTGAAATGTGCAAAAAACCAATGAACTCAAGTAGTCACCTATACAGCAGCAATTAAATCTGTGTACTGACATTTGACCCTTCTGAACGGGTCGGCTTACTATTACGGCAATCCTTGTGACATAATCCGTGTGATCCGAGAACATAACAAAGCCATTTGATCATTGGGACTGAGTGAAATAAAAGACACATAAGGAAAAACGATGATTCGGAAAACGATCGAACGGAGGCCACCCATTTATTTATATTTCAATTCTAAATGCAAACACAACACATTCAAAACGTAAACCGGACTTCGTGTTGACACATGGTTTTCTCATAGCAGAATGCCATTTGTGACAATCGTTCGCTTCTTGTACTGTTGGTGCGAAGAACTAACCTCAGTATCTTGGTGCGAGAAACAATTAAAAATGGCGCCAAACACAACGGTCGACTGGAATAATTATATCAGGGAAGTCTGCGTTTTTTCTGTCGAACAGAAAAAGGAAATTAAGATTGGTGGAGAGGGGCGTATTGTTGAGATAGACGAGAGTTTGTTTACAAAACGTAAAAACAACGCTGGCTGGGTATTACCTCAACAATGGGTGTTCGGTGGTTTGTGCCGGGAAACTGGAGGACGTTTCTTAGTCAGAGTTCCGAACAGGAGTGCTAAAACATTGTTGGAGCAGATAAAACTGCACGTCGAACACAGCTCAACAATTATATCTGATTGTTGGAAGGGATACAATACAGAGGAACTTGAAAACGCGGGATATGCCCTCTTGAAAGTTAATCATAAGTACAATTTCGTGGACCCGGAAACAGGGGCAAGTACCCAGCAAGTTGAGGGGATGTGGGGGTCAGCCAAGTGGTGCAACAAAAAACATCGAGGAACAGCACGTCACCATTTGGAATCATATCTGGCGGAATACATATGGCGATCGGCAGCCGGCAACATTGCTTTCGTCGCGCTCCTGAGCGACATCACCCAGTTCTGGAAGTCTGTGGCGACTGGAAATTAATTGTAAGTTTTTATAACTTTGTGTACTTGAGTAACTTTTTGTACTTTCTCTAATAAAGTCTGTTGTTTGTGTTCGAAATGTAATTTTACATTTTCTTCCAATTTTCCAATACTTAAATGGGTGGCCTCCGTTTAATGCAAAAGTACCTTTTTCAGTTTCAACTAATTTGAAAAATTATCATTTAGATGTTTTAAGACAATGAAATTCGAAATTAGCTTCAGCTTATGAATTATATGTTTAGTCAATGAAAAAAATCTTGAATAATTTTCATATTTTTATTTTCCTCCTTTTCAAGGAATACAATCCAGAAAATGAAAGCTTACCCTTGGTTATTCATATCTAGATTATAGGTCTTACTATAGGCCTGAGAACATATAGTAAAATACTTCACTGTGCCAGTGGTTTCAAATTCTAAATTTTTCAAAAATGAATATTCATAATTAATTTTTTTTTTGTTAATATTGTACCCTTTTCAAATATATTATGATTTTATTCATTGCTTTATAAAATGATTTTGATACTTAGGAAATATTTTTAATTTTTGTTCTAAAATTTTACTGGTAATAAAAATGTCATCAAATATTTTTCATTCTGCTATATATATTGAAACTATCTTTATAAAAACTTTTGGTACAGATGTAGTATACGCAAAGAACGCCAAGGGGTGATTTTTTGCCAAATATGGTAGTTGTTTGCCGGGTTTTTTTTTCTGGCAAACCTACATTCATAGTAATTCTTTTCTAAAATATTAATTGTTTTTTTTCTTTTTTGATTTACAATGTCTAAAATACTGGGTGTTAGTGATGTTGTTAGGAAATATCAGGGAATTATGGGTTCAAAATCTGGGTTCTCTTTTTCAAATGGTAGACATACAATGGGACCTCCAGGAATTGCGAATAACTTTTTTTTTATCCTTTTAGCAGACAATCAGGAGCTGCTTGTAAATTTTCTTAGGGAAGTGGGACTGTTGAAAGTTAATGTGTTATGCAAGGGGTGTTCGGGATTAATGAAGTTATCTGTTAAATCATCAATTTCAGATGGGTATACGTATTCTTGACGTAGGAATGTTAACAGGAAGACCTGCAATCAGCATACTTCTATTAGGGTAGGATCCTGGTTTTCAAATAGTCGATTAAATTTGCAGGAAGTTATTTTTTTTACTTATGAGATTTTGGATGGGAGTAAGTCGGAAAATTTGGAAGGAGTATGGCTTTAATAGTCATACTGTTTGCGACTGGAGGCAGTTTGTCAACGAGTGCATTTTAGATTATATAGAGGTATCCTCGGAGAAAATTGGGGGTCCTGGCAAAATAGTTGAAATTGACGAGTCTAAATTTGGGAAGAGGAAATATCATCGGGGACATGCAGTTGAGGGTCAATGGGTTTTTGGTGGAGTTGAGAGGGGCAGCGGGAAGCTTTTTTTGGTTGCTGTAGGTGATAGGAGTGCTAATACGCTAGTGGGTGTAATTAATGAATGGATTTTGCCAGGTACAACTATTTATTCAGATTGTTGGAAGGCTTATAATAGTTTGGGCGAGGAGGGATACCAGCATTTAACTGTAAATCACAGTGTACATTTTGTGGATCATAAAAGTGGATGCCACACAAATACTATAGAAAGCACGTGGAGACACATTAAAAGCAGCTTGCCAGCATACAACCGACAAGCTGACTTTCAATTTTACTTAGCAATGTACATGTTTAGGCAAATTTGCGAAGAAACAAACGTTGATCCATTTAATAAGTTTCTGGAATTGTGGCGGGTATTAACTGGGAGGAATTTAAAACTGTAACTGCAATGAAAAGAAAATCCATGCAAAAGAAAGTCTCCACTTGCTTTGTATGGTATTTTTTTTCTAGTCTAGATTTTATCATGTCTATATGTAATCCAGATTTTCTTATTATAACAGAAAAAAATAATTTTAACCAAGATTTATTAATTTATTTTTATTCTAGTCAAGATTTTATTATTATAACAAAAAAATATTCTTAACCAACATTATTTATTTATTTTTATTATATTTCTGTGGCGTTATGGCTCCAGTAGATGTTGATATGTCCGAAAAATTCAATTTTATGTTTTAAGTTGATATGTCTAATGTGGCAAAAGCTGATAGTGGAATTATGAAATAATACTAAGTTATTCGTATTATTTGCAAATGCTGTTATGTATAAAAGAGGTAATACCTGATCCCTAATAGAATATTTTAGTCCCAAATTCTAAATTTTCATTGAAGACCAGCCATATGCTGGGGGTTGAATATAAATATTAACTAGAGAATATTTGGATTGAAAAACTCAATTGAACGATTTTATATTTCACAACAAAAGTTAATTTTTGTAATTTGCCAAAAATATGTAAAAATGACATATCAACATCTGGCCTAATGCCACAGATTTCTGTTATTTTCTCTGTGGCCTAGGCCCAGTTTATCTGGGGAAACCACTAAAAAACCGAGCCTATGACATGTACCCCCTGGGTGGTTTGGAAGAGTGTCATTTTTTTATTTTTTTAATTTGTTCAAAATCATTAAAATTTGATTCCTACAATTTTAAAAAAATTTGGTTTGTTCAGTGTTTTAATTCGGCCGGGTTTTTGCCGGGAATTTCCGAAAAAACATGTTTTTATTTTTTTAATTTCAAGCTCTGTAGAAGCATTGGGGGGGGGGGGAAAAAAAACGTGTTTTTGAGGATTTTCAAGATGGCGGCCAAACTTAGAACCTCGGGGACACATGGGGATTTGGCGACAAAAAAAGTCGACAAAAATAGGCGGGTTGCGTATACTACATCTGTTCCATAAAATCATTAGATGGGCAGCTTTTAGTGATCTCTTTAAATCGTAGAACGTATATTTTAATAGCTCGCCAACATCGACCAGAAAAGAATCTACTTTTCACTGAAAACAACATACCATGCCAGAATATGCAGTTTTTAACCGTTTAATAGTTATACGTATTGTATTAGCATTTAGCTTCTCTCATAGTAAAATAGCGCAAAACGCAGATATCATATACATCATTTTAACATCTAAATAAAACAGTTCTCTCATCCAATACAGAAAAAATTACCTGTAAATTAAACTTACTGAAATAGCTGTTTATTTTCTTAGCATCATTTGGAATGTCATTTGATTCTATGATCAATTTTAGAAGTTACATACGTTTATAGACACGGACACTACTTCACACACTTTTAATTACAAAGATTATAAGCAATTGAATACTATATAAAATTATACAATAATACAATAGACTATTTCTAATAAAAGTTTAAGCGATATTGTTGCCACTGATACGACAAATAATGGAAGTGACTAACTGCGAATTATAACTGTTATCTGCTACCAAAGTCAATATCCCGGTATTACAAAAGTTCTGTGTGAAAGTAAAACACGATAAAAAAAAATGATCTATGGATCTACTCCAGTCAAATTGTGTTTTTCGGAGGAAAATTTTGGGGTAGTTTTGATTTCTTCCATTTTATATGTTTTTTGGGGTGCTGAATCCGAATCTGAGGTTTGTTAACAAAATTTCGTGACGCAACATTGAAGAAAATGCAAAAAAAAGGTAAAAATTTCCATTTTTTGGCGGTTTTTTGCTTATAACTCGGAAACTATCAACTTTTCGTATATAACTCCATTTATCAAAATTAAAGTACATAAAATTTCCTACAAATTTCACTATTTAGGTTTTTTTCTCCGACGGACCGTTTGGGCTCAAGCGCTATTTGAAAATTGGCGTATTTCTGTTAACTGTTATCTGCTATAACTGTTGGCGTATAACTGTACCTGCTACCAAAGTCAATATCCCGGTATTACAAAAGTTCTGTGTGAAAGTAAAACACGATAAAAAAAATGATCTATGGATCGGAGACACAAGTACTACCGAATTGAATGAAATGTTTTAGCTGTTTAGCTGTTTAGCTATCCTCAATTTATCTCTTAGCTCATCGGTATCCAAATGGTCCGTGAGCTCTGTGATTCGAACATCACTTCCAGCACGGGAATGTGCGGCAAGCCTGGGAAGATTTTAAGCAAATGCTCTCCGTAAGACAATCACAGAACCCAAATTCATCGTCAGCGGGACGTCAAATGTAAACAAACATGGAAACTTTGGAACTGATAATAATAATGATAATAATAATAAATAAGAGAAATCCCTGGATACGCAACGAAATAAAAATGAATCAAATGATTTTAAATTTGTGTCATAATTCTATATTCAACTTTATTTGAAATATCTATAATTCAATATGTTAAATTACCGGAAGCTTTTTTTTTCTCTTTTTGACAGGGAAATTGTTCTGGTTCGTTTATTATTAATGCAAATAATTCATAGAATACCGCTGAGCAAACCCTTTTCGTATAGCGGTAGTACATCGACTAATTCGTTGTGGATTGCCCTATTACTCTGAGTTTCAATAGCTAAATGATTTATTGACAATAAACACATAAATACATTTTATACAATAACCTTTACTACTGGCAGTTATATCTATATTATGCTATAATCCTTAATCACCCAATTTATTATGATCTAGTCATTAAACTATCTTTGTTGCAACTCATTACTCATTATCATGTACAAGTGAAATA
Organism: Dolomedes plantarius; assembly: GCA_907164885.2. NCBI lineage: Eukaryota > Metazoa > Arthropoda > Arachnida > Araneae > Dolomedidae > Dolomedes > Dolomedes plantarius. The sequence continues at coordinate 106,763,615 of OU015499.1, forward strand.
AATGAATTAACCTTTACTTATTAATAGGTATAAAACACAAACTATGAACACATAAACATCTACACTTGGTGATAATTATTACTAGCACTAAAATATACCGTCATCGATCATTAATAATTCTCTCCCCTCTCTTATTTCCATCATTATATCATAAACTACATTAATTTATGTAGGAAATTAACATACGAAACAACACTGGCATTAATCGCATGCAACATGCCACGAAGTGCAGAGTTATCTGATTTCCTGGAAGGTGAGCAATGACTGTCGGAATGTTCCGCGTGTCGACAGACCCACGAAACTAGGAGATAGGGCCTGTTCACATAGGAGTCCGTTGCGGAGCGTTAAAGTATTGAAATATATTTAACCAAAGACAAACCTCCAAACGATTAGCAATGAAATTTTTAACGCCTATGATTGGTTTATTTTCGTCTCAACGTCATCCTTTCCCTTAACTCTACGCAACGGACGCCTATGTGAACAGGCCCTTAGAGACCGACGTGCTGTCCACAGAAATTCGAAAGTACCGCACCCAACCGATTGCCCACATACTCCAGGAGTTTCAACAGTCATCCGGGAGTATTGTTTCGATGAATATCATCCGTAAGGAAGCACATCTGTTTAGTTTGCATGGTCGTGCTGCCGTCCATAAGCCTTTGATCACAAAGTCCAACCACGCTGCTCGGTAAATACGGTGTAAATCAAGTCGAAAGTGGACCGTAGATAAGTGGAAACGGGTTCTCTGCAGCGACGAATCAAGGTTCACCTCTACCGTTCGTATGGCAGGGTGTGGGACTAGCGTATACTTTGGAGAACGACTCGTGTCAGAATGTTTTGTGCTCACAGTAAAGTTCGGTGGAGGTGGAATTATAGTCTGAAAAGTTGAGGTACAACATTTTTTTACGTCTAATTTAAAAATGAATGAACAGAGAAAGAAGGAATTTGGACGATATATGCACTAAACAGTTCTTAATTAAATGCGACAAAGAAATGTACATAATTTTCATGAGTTACAGTAAAAAAGCACTCTTGGAAGAAAACTCCATTATTGGAGAAAACAGTACATCACAGTTATATGTGGAAAAATGTCATGGAAACATAAAAAAAGGTTTTTAGTAAGGAATATGTCCCGCGCAGCTGTAATGAAATAAATCAATTAACTTTTACTTATTAATAGGTATAAAACACAAACTATGAACACATAAACATCTACACTTGGTAATAATTATTACTAGCACTAAAATATACCGTCATCAATCATTAATAATTCTCTCTTCTCTCTTATTTCCATCATATCATAAACTACATTAATTTGTGTAGGAAATTAACGTACGAAGCAACACTGGCATTAGGCGCATGCAACAATCTACGAAGTGCAGAGTTATCTGATTTCGCTGGTTATCTGATTGGCACCGACTTTGCAGGCTGCCAATTTATTTTCTCTGACACCGAAATGGGAAACAAAGGTTAGACACAGAATAAACCTTGTTCCAGCTCATGTATGACCTTGGAGGAGGACTTAAAGCAGAAACATTTATGCCAAGGTAGTCCCAAACATGATCTATCGGATTCAGGTCTGGAGATCGAGCTGGCCATTCCATTTGCTCAAAACCGTAACCCTCAAGATTATCCTCTACAAGAACAGTTCGGTGAGGTCTGGCATTATCATCCATTAGAATAAATTCGTTGCCAATAGCAGCGGCATATGGGAGGATATATTGATCAAGGATCTCGTCCCGATATCTTACATCAGTCAGAGTTCCTCTATGGAAGACATACAGATCAGTGTGACCACCGACAGAGATTCCAGCCCAAACTATGACTCCTCCACCTCTGTAACTGTGTCTTTCCTCAATGTTGGATTAGTTGTATCTAGTGCATTTTCCCCTCCAGTACATATATACATATACATATATATCTATAACTAAATTTAACAGAGCTAGATAATTATAAGAAGAATGTAGACAAAAACAATACAGAAATCAAGCACTCAGGACTCCACGCACCAGAGGCAAGATTCTGTAACAGTGCAGGAACTAAACCAGAAATACGAGGTAACCGACAGGTCTCGTCATCAGGGAGACTAACCAACACAGTTACCTCAAGGGGAACTTTCTGAATAGGATGCAGGTATAACCAAAAATCATCCCAAGACTCCGAGTTCCCCAATGAAACAGTTAGTCAAAAGAAAATGAAAAGACACAGACAACTTACAGTAAGGGCTCAACGCACCATACATGCAAGTACACATACAATCATAATGAAAAGACACAGATGCACACATACCCTAATTCAGTAGGTGACGGTTATGGAGAAACACCAGCCCAATGTTTCCCTAGTAATTACGTCACTGTGGCAAAACCACAGTGCTACACCCCATTGAAGATTTTTAAAAAAATATGAAACCAGAAACGCTATCCTAAATGTCTTTAAAATATACCTGAGTCTAAATGCCATTTTTTAAAAACTTTTAGATTCCCGAAATTTTTAGGGAAATAGATCTTACTTAGGTTTTCCTCGAAAATGTTATATGCCTCCAAAAAGTCTTCAGCGTTATTACAAATGTTTTTAATTCTGTATAGTTGTGAGTAAAATATATTATTACAGACTTTATAGTTCAAGTTGCTATTGAAATTGGTAAACGTGATAACCTCAAAGTTAAAATCTACTCTTTTATCATATATCCCAATTTTTAATTCGCTATTTTGAATTTTAATTTTTAAATCCAGATAAGTCGCGAAATGATTATTTTCATTAGTCCTGTTTAACGTTAACGTTAAACAGGATGTTGTTTTGTTTATATTTTTATACATATATATGTACGGTCATTAAAAGGTTAGAGTACATAGGGCAACAAAAAGAGGTGTTTTTTGCAGAAAATCTGCTTTAAAAGTTAAACGCCAGAATCATTTAAATTTAATAAAACGGCGCGGCAATGCGACAAGGAAGTATCGAAATCAATGGCATTGAAGCTATTAATAGAATTTGAGTAGGTGTTAAACGGAAGTTCGTGCTGGTTCTTTCTTCAAGCTAAGCAGAAGAATGTTCTAGCGAGTGCTATGCAAGCTAAGTACTCTATATTATGTGCGTTACGTACAAAGAAATAACAATTTGAAACAGTGTAGGTTTCGACGAGTGAGGGCGCCGCTTAACGGCCTAAAAGATTGAATCGAGTAGGGAATTCAAAGTTATAGAAGTTTAGGCAGTATGGATAATATAATTGGTGAATCGATAGGATTAATTATGGAGCCGGAGACTTTTTGAATGGTTATTAAACGATAGTTAAAGGACAAGAACTTGTGTTATTCCCCAATCGAACCACGTTGACAGCAATGCTAAAATGAAAGGAGGATTTTATACGGTAACCAAATGCAATATACGGTACCAAATACCAAATGCTTTATACGGTAACCAAATGCTTTATACGGTAACCAAATGCAATCGGCGGGCACCGATCCTCGAAAAAAAATGGCCGACAAATATACAGGAAACGGTGTAATTTTTTTTTCTCATAAAAGTACATAAATGTTACATATTTGGAAAGAGCTTCGAAAACTGATAATGTTTTCTGCGTACACTTATTCTGTTAATTCAATAGTTTTAGAGATATTTTCATTCTAAAATCACTCACTGCTAAGAAACCATATCATCTGGTGCAGTGGTGCTGCCGTCTGTCGGCAGCGACGGGAATGAAAATTGAAAGGAATTTATTCACTTGAATTTAATACATTTGTAGGCTTTTTTTTCTTTTGTGGGTCCCGAAGTACATAAATATGTTACACGGATGGCTTGAGCGTAGCTAGGCGAAGCCCGGCTAGTATATATATATATATATATATATATATATATATATATATATATATATATATATATATATATATATATACCAGGTGGTTATAATTAAACTTCCCCTATAAACGGCATCCTACAGCGCAAACGGGTGAACGGAATGCAACGAAATTTTGTATATGGGCTATACACGAGATGCGCTTACGGAATTTCGAAAAAAAAATTAGTTCCAAAATGTCCACTGGAGTTCGCCTTTTCGGGAAAAACATGAAATTTAACACAATAAACTACCAAAACGGAATTCATAAACAATTTGAACATTTATTGACCAGTTTTTGATCACTTTGTCATCGAACCAAATAAAATAAAGGTAAGGAAATAAATAACAGTACACCTTTGCTGTTTGAGAAGAAAAAAAACACTTGAGTTTGCAGAAACAGGTACAGATTATGACGTAAAGTCACAAGAGGCGCTAGTTGTTAATCGTGTCCAGGACAATGTAAGGAAAGGTTAATGTTTTCCTTACATCACGCTTCATGTGCGAAGCATCACAACTGATCCGTTACGATCTGCTATTGAACACACTGCCCATCGCCTTCAAAATTTGCAGGTGACTGACGGTGATCAGATTGAGCCCCTTTCCTTACATCGTCCTGAACACGATTGACAACTGCTCATTTCGTCATAATCTGTACCTGTCTCTGCAAACTCAACTGTCTTTTTTCTCAAACACCAAAGGCATACAGTTATTTATTTCCTTACCTTTATTTAATGTGGTTCGATGACAAGGTGATCAAAAACTATTGAATAAATGTTCAAATTGTTCTTGTATTTCATTTTGGTCGTTTATTGTGTTAAATTTCATGTTTTTCCCGAAAAGGCGAACTCCAGTGGACATTTTGGAACTAAATTATTTTTTTCGAAATTCCGTGAGCGCATCTCGTGTATAGCCCACATACGAAATACGAAATTTCGGTGCATTCCGTTCACCCGTTTGCGCTGTAGGATTCCGTTGATTGGGGAAGTTTAATTATAACCACCTGGTATATATATATATATATATATATATATATATATATATATATATATATATATATATATATATATATATATATATATATATATATATATATATATATATATATATATATATATATATATATATATATATATACCATGTTCCCCCAAAAGTAAGACCTAATTTGAAAATAAGCACTAGCATGAATTCTTGGATGCTCGTAAAACAAGCCCTACTTTAGATCGTGAACCAACGGACGCCAGACTTATTGAATGACCAATCGGAGGGCAGTCGCAACACACGTGCGTGCCTGATAACGATCGGACGCGGTTGTGATTTATTATAATCTTCATAATTCAATACGTCGTGTGTTATAACGACGTTATTAATGCCCTTATGTGCAATTAGGAAAAGTTTTCTGAATTTCGTGCCTGCAATTTGTCGTCACTTTTGTGGGATCACCATTCTTATTAGTTTTTGTTGCTACTGACGATTCGTAAGTTTTCAGTTAACACTTGATCTCACTATTGACTTCAAGGGATTTTGATGAGTGCAAAAAGAAAGTGCTATTTCATCGAGTGCAAAAAAGGGGTTAGTGGAGGACTCCCGGGGCAAGAATCTTACAGCTTTCTGCAAAGAAAAGAAGTTTGATCTCCGAATGGTCCGAAAATAGTTATCAGAGTACGATAACCTCAGTCAACAGGTGTACGCGGGAATTGCTAAGATATGGAAGTATGGATCAGGTCGTCAATTATTATTTCATAATTTCGAAGACAACCCCTGTGAATGGATTGCTGACAGAAGACAAAAGGTTTTGTTCGTTCTTAGAGCTCTTATTCAAGCATTTATCCTTCCAATGGTACCACAGTTTGACTTACCCCCAGAAAAATTGAAAGCATGGCTTGCTTGAACGATATGAACTTCCTCTAAGAAGATCAATAACACTATTCAAGTTGGAAGATATTGAAGTTATAAAACGTGCACTTGTATTCAAATCTTTTGTTGATGGCATCTTTTGTTGATGGCATTTCTAAATACCATCACACCATCATGATTGCAATGGTTGAAACTGCACTGTTTATGAGTGAAAGATCGAATTACAATTGATCAGAGAAGTTTCTCGTCAATCTACATTCCTTCCACTGGTTACGAAAGTACATTTCTCCTGTATTTTGGCATTTCATCTGGATGGAAATAAAGGTCCGCCTCTAATCATCACTAAGGCTAAGATAGATAATATTCCTAAACCCGAAAAAGCCTGGGCACAAGAAGCTATGAGGAAGTGGGATGATTCAAAGCTACCATTTCTTTTCTGAGATGTCCAAAGAGGTCTGCAAGTCTGGTATTTAGCCAGCACTCACCGCACTAAAGACATGAACTTCCTTGCAGAAAGAAGAATGGATCATATAATAACTGCCGATCTCTATACTCTTGATATTGCAATAAAAAAGCCATTCAAGGACCATTTACGCATGGAAATCAATGACAAAGCTAACATAAAATGGTGAACAATCAGCATGGAAATTTTGTGAAGTATAGCCTGCTAGATACCATGACTTAGTTGAAGAATTCATGGGATAAAAACACTGACAGCAGGGCTAATGCACTACGAGGAGGCTACGTGAACAAGAAGGGCTCACTTCAGAAGAGCTCCAGTAATAGACATGAAAGGTTAGGGCCAATGGTTCTACAGGAAATGAAGTTGCAATAAATTAGGCCGAAATTCGGGATTTAGAGCTTTACGACGATGTTCTAGAACAAGATGACATAACTGTACTTGAAAACACGTAAATTTTTGTACATGAATATATCAAAAAGTGTAGATTGTTTTACATGAATATAAAATAAATATGGATTGTTGAAAATGAATAAATTTTTGTGTAAGAAAAAATAAGACATCCCCTAAAAATAAGCCCTACAGCGTCTTTAGAAGCAAAAGTAAATAGAAGACCCGACCTTATTTTTGCGAAAACACGGTATATATATATATATATATATATATATATATGTGTGTGTGTGTGTGTGTGTGTGTATATACATACGTTAACGTGCTCCTGTGTTTCACCGTCCACGACTGACGGGAATATTTAAATGAGAAAGACGTGCAACAGTTCCCGAAATTGCTGCGGGTTTCAATGCTGGGTCATCATCAGCCGTCATGTGTGTTCAACGGACAGTCATTGACATAGGCTTTTGGAGCCGTGGACCCACTCGTGTACCGTTCTTGACTGCACGGCACAAATTTTACGCCTCGCCTGGGCCCACCAACGCATCCAATGGACTGTTGATGATTGGAAACACGTTGCCAGGTCTGACGAGTCTCGTTTCAAATTATATCGGGAGGATAAACGTGTACGGGTATTGAGACAACCTCATAAATCCATGGACCGTACGTGTCAACAGGAGACAGTTGATGCTGGTGGATCCTGTGATGTTATAGGGCCTGTGCAGTTGGCGTGATATTGGACCCCTTACGCGTCTAGAGACGACTCTGGCAGGTGACGGGTAGATAAGCATCCTGTTTGATTATCTACACCTATTCATTTTCATTTTGCATTCCGACGGACTTGGACAATTCCAACATGACATTGCGACACCTCCCACGTCGAGAGTTGCTACCAAGTTGCTCCAAGATCGCTCTTATGACTTTAGACACTTTCATTGGCCACCTAAGATCCCAGACATGAACATTGAGAATAACTGAGATGCTTTAGAACGTACTGTTCAGGGGATAAATCCACCCCCTCGCACTCCTATGGATTTGTGGACAGCCGTACAGGATTCGTGGTGTGAATTGCCTCTAGGATACCTTCAGACATTAGTCAAGTGCATGACACGTCGTATGCCAGCAATTCTGCGTCCTCGTGGGGACCCTAGACGATATTTGGTAGATGTACTAGTTTTCCTGGCTCTTCAGTTTATATAGGAGAGGTATTTGTGGATTATGGGATTGATATTTTTTTTTCTATGCAGTGGAAACTTTCGACGTAAAACAAAGTTGCATTTAGCCATGCAGGGGATCTTTTTAAATTTTTCAAGAAAAGAAGTTTAATGAATAATAACAAAGAAAAAAATCTATCCACGCACACGAAACTAAGAGCTAGACAAATTACATCAAAAAGATGTTTGAAAATTTTACAGATAAAAAAATGATATTCTTCGAACTCTGGTAACCCATAATATTTGCCCCTTTTAAAAGTTATAAAATTAAAGACATAAAATTAGTCTTACCTCTGCTAATAAGTGGTTCATGAATGATTTTTTTTACTTAGTAAGCGAAAATTCTTGAACTTGAAGACCGTTGGCAGAATGTTTGACAGCATGTAAAGGTATTTCATATCAAAGTCTATTTTAATAACCCTGAAATTATATGGAGTAAAACTATAAAATATATAAACTTATGAAACCCGACATAAAGTCAACTATCAACAAGTGTGATCAAAAACTAACACCAAAGCAGTCTGAATAAATGTTATATTAATGAGTCTACAACGAACTGTTGGCATTTATACTTTAAACTGCTATCAGTGAGCAATTAATTTTTTAAATTAATCATTTTGAATTGATATAAATTCTCTATAGATGAAATTACTTCGTTTTTGCATGTTTGGTCTATATAACACAATTTCACCGACATGTGCTAATAATTTTGAGAGTTCGGAACATTTTTTCTAGTTTTCTAAAATCACCCATTTTTCATGATCTCAGAGCAAAGTGCAGATAAAGTTGCGAAATTTTTCTACTACGAGTATTGGTGACCATCTCTAAGAAGAGGAGATTGAACTCTCGCCTTCATTTTCAGCCTGCGAAAATAAGTTTTTTTTAAGTCAATTGAGTCGGAGTGTTCTGCGCGCTATTATTTTTCGTTTCATTTTCCGGTGATTCCGATCTACTTATTTTCCGTCGTGCATTTTTTTGTAACATACTTCCCAAGACACGAGCGCCGTATTGTCTGCAGTCTGCACGTCGTCATAGGGATCGACAGCTCTCCCCAGCGAAGGGAAGGAATCTGGAAAAGCGAAATACTATCTCAATAAAGTTATCTAAAAATCTTTCGCTCCGAAAAAGCAAAAAAAAATTTTTTTTAATTCTTCACAAATTGTGAGATGCAAATTCTATTAATTAATCATTTTCTAGTTCACCTAAATTTCGTTAATTTTTTTATACCGAATATCCACCTTGTGTTTGCATGGGTTGTTTCAAAAACATTCATTTAAATCTTTTTAAGTCACAGAAGATTTTAAACTCAAACGTGTCTAACTGTAAGTTCGAAATGACATTCTTCAGGTTTACAAGCTTCTCCAAAGCAGATAGTAATTTTTTTAGTCCACCTCGTTTCTGCAAAATAAATTTCTAACTGATGACTCCACATCCTTGTGAATTTCAGATACACTCGTATTTTCGCGTACAACACAATTAAATTTAATTTGAGAAAGACACAAAATTTATCTCATATGTTAGCTGCCCAGCAAATTGCTAAACAAACAAATTCATAAAAACTTCCTTTAAATACCAATCGGGCTTCGTCTTATAATGTGAAACGTCACTTCTAACGGTTTCCTCTCTGATTACCGGTACCACTCAGAGAGCAGATGATCACGTGTCCTGTCGAAATATATTGCAAGACTCAATAAAGAGTCCATTATTCGATACAGGAAACGGTGTAATTCATAAATTTTAAACAGTTTACAAGAGCCGAGTTCAAAATTAAAATTATATATTTCATACATAAAAATTTAAGACGTTATCTAATATAAAAGTACAATTAAGATGCGTACAACTAAAACCCTTCTAATAAAAGAATAAAAACTAAATTAATTTAAAATAAAAAAGAGAGACAAAAGCGAAAATTAATCCAGCCTTGATATCAAGCCATAAAATATTTATTGATACATCATTATTCATATTTATTTCATCATTTACAGAACACAATAGGTGTAGAAAAAACCCAGTTAAATCTTAAAAATTATAATTAAATATTAGGCAAAAACAAAAACCAGAAGTTTTACAAAAGTGACATTTCATAACACCCTTTCCTGCAGTATAAATAGGTATAATGAGAGGTTCTTTTACTTCAATCACTTAGGTGAGTCAAGTATCTCTCAGGGATCGTAGGTCATGACCGATGTCGCATTGATTTATTTTTAAAAAAATTAATGTCATAAAACACTAAATTAATTCCAAAACATAATTATGTGCTCTATCTCCTCTACATAAACATCATCAAACCTGATTTTAAAGTTCATTTTCGACGACTTTTTCAGCACGGTGGGACAAAAATTTTTCTTTGCGTCAAAAAATCCCGTTTCATGCGATAGTACAGAGTTGGTTACATCCCTGAACGGGTACGGAGATGCGTGTTTTATGAGTTCTCGAGCCAGAAACGTATCTCTCATACAGTGCAGATGAAAGGATTTCTCTTTAAATTAGCCTCTGCAGAAAATTTGTTGTCACATACATTGCAATCGAGTCTTCCTTTTTCTATCGGAAAAGAGATGCACTTTTAAAGCACACTAAAAGGAAAATCTTTCTCTCGCAGCCAGGACGAAAGATTTCTCTGTTGTGTAGGTACGAATACGTTTTTTTAAATGATAGAGTTTACAAAATCTTTTTTCACATATCTTCAAGACCAAGTCTTTTCTTTACGGACATGGACATGCGTTTTCAAATTCCCCTGCAATAAAAACGGATTTTCAAGATGGCCGCCAAACTTAGAACCCCGGAGACACACGGGAATTTGGCGTAAAAAAAAAGTCGCCAAAAATACGCCCGTTGCGTATACTACATCTGTTCCAAACTTTTGAATTTTATGTACTTTACGTTTTTTCCTTTTTTTTGTATTTTTATGTGTCTTTATCTTGAAGTACTTAAATGTTTATTTTCTAGTTCTTAAAAATTTCTTTAAATAAAATTATTGTATTTTGAATATATTGTTCCCCTACAACATTTCCAGTAAGATAACCAGACATATTTTTGTAAAATTTAAATGTTGACATACTTTTTGAAACCAAGTGACACTTTGCGAATATTTAAGTTGTTTTAATTTTTTATTCCGAATAAATGCTGCAGTCAACTTTCTTTTAATTAAAATATTCTAAGGTTGTTTAATAGCTACTTTTCGGTTGAATTTTCACACAAAGTGTTCAATATCAAGCTAAAAGTTTTCAAACAGTGTAAAATGGTATTTTCGTAAATTTATCATTAGAACTGTACTTGGTGGAATTTACCAGTATACGCATTGTATTAGCATTTAGCTTCCCTAACAATAAAAGGTACAGATGTGTTTCACGCATCTTTTTCAATTTGGCGATTTTTTTTATGTTTGGCAATTTTTTTATTTTTAGCGATGTTTTTGTTTGGTCTCTGCAGCCATGCGATTTGGGGTGATATTTGTTTTTTGTTGCAACCCTGAATAGGTGTTGTGGTATTGTGTAGTGTTTTTGGAAGTTTAATATACCGGTGTTCGATATTTTTGTTGGCGTTTCATAGTAGCGGTTTAGGATTTCTGTAATGCTTTTGGAAGTTTAATGTCTTCGTTTTTTGATATATTTACGTATGTTTTAAATAGATCTTGCGGATATGTGTAATGTTTTTGGAAGTTTAATGTCTTCGTTTTTTTATATATTTGCGTATGTTTTAAAGTAGCGGTTGAGCATTTCTGTTTAGGTTTTGAATTTTAATATAGCCGTTTTCAGATATATTTGCGTATGTTTTAAATAAGTGGTTGAGTATTTCTGCTGAGGTTTTGAAGTTTAATACAGCTGTTTTTAGATATTTTTGCGTGTTTTAAAGTAGCGGTTGAGCATTTCTGTTTAGGTTTTGAATTTTAATACAGCCGTTTTTAGATATATTCGTGTATGTTTTAAAGTAGCTGTTGTGGTTTTGTGACATGTTTTTGAAAGTTTATTATTGCCATTGGTAAGTTTGTTTTGAATTTATTTTTATATTTGAGTTGTTATTGGTATTTTGTGTATATTTGTAATTTTAAGTGTAAAATGTCCGCGTAGGCCTGTTTTGGCGACAAGTTGGCGACAAAATTTTTTTGACGAGTATTTGGCGTCAAAAAAATTTTGTCACCAAATTGTCGCCAAGGGAGGTGCGTGTAATACATCTGTTCCCAATAAAATAGCGTAAAACGTAGATACCATATATATCATATTAAACATGTAAACAAGAAACATTTCTCTCATACATTACAGAAAAAATACCAGTAAATCAAACTTACTTGAATACATATTTATTTTTCTAAGATTATCTGGAAATCTAGATTTGTCTACTAACGAAGCCATCTTGGAACTTACACTACGGGGTTAAGCGATATCGTTGCCATTGATCCGACAAATAATGAAAATTACTTAACTGTGATTATATAACTAATATCTGCTACCAAAGTGTAACAGCCCAATAAGGTGAAACGTCGCAACGTAACTGGATACGTCAGTTTTCGTCTACTATAGATCACGTGATTATCGAGTGGCAGAAAACAGAAGCCGTTCCTATGTGTTTGCATGTGTTTTTGGACGATACCTTCTTTTTGAGTTAAATAATTTAAGTTTATTTATAAAATTCCTCATATCAGTTGTTTGTAACAGGTATTTTAAGACTTTTTTTTCAATATTTCGCAAGGTTTAAGAGATTATAATCATTCTTTCGTTGAGAATTTTATCATAAAAAGTGAGTACACCTTTCTTGACAGAGCGTGTATTTCCGCATGAATTTTAACATTTTATAAACGATGATTAAGGTTCATTCCTTAGACTATTTCTGTTCATGAATATTACATAGTTATTTGTTCTTATTTTACGCTTATTTTTATGTTTGTTTGTTCTTGTTTTACGTTTTTGTAATAATTATTTTATGTATTTTGGACAGTAGTATTGTTTACTAAAATGTAAAATCTTTAACTTCTTGTGACATATGAATTCAATCATTTTGAACTTTTTATATATTGTAAAGAATGCTTTCTAGTTCACTTATGTTTTTGTAGTTCACTCACTGTTTTTCAAGCTTGATACACTTTTTAACTATGTAAGTACTGAAATCTAACTAATTTGCAATATTAATTTCATAATATTAACTTGAAAATTTGGATTGTATTTAGTATTAAAATAAAGTAATGTAGTGATATGTTAATAATATAGCAGGATGTTAACCTAGATTCAGGCTTTAATCAACTAGAAAACCACGAGGTGAAGAAGCTACATTGTTACATAATAATGTAAACAACACAGAAGTGTTGCCAAATGTAATAACAAAAACAAGTGTTGCCACAGGATATAAAATACATTATACTACATTCACCCCCCACCAGAAAAAAGTTAATAAGTCACATAGTCATGAAGATATGCTGGTGGTTGTCTCTGTCGACCAGATAGGGAATTGTTCAGGGTAGGTGGCTTTATAGAATCCACATTAGGGAGATCAGGCCTGTTGATCTTTGGCATGGTGGTAGCGTTGGTGGCAGTGCACAGTAATGATCTAATTGAGTGGAGAGCTGGCTGAAGCACCTATTCCCAATCTTCTGTCTTTGCACTTTTTGTTTTCAAGGCTAAAAGTATTGTCTTCCATATAATCCCATTATATGTTTCGACTTGCCCATTGCCTTGTGGATTGTAAGCAGTGGTTCTACTAGTAGCAACCCCTGAGGAAGTGAGGAAAGATTTCAGTTCATGTGACATAAATGAAGCATCTCTCTCGGAATGTATATAGGCTGGTGTCCCAAAGATGGAGAATACATTAGTCAATTTTATTACTATGGTTGCAACAGAAATATATGTACAAGGAAATGCAAAAGGGTATCTTGAGAATTCGTCTACTATAGTCAGAAGGAAACGATTCTTAGATGATGTAGGTAAGGGCCCCTTGAAGTCTAAGTTAAGCCTCTCAAATGGTGAAGTTGCCTTTATTAACTGCCCCTCATTCCCATGGAAACGAGGTTTCAGCTCATCACAGAGAGGGCATGAAGTAGTCATTCTTTTAATGTCATCTAATGTGAATGGAAGGTTTTTAGTTCTAATCCAGTGGTGCATATGTGTTATACCAGGATGACATAAGCTATTGTGCAACTCTTTGAGGTTTGTTTCTGTTCCTGGATAGATATTTGCTGTAATTCTTGACATTGTGTTCAGTAGTGTTCCGATTACCTGGACGATAAATTATATCAAATTTGAAGTTAGCTAATTCCAGTCGCTATCTCATAATCTTTTCGCTTTTTATTTTGCTTGAGTGATACTGATCAAACATGAAAGCCACAGATCTCTGGTCGGTGAGGACTTCAAAATGTCTTCCTATCAGGTAGTGCCTCCAATTTCTTATGGATTCCACGATGGCATAAGCCTCTTTCTCCACAGAAGAGTGCCTTTGCTCAGCTTCATTAAGTGTTCTCGAAAAGTAGGCTATGGGACGTTCTCCTTGACTGAGAGTTGCCCCAATGGCGAATTCTGAAGCATCACTTTCAACTCTAAATGGGATGTTGTTTTCAATTGCAGACAAAGAAGCTTCTGCAACATCTTCCTTGATTGACTTGAATGTTCTCACAGCTTCTTCAAAGAGTGGGAATGCTTTTGTCAGAAGAGGGCGAATTTTTTCTGAGAATCTTGGAATCCAGCGGCAGTAATGTCCAAACATACCAAGAGTTCTTTGTAAGGTTGCCATGTCATTTGGGATAGGAAAATTCATAAGTGGTGCTAGCCTGTTAGGATCAGGTTTAATAATTCTATTTTCAATACGATATCCTAGTATTCTGACACATTTTGTTGAGTATTGACATTTATCTGGGTTTAGTGTGAGGTTATATCTTTTAACAGCATTCAAGAATTTCTGCAAATTTTGATCATGCTCGTGTTGGTCCCTACCACAAACTGTTACAACATCTAAGTATGGAAAAACGCCTTTGAGTTTTTCTTCCTTGATAATATTATCAGTATTTCTTTGGAAAGCTGGGACACCGTTAGTAAAACCAAAAGGGATTCGTCGGAATTGATAGAGTTTTCCTGCAGCTTCAAAGACTGTATATTGCCTGTCCGACTCTAAGATAGGTACTTGGTGGTAGGCGCTCTTGAGGTCAATGGTGCTAAACACTTTGAATTGGGATATGTTATGTATCATCTCTTCAATCTTTGGGAGTGGGTAGGCATCCAGCATTGTAAATTTATTAATAGTTTGGGAGTAATCAACTACCATTCTAGGCTTGTGATTTTCTCCTTTGACTATAAAAACCTGTGACCGCCATGGTGAGTTACTAGGTTCAATCACCCCTTCCTTGAGCTATTTCTCCACTTCAGCAGTAATGAATATCTTATCTGCTTCCGTCTGCCGTCTGGATTTTGTGACGACTGGTTTGCAGTCTGGTGTGAGATTGGCGAATAAAGAAGCAGGGAACTCTGGCAGTGGCCAATGAGTAGATTTGTGGTATATATGAGTCTGCATCTTTAGAGTTAGTGAGCCACATCCCGTAACATCTGAACTCAAGGATTTGTTGGCCATAGTTATCTTTCCAAAGTATGGTTTTACATTTATTCTACATTTTTTACGAAATTTTCGTTCCAAAAGCTGATAGAACTACCTGTATAAATTAAAGCATTTAGTTCCACATCATTCACTAACACTTTGGTTATGGATTTCTGGAGGCATTGAGGAGTTGTTGAGGCAGAAGCCAAAAGCAGTGTAGAAGCTGTAGCATTAGTGGAAGAGCGAGTAGGTCGAGATTTACAAACTCGCTGGTAATGCCCTTTCTTTCCACATCCTCTACAAATAACATCTTTGGCAGGGCAAGAGATCCTTAGGTAGCGCTTGTTCCTGCAAAAAAACACTTTTCTGAGCGTGCTAAGTCAATGGGGTCTCCTCCAAGTCACCATCTCTATGTTCAACAGCGGACACTGGAATAGAATTCGTCGTATTTGAATATGATACGGAGTGTAATTCGGCTAGCTCCAGTGACGTAGCCAGGTCAAAAGCCTTCTCTAATGTAATGGTGGTATTCTCCAAAAGTCTTTCACGGATACGCGAGCTCTTAAGACCTCGTATAAAGGCATCCCTTATGTATTCGTCTTTGTATATGTCTGTTGTTACAGCTTTTAATTCACAGTCTTTACTCATTTGCTTCAATATCTGGAGGTATTCGTTGATAGATTCTCCCGTTTGTTGAGATCTAGACGCTAAGCAGTGTCTTGTAAAAATTTCGTTTCTCTTCGTAACGTATAGGGATTCGAGTACTTCGATAGCGTTGGAGTAGTTTTCATTGTCACTTATGTAGCGAAAAACATTAGCAGAGATATAATTACACATTAATTGTAGCTTACCATCTTCTGTAATTCCGGTAACTCGGCCAAGAAAATTATTGAAAGTCATTTTCCAATGTTTCCACTTCGATTCGGCACCCGTGCACATGCGATCAGTATCAAATCTTTCGGGTTTCAAAAGTTGTTCCATTTTGCAAAATTGAGCGATGTGGGATGCGAAAAAATTAGTTGATTAAATTGTAGTGATATGTTAATAATATAGCAGCGTATTAACCTAGATTCAGCCTTTAATCAACTAGAAAACCACGAGGTGAAGAAGCTACATTGTTACATCAATGTTAACAACACAGAAGTGTTGCCAAATGTAATAGAAAAAACAAGTGTTACCACAGGAGATAAAATACATTACACTACAAGTAACTTTGCTCACTTGATAAAGATTATACACACAATATTTCTGAATAATTTTGTTGAAATACAATCTTAATGTAAACATCAATAAAGATGTCCTACATTATTAAGATATGTTTAAATTATTAACCCTTTAATAATAATGTAAATCATCATAAAAAGTAAAGGAATATTATATTAAACAGTTATTTCAAAGAACTCTGAGGGAAAATGAATTCTAGATTTTACTGAAAATTCTTGTTATATTAACACAGTCGAATATATTGTTGATATATTAAGCTGCATAAATCTCTTTTTGACAGAATGTTGTTCAAGCGTGTATTTCCGCATGAATTTGTGAAGTAAACTCATTTTGACACAGATGTTCAAGGTTTTTTTACTTAAATTATTTTCATTGATCAATATCATGTCATCTTTTTTACTTATTTTGCATCTGTATAAATGATACGATGCATTAAATTACTGTATGGACTGTAGTACTGTTTACAAAAAATTGGCATCAAAACAACTTCTGTTGTACTTATTCAAACATTTTAAATTTCTGATATATTTTAATAAATATATTGTAGTTGACTTTTATATATAAATATAAGGTATTTTCTTCAAAGCCGTGTGAAATATTGTAAATCGAGATGTGAACTTGTACCAATTTATTCCAGACAGAAATTGATAAAGAATTTTTAAACTGAAAACTAATACATTTACCTACCTATGGTAGAGTTGAAACTTAAGTACCCTTACTCATTTTGCCTGTCTTACAATAGCTTTGACACTAAAAGTATATTTTGTTATACTCTTTAAATTACTAGTAAAATGTACATACTTTATTGAATAAAATAAGTTTGTTGTACCAAAAAAATGCCATTATATTTGTATAATATCAACTTTAAAATTTGGATTGCATTTAGCTGTAAAATGAAGCAACATAATTCACAGAACGAGGATTATACATATAAGTTTTTTTAATCGTTTTACTTAGATGCAATGTTTATGAAACAACGATTATGAAAAGATGTACATTTCAGATGAATGCTGAAGTTGTTTATCCATGAATAATAGGTTGTTTAAACCTTTACTGAAAATTCACTTAGTTACTTTTGTTGATATATTAAGTTGTGTAAATATACACAATTTTTTCTTTTCTGATTTTTCATATGTTATACCTTTATCGTGTATTCCTAACAGCATCATTTACTTCACTTTTACAACTAAAATTTGCCATTGATTCAACTATCAAAACATTTCTTTATTTTCTAAATATTTGTTTTGTAGTTGATTTGTCATTTGCTCAGCTTATTTTGTTGTTTAAAGATTTATATGAGATGGAGAGATGTGCTATTGATTACACAAATTGTTTCCAAAAGGGGAGTAGTAGAGGATATTTTAAGTTTCCACTTAAAAATCTAAATGCTAAGGTGAGAATTATGAATTAATGATATGAGAAGAGATGGTTTAAAGCCTTCCAAAACGTGAGTCATTCGTAAAGACCTTTTGTAAACAGTTGATACTCTTTTAAATTGTTTTTTAATTATATATGGAACAACATGTATGACTGAATGGTTTGTCAGATATGGATGCTTTAATGTTTG
This sequence comes from Dolomedes plantarius, assembly GCA_907164885.2. Taxonomy (NCBI): domain Eukaryota; kingdom Metazoa; phylum Arthropoda; class Arachnida; order Araneae; family Dolomedidae; genus Dolomedes; species Dolomedes plantarius. Next base: position 106,781,662 of record OU015499.1, read on the forward strand.
CAAAAATGAGTTCTGCTCGCATTACTTTTCAGTCCTTGAGTATTTTACATTTTACTGTCACTTGAAATTTTTCACTTATCTGAGTTAGTACTTTTATTATATAGTTATTTAATCCATTAATTTTTTTGTTATGTATTCCAAGAATATTTTAAAATTTTAATTACACAGGCCTGCGATGAAAAATATACAAGGGATTTGATTGCTGAACTTTATGTATTTTTTGGTGCTGATTTCAAAAGAAATTAATGTAAAATTTCTATCACGTCACGTTTTTTTTGAAAAATTCAATTTTACTTGGATTTTTATGACCATTTATCATAACTTTTTTTCGGCGTTCAATTTCTTCCCTCCCTGCCTGACCATCATTCTACCGTTGTGAAACCTACAGAATACCCCTCTGTGACACCTCCCTTAGCATTACAGACTATGTAAGACAACTTTATCTTGCGTATTTTGGCATGAAACTCGGAGATCAGGACAAATCGTGGGCTCCTCATAAAGTTTGTGTGCAGTGTCGCAATGATCTACGCTTATGGATCAAATGAAAGAATACTGCTTTACGATTTGGAATTCCTATGACACAGAGGGAGCCAAAAAAAAAACCCTCTGATTATTTATTGTTACTTTTGTTCCTGCCATGTCCGTGGGTATAACCGCAAAAATCAAAAGCTAATCTCTTATCCTTATAACATTCCATCGGCCATATGCCCCGTTCCTCTTGGACCTGATCTGCCAGTGCGTTTGCCTCCAACTGAATAGCCAGTCATCTCTTCAGAGTCTTCAGACTCGGAACATCCAGAAGTTGAAGGCTCCGCTACCGAATATATGCCTTCTGGAGGCGATTCACCTTAGCACTTCTCTCAGGTTGAACTTTATGATCTGACTAGAAATCTGGACCTTTCAAAAGAGGCATCTGTATTGTTGGGCTCCAGATTAAAAGAAAAAACTTATTGGCCAAATGAACCTCTTTTTATTGGTACAGGAATCGAGAAAAGGAATTTGTTAAGTACTTTGAGGAAGAAGAGACCTTGGTCTATTGTTCTGAAGTTCCCGGATTGATGAGCAAATTTAATATCACCTACGAAAACGATGAATGGAGGCTGTTTATAGATTGATCGAATAGGAGCCTTAAAGCTGTTCTGCTTCATCACGGAAGGCAGTATGCATCTGTACCAGTTGGACACTCGGAGCATTTAAAAGAACGCCATGGAAACCTGGCTCTCGTCCTCAACAAAATAAAATATTTCGACCACGGTTGGACCGTTTGTGGTGATTTGAAAGTTATCTCCATGCTTCTTCGTCAACAAGGCGGATATCCAGGATTCTCATGTTTCATTTGTGAGTGGAAGAGCCGTGATAAGACTCAACATTGGGTCAAAAAAGAATGGCCGAAAAGACAAAATCTTGAACCAGGCACCAAGATTGTGATTCTGAACAGCTTAGTGGATCCAAAAAATGTATTGTTACCCCCTCTGCATATAAAATTAGGTGTAATGACGCAGCTTGTCAAGGCTATTCCAAAAGATGGCGATTGTTTCAAATAACTCTGGAAAAGGTTTCAAGATTTATCCGAAGCCAAGTTGAAAGAGGGAATCTTTGTTGGTCCAGATATCCGCAAGGTTTTGAAGAGTAAAGAATTTGAGACTAGCATGACAGTAAAGGAAAAAGAAGCTTGGTTTGCCTTCAAAGATGTCGTCAGCAAATTTCTGGGAAATTACAAGGATCCTGACTATAAATCAATTGTTATGAATATGCTGGACAAATTTCAAACCTTGGATTGCTCCATGAGTGTCAAAATACATTTCCTTCTCCCACATGTGGACTTTTCCCCCGAAATTTTAGGATCAGTCAGCGAAGAACAGGGTGAAAGGTTCCACCAAGACATCAAAGATTTGGAGCACAAATATCAAAGAAGATGGAACAAGAACATGCTCGCCGGCTACTGTTGGATGTTAACACGAGATAGGCCTGAGATTAAACATAAAAGAAGAACGTCAAAAGAAGTTTAAAAGGAAAAAGAGTACGTACTTAAATAGAACACTTTTTTGGTTTTTGCTCAGTTTAAAATTTGTTTCAAACTTTCATGTAGACATACATAATATTTACTCCTCTTAGTCCATCGTCTATTTTACATAAGTTACCTTAATAAAAACATATTAAAATAGTATGTTGGTAATTTTCTTCGAGAAACTGCACCATAATTTGATGTAAAAAGTTTAAACTCAAAGGAACTTTTTGTTTTTCTCTCGATCAGAGGTGGCTCGTGCAATCTGGCAACAGTGGTTTTCATCCATTTAAACCTATAAAAAATAATCGATTGCTGAAAAATAAATTTGCCTCACCAAGAATCTGTTTTTTACATAGATTTAAATGGATAAAAACCACTGTTGCCAGAGAGTATATGCAAAATTGTTCGATATAATTCCTTTTCAAATAGGAGTTTAGCAAAAATATCGATTAGATTTTACAAAAAAATCTGACGTGACGGAAAAAAATGGTTGTCATTTTCGAAATCAGCACACCAATTAACATAAAACTCAGCAAAAACTTCTCTTGTATTTTTCCAAGACTTCAATTTCGCAGGTCTGTGTTATCTTGTTATACTGATATGGGAACTAAAATTGTAATTCTTTATTTTTAATTTTTTATTAGTACTAGAATTTTGCGGAACACCAGTATCCCCCACCAGAGTCATCATCAGTGTAAAAAAAAATAAAAAATCTCTGTGTCTGTGTATTTCTTTCTGTATATTGTCTTCGCTCTCTTTACATGTACTCTGGGCTTGGGACCTTATACTAAAGTCCCAAAGACATAAACAACAACAAGTTTCTGTTTAGGTATCTAAGCAATTTTGGTTATTATAAAGAAAAATTCAAAAGTAACTATACTTTAATGAAAAATTTCTTTTATTAGATGCTTTTAATAACTACATAAGACACATTCTTATTGTAAACAGAATTAGTACATTCATTATTATCTAACATTTATGATTCATCTACATTTATAATTCAGCTGTTTGATAAGTTGTCAAAGCATGGGCAATAATTTTACCGATAAACAATGCAATTACATAAATTCAAATTCATATAACTTTGACCAAATCAGATTAGAAATGTAGAAAATTAATATTTCTTTTAACTGAAAAGTCAAATTTAGAGAAATGCACTAAACGAAAATCTCTGAAAGTTACCATTCAGTTGTAAATTAAAAATCTTAAGTCTAGATACAAAAAATGGCATCACATTTTTCAGTAATAAAATGCAACTAAATATCACATATCAATTCAATTCTAACTTATGATAGGAAGATGATCTTAGATCTGCAGTGCTAAAATGTTTTAAGAGAAAATATGAATAATTTAGTGAGTATAGTTTATTTTATATGATGAAAAATTAATTTATAATAAAACTGACTATACTTATATCCATATTTTTTTATTTATACACCATGTGAGGATTACAGCACAATATATGTTAATACAAGTAGAGAAGGATATCTACTTTCAGCCTATTTTCCTCCGAAAAACCAAATGAAGGCATTCTAAGCAAGCCCCATTTTTACAAAAATAAACACCAATGAAATATTGAAACATAAATCAGATTTCTCAGTTTAAAACATTTTAATAATAAACAAGGTACCAATAATAATGTATACAAACTTCTGCAATAAATTATACAGTATATAATAATTTGATGAATGGCATTAAATTTACGAATTACTTCTCTTTCAGAACAATATGAGCGTTCTTCCAAAAAACATCATCTTTTTGTACAAGCTTTGTTATAAAAACTTTTGTTATCAAAACAACTTGGTCATAGTACTGAACACCTGTCATAGCGATTTGTCATTGAATCTAAAACATAATATCCTAATTATGTTTATTAACTTTGTAAAAGGAGAATGAAAGTTAACAAATGCATATTTTTTAATTATTAAAATTCAACAATAAATTTTAGATATTACCATCTTAACCTGTTAAACATTTAGAAGCATTTCATAGAACTACCTAATAAAAAAAAATCATGTGATTTCTTAAATGATCCAGTTGTATCCAAACAAAAACCTTACTCTACAATTACTGCTGTTAACTTGAGTTAACTCTTTGTATGGGCATTCTCCCTGTGATTACCCTACAACACCGTTTCAACAGAAACTACAAATACATATGAACTCGCAATAATGAGACTTTGATTGAAAAGAGCATCTAATTCGCAAGAACATCTTATTCGCTTAAAGAGCACACCAATCTGTTTGCCTGGAGAATTTTTCAGTAAATCCCCAACTGTCACGCTTTCAGACTTTTTACAAAATTTGCAAAGGCACATCCGAAACCTAAAACTAACTCCAACCAACCATGGTAAACAACCAGTTTTCGTACACAAGGACTTAGCAAATTGTTTACATGTATTCATCTATAATAACATAATTTCATCTTCTCTTCAACCAATCTATCTTGGACCATATTTAGTTAGGGTATCCAGGACACAAAATTGTTCGAATTTTCGAAAAAAAAATTTTATTCCATTAAAAATTTTTGTGTTCTTTTGCGTTTAAAATGATGTTTAAATCATGCTTCTATCTTAATTAGAACAGGAGAAATTATTATTATTATTTTTTTTGCAACATTCTAATAGTAGCCAATTGTTGTTTAAACCTGTAAGTGCGTTTCACTGCATGATGGGTTTATTCCCCATTTCTCGTCTTTAAATTGTTATAAGTCAAGAACCGTTAAAGATAAATGGTTGAAACTTGTAACATGTCTTTTTCAAATATTTTTCTTTAATTTTGGTTCAGCAAATTTGAAAAAAATATTTACTTTTGAAAATATGATTTTTTAAAAATAAGTTACATAATTTTTTTCGTAATTTTTAATCTAAATATTTAACATTTTTTTAAATTAATATTTTTAGAAATAGTGTATCAAAATTAAAACTTAAATATTTCTGTTTAGTTAAATGAAAAAATTTGAAATTCGACAAATAATATTTCGAGTTATAACGATTTTAAATTACCCTACTTATATTAAAAATTTTAAATTTTAAAATTTTTTAAAAACTTTTTGAGAATTTTTATGATGTGATTTTTTTTACAAATTATATGGTTAACCCGCGAGAACTCGCACCGGGTATGACATACCCAATCCATTTTCATTCAATGTTTTTGTTATCTTCTTCTTATCGGATGAGGCCGAAATTTCGTGTAGCTGTATTCAAGGTCACATTCTTTTAGCGGGGTAAAAACTAAGTCTGCTCAATAAATAGATTTTGAGAAAAATATTTCGACGTGTATGTCATACCCGTGCGAGTCCTCGCGTCAGTCAGATCTTTCCTTTTTTTTCTGTCAATTTAGTGCATCATGGCACGATTTTGGAATTACGACGAGGAAATAAAGCAATTGCGACACCTTTTAGAGACTGTTTCTAGTGATAATGAAGCTTTATCCCAAGATAATGATGCCTCTGAGAATGGAGAATACTGTAGCAATCACGATTCTTCTACTGAAATTGAGACAGAAACCGAAGATAAAGGTTCACTGTCAACAGCCGATTTTTATATTGGTAAAGATAAAATTACAAAATGGCCGAAGAAAAAATTCCGGCAAAATGTAAGAAAGCCTTCAAGGAACGTAATTATTAAGCTTCCAGGTAATACAAATTATTCAAGAGATGTCGCTTCTCCCGTAGATGAATGGAATGTTCTCTTCAATATCAACGTGCTAAATATGATGGTGCCTTAAACAAAAACAACTTATTCAAGCCCTTCAATGGAACTGGAAAACACTAATAATGAACCGCCTGCAAAAAACTCAAGACAAAATATAAACGATGTTAAATTTGCCCAAGTAATAAGGACTGAAAAACAAAGCTTATGTGCCAAAAATGGGAAAAATGTCTGTGTTGAACATCAGTATGTAGTTTGTAAAAATTGTCTATAAAAATGTAAGTATTATTAAAATTCACTAAAAATCTTTAATTTATTATCTTATGTTCTTTAGTTACGTAAGGTTTGCATATAAACAATATTGATATTTAAATAGCAGAAATAAACTAGGGTATGAGATACCCGGCGCGAGTTCTTGTGTTCGAAATTGGGCGCGAGTGCTCTCGGGTTAACCATCACAAAGAAAATCAAAATTTTAAGTCAATAAATACAAATTTTTCAAAATGTTTCCCGGACCCCCTTAAACAACGTTCCGAGAAATTCTTCGATGTGGTAGTTTCGGGTAAAAAGAATATCATTAGATAGGCTGAAACCATGTTTCACACTCATAGATGAAGTAACATCAAATCTTCAAACATATGATTATGATAACTCCAAACTCTCACAACCACTTCCTATTGACAATGATTCTTCCAATGGCATCGACCCTAAAACCACAAGAACTGGTCGTAGAGTACGATTCCCTGCATATCTAAAGGACTATGAGGTGTAACGCTATCACTGGAAGGGGGGGGGGGGGTGTAGTGACGTCATCTTCATCTCTTCACGTTGCGATTTTCTTTTCAAGTGGCAACTGTGAAAATTTTTGGAACTGCTAGATGAAACAAAAAAAGGCGAATTATTCATTGTAAAATCTGTTGTCTATCGTTTTCTCTCATATTTCTCATTAATAAAATTATTTAAAGAAGTTGTTCTTTACAGTGAATTAATAATACACTTTACATCATAGAGTGAACTTCATATATAAAATGGGTTTTTCCTGGCTGTTGCTCTTTTTTGAAAAAAACCTTGGTGGATATCGATTTTTTCTCATTTATTACTCTTTTGCATAAAAGGAGCAATTTTATCTAGTATGTCTGTGTGAAAATTGCTCTGCCATTTGTGCAGTAATAGTTTTGATGTGTTAAATTTTGTCAGTGTGTAATTGAATGCTTACTTCGAAGAAACTTTTTTTAAATCTAAAAAAAACAGTACTCCTATACTATGTCTTTAAGTATAATTTTCATAAGCACAACATTTATTTCTGTTTGTTTCAATTTTATAATATGTGGTTAATCCCAGTTTCCAGGACTTTACCATTTTCTTCTTTTTCATATGTAAACAAAATTTAAGTGTTACAAAACGTCATTCCTTATCAAAAGCAGTTACTAATGTTTAATTTTACAATGTACAAGCTTATTCCTGACCTGATATAATGTCCTATTTAATTAATTAAACTATAACTAAAATCAAATTTGTCTTAGCTATTGGTCTTGAAATTTTAGCAAGGACTATGAAATTTGGTACAAACATGTTTCCTTAACTGTTATATTTATAATGTGATTCAATCAACTGCTTGTTGACTGTTCTTTGTGTGTTTCTTCAGAAAATTCTAAAATATTCGAGAAAAGTATTTTTTTCCTGCATGAAAACAAAATTTAAGGTAACTTCAAATTTTGAATTTGTATCGCCAGAAATTGAATAAAATATAGTAACTTAACTATGCAGTACTTCGTTACTTTATCTTTTAAATATTGCTTATTTGCACCTAGTATAACGAATGTAATGAATATCTTAAAACTGTATATTTGCATAGCTATTAGGAACCAAAATTAATGATATTCGACAAAAACAAAGAACTATCAATTGTATTCCATTGTACTAATTGAATTGAGGATTAAATTACTGAAGTAGAAGGAATAGGGTTGTAACATACTCAGCTGTGTGGTAGTTTAGTATTTTCATTTACAGATTGATGATTTACGTCACTCATGATTATTTATATGTCAAACTGTAAATTAAGATACAAAACTACAATGCAACTGAGTATTTTACTGCCCTACTCCTCATATAGAAAAAGATTAATACAGAAATTAATTACATTTAATTTTGTTTGGCTGTTATATTTATAATGTGATTCAATCAACTTCTTCGTGTCTGTTCTCTGCGTGCTTCTTAAGAAAATTCAAAAATATTTGTGAAACACTATTTTTTCTGCATAACTACAAAATTTAAGGTAACTTGAAATTTTTATTAAAGTACTATCAATTGTATTCCCTTGTACTTCAATTGAACTAGATTTAGCATTTTCTTCATTTACACGTGGATGTGTTTAAAAGAGTGTAAATCTATAGATTTTCTTAAAAGGATATTGCATCAGCATTTAAAAGATTGAACTAAATAAATTATTGTGCAGTGCTGTATTTATACTGAAGCAATGTCTGTACTTGTAATTTTTTGACTACTATTAATTATGATGCATAATTTGAATGTTATGAGCTTTAAATCTCAAATCAGGTGAGTGTTATGAGCTTTAAATCAGGTGAGTACATCTTAAATAATACTTTGTAATTTAAAGTTTGTTTGTATAATATGGTGTGTATATTTGAAAATTTTAAATACAATACTGTTAGTTTCAAATACTATGCTGTGAGTATAAACTTCAGAGATTTGAATGTGTTTTATTCCAGATGAGAAGCACATCGATGTGATAACTATTTTAAAAGCTTTTATAAATGTATTTAATTGGAAGAAGGACATCACATAAAGTTCAGTATATCATTTTATAAGAAACTTTTTTTTATGTCAAAATAAATAGCTTTTGTAGGAAGGTTAGATTATTGAATACAATGATGTTAATATTTTAACATTTAGCTAAACTTTATTTATATATATTTTACTTCATATCCTCCATATTCATAACATTTTACGTCATATGTATTCTCTACTAATTACTTTAAAAATGTGGCATTTTGGCTAAAAAAAGAAAAAAAACTTTCGGTAATTTAACATAGTGAATTATAAATATTTCAAATAAAGTTGAACATATAATTATGAAAATATTCGTAAGTATTCTATCCACAAATTTAAAATGATTTGATTCATTTTTCTTTTGTTGTGTATCCAGGCATTACTCGTTTTTATTATTTTTATTTTATCAGTTCCGAAGTTTTCATGTTTGTTTACATTTGATGTCGCGCTGACGAAGAATTTGGGCTGTCTGATTGGCTTACTGAGAGCATTCGCTTAAAATCTTCGGAAGTTTGCCGATCATTCCCTCGTCGGAGATTGGTGCTCCGATCGGAGATCGAACGGGCCATTTGAATGCCGGTGTGCTAAGAGTTATCAAAATTGAGGCCTGCTAAGGAGCTAAGTAGCTAAAACGTTACACTGAATTCGGCCGTAAGTCAAGATCATTGACATTGACATAAAAAGCTATTCAAGTTAGAGCTCCTTATCCTCGGTATACATAGTGGAATGTTTCATGATTACCGTTCCCAATAATGATTACAACAGTACTGAAAATGCGTGAGAAAAAAGTAATAATAAATTAAAAGGTGTTTTAAGAATTTTGGTAGATTGGTTATGTCAGAATAATTGGAGGTATAGAGAGAAAATTAATAAAAAGTGAGGGAGGATTTTGGAAAAAAGTATTTAAGCTAGGGCGATCGAGGCAAGATTCAAAGCTCAAGGAAGGACGATCAGACACAAAACCATAAAGAGCGAGTAGCGAAGCCTATGAGGAGAGCTATCGGGTTTTGGGATTCCCTCGGGAGAGCTATTCTTCTCCCCCTTCGTTAGCGAACCGCTGGCACGTGAGGGCATCGTCAGGTGAAGTTACGGTCGATTATTTGGTATGACAGGTCGGAAAACAGAAGTAGTCGGTCTATTGAAAGTTTCGATTTAAAAGAGGGAAGGGAGATTAGCTATTGAGAGTGGAAATCAGCTCAGGGTTTATTGTCAGTGTGGATTTAGGACGCCTGGGAAATTCCCTAGGGTCATATGCGGGGATATTAGCTTAGTCTTCATTTTTTACAGAATGTATATTTTCGTAGAAGTTTAGTGCGAGTTCTTTGATGTGGTGCCGGATGGGTTCTATAGCCATATCTCTATGTATTACTTCATTACGGACGTACCAAGGGGCCTTCCTAATTCCGCGGAGAGTTTTATTTTGTACAGTCTGCAGTCTTTGGATGTGAGTGTCCGTTGCTGAGCCCCAAACCGAAGCAACATATAGTAATACCTCATAGTAAGATGGGCCTTAGAACAGTCTTATACGGAAAAAGTTTATTTCCAATACTCATATGGTTCTGGTACAGGAAGTGAGCTAAGTTTCTACGGGCAATCAGGAACTTTCCAATATTGAATCCAGTGTTTCTTTCCAAGTCACCCTACTGTCTAGAAATACACCAAGGTATTTTACCTCTCTCTCGAAGTGTACCAAGTGACCTCATACGATGACCGGCGGAGATGGAATTCTGTTAAAACTGAAGAAAATAGCCTTTGTTTTAGCAGGGTTTAATTTAATTCTCTACCGTTTGAACCAACGTTCCCGAATGTCAACGTGACTTTGCAAATATTTATGCATGTACTTAGTATTGCGATTCTTCTCTAAGATTGCCGTGTCTTCCGTAAACATGGCGAGTGTTGTGTTTGTAGAGTGAGGCATGTAGTTAATGAAAATATTAAATGAAAGCGGCCCGAGCTTTGATTCTTGTGAAACGCGAGCATTAATATTAAGTATGGTAGAAGTTAGTTGGGTGTAGCGGATTTTAAATGTTCTATTGAGTAGATAACAGTGAATTAAACTGATAATATCGGTAGGTAATTTAAGTTTAATAAGTTTTTAGATTAACGTGGTATGCCATACGCGATCAAAGGCTGTTTCAATACGAAACAGAAAAGCCCCGGTCTGCATCCGATTCTGAAATCCATAATAGATTAATTCCGTCACTCGGAGCAGCTGATGTGTGGTTGAGTGTTGGGCTCTGAAGCCAAATTGAGAGTTGATAATGATACAATGATCAACCAGGTACTTATTGATTCTTTTACACATTATGCGTTCAACCAGCTTACCAAGAGAGGAGAGCAGACTAATAGAACGGTAGATTTTAGGAATTGTGGGGTTTTCACGTGGTTTTTTATTTGGGACGATAATGGCGGTTTAACATGCTATTGGGAAATATTTATATTAAAAAATTATATTAGTTAATCCGATGGTGTAGTTAACCATAGTTAAGAGGGAGATTTTTAATAGCAGGATTAGTGGTATTGTCAAGGCCGGGGGCTTTTTTTTATTTGCGAGCGAGTTCATAGCATTCAGGATTTCAGCTAGTGTGGCAGGTTCCAACGGGTTCTTGTCGATATCGGAGAGCCTATTGTTAAAGAATTTTCTAAGAACGTCGTCTTCAACTATGGTAACGGGACAAAACACACTGTTGTGGGGAGAAAACTGGTTTTCATAGTTATCGGCAAAGGCTTCAATTATGTCGGAGTATTTCGTGAGAATGCGAGATGGGGAATTGAAAGGAGGGAGGGAGGGGTGAAAGGTTTTTTAATACTCTGTAGATAATTCCAGATATTATTCTCCGTAGTTTCGAGTGACTCAAAGAAAACCATCCATTTTTTACTTTTATAGTTCTTGATTTAGTCTTTGATCCTAGTATTTAACGTATGCATTTCGCCTAGAATAGACGGATATCCCGAGCGTTGCCAAGTTTTTCTAACTTTATTTCTATTTTTAATTTGAGTTTTGATGTAAATGGGGAGTTTGTTGCAATTTTATGGGGTATGTAGATCTTGGTCGAGCTAAGCGAGCTATTAATGATGTCGGTGATGGAGGTAACAGCTTTATCTATATCATCTTTACTATTAATGCTATTGAATGAAGGGGCAGAATAAAAACAAAATCGGTATAATCAGTCCAGTTAATGAAGTGGGGCTGAGAATGGAAGGGACGGGAGTGTTAGAGAACAAATTTAGAATGAGTGGGTTGTGGTCTGAGGAGAGTTCGTTTATAGTACTAATATCATACAGAAAGTTAATATTATTGAGAAGAGAGAAGTCGATTAGAGATTGTGAACCAGAGTAGCCGAAGCGGGTGGAGATAGGTGGGAAAGCTAAGCCTATTCTATTATCAAAGCAATATTCGTTGATTTGCCTTCCATACCGGCAGGTGAAGTTTCTATTGTAATCGCAATTCCGACGGGGGTGGTGAGCATTAAAGTACCCCATCAGTATTACCTTATTTCCCAGGAAGAATAAATTTTGACGATCTGAGATCATTATAGAGTTATTACAGACAGCTCTTAAATATACACTTATGACGTAGATAGGGTTATTAAGAGTTGGAAAAATTTTAACTATGGTATTTTCTAAGATGTTTAAATTAAGGCTAGGTATATGGTCATATTTAAGGTTACATTTGATATAAATTGTCGTACCTCCATAGGGAAGGGTATTATTATCGCTATCAACTCGCGGTGTGTAGAGTAGAGTACAATTTTGAATTTTAAGATATCTAGCGTGACGGTTTTTAACTTTCTGTAGAAGAACCAAATCCATAGAATTATCAATAACAAAGTCTCTAATTTCATCAATTTTGGTTTGAAGCCCATCAGCGGTCGAACTCAGTATTCTGACGGCAAATCGGGAGATTGGAGAGAAGAGGGCGCTTGCACGGGATCAAACATGACTACTGGGAGATTAAAATTACCTATTAAGTTATTTAGTCCACTTTGTTGTAAGTGTAATTTTGCTGTTAGGATGCTGAGTAATAATATCTCTATTGTTTTAACTCTATCTGCGTACGCGTCCAGTTGGTTTAAAGATTCACTATTAGGAACAACATTTGCGGTGGGAATATTTATGTTTTGAATTGGAGCTGGTGTGTTTACGTTATTGTTTAATATTACTTTTTTTACTGGGGAGGAGGGGGGGTGTTGTCTATTTTGAAGTATTGCACTGAAAGATTTAGTTCGTTCATTTTCTGCGGTCCTGTTCCTGTGAAGTATCAGCTCTCCGTGGTCGTCACTGAACTTTCCTAAATCTCTGATGGTTTTAACCTTTTGTTTTTTTAATGTAGGTGGGGTGACAAATATAGACCTTAAAATTTGCTAGGTGATTTCCACCACAGATAGCGCCGACGGCTTTCTCAGATAGGGGCTTTGCGCATTCGTTGGTCCGATGGTTTTCAGCACATTTTAGACATCTGACATGCATCTTGCCGTCATCGGTACTGTCATGAAAATTCTGGCTATTAAAACAATGTTTCAACCCCCTTTGAATTTATAGGCTTCTATACTAACTATGAATCCCAGAAATTCATTCAAATGGTAAATTTCCCTGGTATTTTCTGAAGGTATTAGGTTGCATAGAAATATTGAGTTTGGTCTTTGTACCTGGAATCCTAGGTAAATTAGATATCGTATGACTTCTTCAATCGGAATATTCGAGGGAATATCCCTAATCAGTATTTTAAGTGGTCGCTGTTAGCGCGGCATCATGGCGAAAAATTTAATATTATTTTTAGATAGGAGATCCTGGATTTTCCTAAATTGTTCACTGCTTTGTGGAAAACTTTAACGAACTTCAATGAGTCTTTTGGGGGCAAGCAAATTGTTTATTTCACTAGCTATATTTCTACAATGGGTGTCCTGCACTTTTAATATCCAGAAGGAATCTTGTTTTCTTTCTCTGGGTGCCTGAGCACTAGGATTGGGAGTATTACCAAATTCTATTTCCTCATTCACTCCGCCTCCATCGACCGATAATACACTAAAGCGATTATTAATTTTGATCTCTTCCTCCCTAGCTTTTGACACTTTCCACCGCTCATGAAAAAAGAAATGCTCCCAAGTGTCCACTTTGTGAGGGACCTTCTTTTCGGATGAGACAATACCTTGTAGGGTTCTCACACATTCATAGTATTGGAGAAGTTTGGAGAATCCTCTTCGCTTGCAGTCAGCTTGTAGTGAAGTCCGTCAGAAATTGGAGATTCCTGATTTCTTTATCCGAATGAACAAAAAAGTCCGGTAATATACTTTTGCCTTTGATAATGAGGGCGAGGTGTCAGGCAATTTTATAAGCATCGTAATTGTTCCGACAGATATTTGGCATCTCCATCTCGTAGGTGTTAATATTTGAAGTCGAAGCCATATCGACTTTAAGCTTAGAAATACTTGCTATTGAAGAATTGGTGTGAGCTACGGCCGTCAATAATAGAGGCCCGCCACACATGAGCGAGCATTAAAATTCCCCGTAAGGTCACAGACGCAATAATAGTACCGAAAGAAAGCAATCAAAGAAACATGAGCAAGCACGAGATCTAACACGGAGAGCAATGAGACACGCTCTCTCTCTATCGAGACAGGAGGGGGAAATCTCTCGTGCGTTTTGCTTTCGAATTGGCATGAGTAACTGATGAGGTGCCTGCGAGCTTTAGCTCCATATCATTGATTTCAGTGGCTTACATGTGGCAACATTAACGTTCAGAAATTTAGAAATGGTGTTGAGCGTAAGAAAATTTTAAAAAAAGGGGATTTAAATAATTAGAGAGAATATTAAGACTTTAAAAAAATTTTAATGCACGAGCTTTAAAGGAAAAAACGACGTAAGGGAGGCAAGCCGGAGAACCAAGTGAAGAGCAAGTGGCGAGAATGAGAGTGAATTATGGTGTGCTAGACGAACCAGTCGCGACTAGTAAATTAGCTGAGTTTCCTAACATAGGTAATAGAAATTTAACGATTTCAAACGACTTTAGTTTAGAAGAAATTTCAGTGATAGATTTTAATAATCTTTCAATTTCTTGAAGCTTAGAGATGTAAGTATCAATTTCGCCTAAGTTAGGGGAACTATTAGCTGTTTCGGTGAAAATAGGATTTGTTTTTTGTTTTTTGAAGAGATCGTTAAACTATTTACTGAAAATTTCCGTGTTTTCATTGGTAGGTATTGGGCACTTTATAAAGATTTCCTATTATCTACAATTTAACTAGGGAAATATTTCGTCAAACTCTAATTTCTACCTCTGTGAAATATCTTCTCATAACTTGGCTTTTGTTAGCCATATTTTTGCCCAGTTTAAAAACTTAATAAAAACATGAAAGATGTTTTGCTTTGTTGAGGGTTTATAACTTGGAAAATAGACATAAGAAATCAGCGTTTAAACATTTTCGAATTATATCAGAAAAAAAGCAGTTAATATTCCAATACATATAGTATTGAAAATTTCCTTTCAATTTTTAACTGCAGATGTGTGTCTCCCACTTGTAAACACTACATTTTGTTAGGGTAAACCCTTGTACGTCGACAGAAATAAATATCTGTTCGACTCAGGCCCAGATTTCCGCATGGGCAAGTGGGGCACTTGCCCAGGGCCCCCAAATTTTTGGGGCCCCCTAATTTAGAATTAAGATGTACATATTTTTGACAATTTCTTATACGTACTCAAATTAAAAACGGTTTCCGTAATTTCTGTCTCAATGACGTCATTAATAGTTGCGTATGTGACGTCATCAGAGGTTTGATCACATCTAAACTTCCTTTTTTTCCCAATCAAATATGCAATTTGAAACTCCACCCTCTGAATTTGAATATTTTTTTCTGATTGGTTAACTTTTACAGCAGTGGATTTTGAGTGTTGTGTTATCTCCATGGTTTTTCATACTAGTGAAAAACATGGATTAGAAGAATCTGGCAATGCTTATATGTTGTATCTTGAAGATTACCATGTGATTTTAGTTAATGTTAGATGCAGTAAATTTTCTAGTGTTTTTGTAGAGATTCAGAAATTTCAGAATGTCTGTTAGGAATTATTTATGTGGCTCTGTTAAACGAACACTTAGAAAACAATGAGAATATCAGCAAAAAAAATTGGCTGGATCTATTTCAAAGTATTTTGAAAGTAATTGTGCATCATCCTCATCGTTATCGAAGGATAACGATGACAGCAACATTCATTCTAATGTTTCCCAGGATGGCTTTGTCCCCTGTGATAATCCCACATCTGAAAATTTTGTGCAGAATGACAGAAATATTGAAGAAGATCATATTTGTTATGGAGGAGATCCTGCACTATGGTTGAAAATAGACGAAAAAATGATTGACTTCTTTCTTTCTAAGCCTCCAAATCAAAATTTACACATTCTGCCAGAGACTGAGAGGCAATTTGGCAATGTTAAAAGAAAATTGACAGAAGGACATTTTTACCGCATAAAACAAAACTCTGAAAAAGTTCTCCGAAAGTGGTTGGTTTTGTCACCATCAACAAAAAATTTATATTGTTGGGTGTGCAAATTGATGATGAAAAACGGTTCTCCAAATCAGTTAATAACTGGCTTTAATGACTGGAAGCATGCGTCTACAAGACTCTCTGAGCATGAGAACTCCATTCATCATAGACAAGCTGTTCTTCAGATGTCACAAAGCATGGATGTAGCCTCTAGAATTGACTCATCATTGATGGATCAGTGTAATGAAGAGTCAAATTACTGGAAAGCTGTTCTAAAAAGAGTTGTTGCTGTTGTAAAGTTTTTATCACAGCGTGGTTTGCCCTTTTTTGGAAGCAATGAAACAATTGGTTCTAAGTTAAATGGTAATTTCTTAGGATGTATGGAGCTTATAGCTCAATATGATTCATTTTTATCTAGCCATCTTGAAAAATATGGAAATCCGGGATCAGGAAAAGTCAGTTATTTATCATCAACTGTTATTAATGAGTTTATAACAATAATGTCAAAAAGGGTATTAAAGCATATTGTTAGTGGAGTTTTAACATCCAAGTACTTTTCAATAATTGTCGATTCAACACCAGATATTACCCATATTGATCAGTTATGCTTTATTTTACGGTATGTGATTGATGGGAAACCAGTGGAACTTTTTTTGAAATTTTTTCCAATCTACAGCCATAGATCAGAAGCTTTAGCTGAAACAGTACTAACAAATCTTAAAGAACTGGGTATTGACATTCAAGACTGTCGTGGCCAAACTTATGATAATGCTGCGAATATGTCAGGAAAGTATTCTGGGCTTCAAGCCCGAATAAAAGCTATAAATCCACTGGCTGAGTTTGTACCCTGTTCAGCACATTCTTTAAATTTAGTTGGTGCCAATGCAGTACAGTCCTGTAGTACCGTTCTAAGGTTTTTTTCCTTGGTACAGAATATTTATAATTTCTTTTCAGTTTCCACACATCGTTGGCAGAAAATGAAAGAACAAATAGAAAATGATGATGGAAACTTTTCAATAAAAAGCTGCTGCCCTACACGATGGAGTGCGATGCTTCAGCAGTCAAGTCTTTGAAGAAAAATTACAGAAGTTTAATACATGTTCTGGACATGTTATCCACAAGTCAGGAAGAAAATGCTTCCACGAAATCAGAAGCTGCAGCTTTATGTAAAAAAATGAAAAAATTTGAAACAGCATTGAATATAATCGTATGGGATACTGTGTTACAACGGCTAAATCAAACAAGTATTGAGCTTCAAAAAGTAAATCTCAATTTATCTGAAGTAGGCCCTTTATATCAATCATTGATTGATTTTACACAAACTGTCCAGATAATTTTATTGTATATGAAAAAATAGCAGAAGAACTATGAGGTGAAAATCGCAATTATGAAAACTTTCGAAAAAAGAAAACACCACTGAGTAAAGATCTTTGTGCACTTAATGCACCTAAAGTGCAATTAACAGCACGAGAACAATATATATCTATGTGCCACTATGCTTTGTGTGACTCTCTAATTTCGCATCTTTATGAACGGAAAGAGGTATATGAAATAGTAACTAAAAAATTTGCTTGTTTAATCAATTTAAAATGCTCTTCAAATCTACTTGAAGAATCAGCCTCTTTAGAAAAATGCTATGCATCTGACTTAGCAGACACTTTTTCTAATGAATTGCTACAATTTTAATTCAATAATACAAGAAAATGATACTTTGTTGCATATGTTAAACAAAGCTAAGAAATTTGAAGAAACATTTCCAAATGTTGAAACTGCTTTAAGAATTTTTTTAACTATACCCGTGACAAACTGTTCAGGAGAAAGATCGTTTTCTGTTTTGAAGAGGATAAAATCGGCAGTTCGAAACAGTCTTCTGCAAGAAAAACTTTCATCACTTGCTTTATTACATATTGAATCTGAAATAACAGTGAAACTTGAGTTTGATGATGTTATTCATGATTTTGCAAATTTAAAAATGCGTAAGAAAATATATATTTAGATAGTTATGAGTTATATTGTTTCATCTATCTCCTTTTTTTTGGGGGGGGGGGGGGAGAGGACTGCAGTGTAGCAGGCCTCCTCGTGGTGCATCCTGTTTAATACTAAATCTGCTACAGTCTTTGCCATTACCTTGCAGTCTCATAGCTTTCTTTGGAGACTCCCATGAAGGTTTTTAAAAACTGTCCTTCCAAGGGCATGGACAATCCTGATTTTTAAGTTCTTTACCAGAGACGTGCTCAACTTTCCCTCCTCCCCAGTGTCGAGGGAGTGGTGTGTTTTAGAGTCATCACCGGGCGTAATTTAAAAAAAAAGTAAGTATAGTTTTATCAAAAATTTATATCCACATTAATGTGTTTGAGATTATAATGATGGAAACAGTCAAATATTTTGACCTATCTAATTATAAAAGTTTTGATTTTATTTTACTACTCTTGCAAATGATATTTCTATTACTTTTAACAATATTAGATTATTTTTTTAACAACATGAAGGCTGAGAAGGATTCAAATACTGATCATTTGATTGTTATCATCACTTCCAAAGTTTGTTTATAGATGTTTTTTCAAATTCAGTTGCAAAATCAAGTCTGTATTGAGAGTATAGGATTATAGATACTGCTCTCCACATACAAAAAAAGGTGTGATACAATGTGATGTGAAAAGAGAAAAAAGTCCAGTATAGGTTGCCCTCCTATAGCACGGCATCTTACAACATGGTTTCGTTCTAACACGATAAGATAAATTGCGGGAACCTTTGTATAACACTGCATCCTGTAACACGGTTTTGCTCTAACACTCTAAAAAAAATTACAGCACTAGATAACATGATTTTTTTAACACATTTAAAAACTAAATTACCTTAAAATAATGACGGAAGGAATAATGAACTATAGTGACTTTACATGAAAATTTATAAATAAATTATAATTTATTTATTTATAACTCTATAAAATTACAAGTAGGCTTAAGCTTATCTGAAAATCTTTAATCATTTTTCCTGAATGCAGACCCTTCAGCTGAAAGAAGCCGAAAATTCAAAAGGGTGCTGCAAAATTGTCTATCTGTATATAGTGAATCAGCAATGACCTTGTAAGAGCCAGCAAACAAACCAAAATTACAGATATTTTTAAAGAGGATAGAAGTTGCAAAACATCTAAATGAAGAAAAAGGTTCTGAAAGTGAAGGTGATATCGTTCAATCGAAAAAACGTTCTCGTTTGCCTGTATTGAGCAGTGGTCAGGAAGAAATTCATTAAATTAATGTCGCATTACATGAAAATAATATTTTTTGTGTCTTTTCATTTTGTGTTATACATACATTTATATTTTTAATAAGAATTAAGTTGCTTATAAGGAATTTAAAAAAGATGTTTGTTTTCAATAAGTTTTCAGAACATAAGCCCTCTTTTTTAACTGTCTCTGGGTCTCATATAAAACGGTTTCACACAACGGTTTCTAGGCACCTATCTACCGTATTGTAGGAAGGTTACCCGTTACCTGTATTTGGATCTTTCCAATATTTTCTTTATCATTTGTGTGTAGTGAAATGTTACTTCTGCTTTCTGTTTTTATATTTAAAAAAGCCTCTCTTCCAGTCTACACTTTGCACCCTCTACCATTAGTTTTGGAAAAAAAATTCTGGCTATGAGCTTGACTTTGGTTAGTACAGTGTTTGGTTAGTACAGTAAAGGGGGATAGTGGCAGATACAGAAAATATCTTGGGCGGGGCAGGTTGCACCCACTATAGTGAAAGCATACTTACACCTGTAAGCTTTTCTGGCTAATTTTATTTTATTTATTTTTTTGGCGGGGAGGCTTGTAATAACTCCAGACTGTCATCTATTTTGAATTTCAAAAGGAAATTTCATGAATTCATTTATTAACATTAAAAAGTAAATTAACTAGCACTTATTATTAATATTTTCAAATTTTTGACTTGATCGAAAATTCTTTTGAATTTCTGGTCCCAATTTATGGGGGGTCTGGGTGAGTGTCTCACATGTTCATGTGGAAATCTGCTCCTGGAGGGCACGTGTTCCTCCCCCCCTCATCTGTCCTTTGATGGGGCCCCCAAAGCCGGCTTTGCCCAGGGCCCCATTGGGTCAAAGTCGGGCCCTGGTTCGACTCTTCCTTCGGGCAAATACCGTTATTTAGCAGAAAGTAAGGGTTGTTTGGTGAATATCTCCTCCTCTCCCGATAACCGCCTCTTTTCACACTTTCCACTTCTCAGAAAGAAATAACTACTCCGAACGACCACTTTCTAAGGGATCTCCCCTTCGGAGGAGACCAGTACCTAATAATCAAATATGAATACACACACCAGAACAGCGGACGTTCTTCACAATCTGCAGACCGTGGCTACGATCTCTTGGACGTCATTGGATCACATTTTCATTGACTCCATTGGCAATGTTCTCGCTTGAATTAAGTATCCAGGACAATCTTTGACTTGTTCAAACGTGACCAACAATTTAAATTAACGTCGAAGTAGTAGGTTAATCGGGGCACTGAAAGTAAACGTGTTCGTTGTCATCTCATACATCAAAGTGGGAATAAACGAAACCACCACTCATATGGAACGACTGAAGGAATTTTGTCTGGATAACAGCCACTGATATCCAGAAATATGGCGGGGGGGGGGAGCTTGGGTACATTGCAACCGCAGTAAGTTCGTTTAGTTTTAAGTTGCGAAATTTTTATACTACGAGTATTTATGGCCGTTTCTGAAATGAGGACATCGAACTCTCGCGTCTGGCCTTTACCAAACCATTACGGTTAGATGAACGAATGAGAAGTCGTCAATCCAATCTCTCATATTCACTCCCACCTACATCTGCAATATGCAAAAAATTTAAAAAAGGGGTATTTTTTATTATTATTCAACTGAGTTAGTGTTCGCCGCCTATTTACTGTTTAATGCATTTTTCCGATGATGCTGATTAAATTGTTTCCGCCATGCATATTTTGTTCTATACTTCATTCGAAACGAGCGCCGTATTGCCTGCAGTCTACACGGCGTAATGGGAATCCCCTTCCAACCTGCATTCGTTCTGACAACGAAACCACGCAAGCGGTGGGAAGAAATCTGAAAAAAGGATATCTTCAATAAGTTTAATGAAAATCTTTGGCTCCGAAATAGCAGAAAAATAACATTTCTCACAAATTGCGACATGCAAGTTCGATTAATGAATCCTCTTCTAGTTCACCTAAATGTACCATTTTGTAAATTTTTTTTTCTTATACCGAATGTCCATCTATTATCCACATTTCTTTTCCATGGGTTGTTTAAAAAACATTCATTACAGAAGTTTTTAACCTCAGGCGTGTCTATCAGACACGCCTGATTCGTCAGAATCGTGAAAATAAATTTTCGTGAATTCGTGAAAAAAAATTTCCTAATTGATGCTCCACATACTTGTGAATTTTAGATACACTCGTATTTTTCCCGTACAACAAAAGTAAATTTAATTTGATCAAGACACAAAATACCAAGTGGTTATAATTAAACTTCCCCTATAAACGGCATCCTACAACGCAAACGGGTGAACGGAACGCAACGAAATTTTGTATATGGGCAATACACGAGATGCGCTCACGGAATTTCGAAAAAAAAAATTTTGTTTCGAAATGTCCACCACAGGGCACCTTTTCGGGAAAAACATGAAATTTAACACAATTAACGACCAAAACGGAATACAGAAACAATATTAACGTTTATTGACAAGTTTCTGATTACCTTGTCATCGCACCACATTAAGTAAAGGTAATGGAGAAACAAAAACAGTTCAGTTTGCAGAAACAAGAACAGATTAGGACGAAATTGCACAACAGGAGCAGTTAATCATGTCCAGGACAATGTAGGGAAAGCTGCTCCACGTGACCACCTTCCTTCACCTGCAAATTTTCAAGTCGATGGACAGTGTCTTTAACAGCAGATCATAACTGATCAGTTGTGAGGCTTCGCACATGAAGCGTTATGGAGTTCTTAAAGTTATTCAACGTCGCAACACCTCCACGATACACCAGACTTTTTAAATAGCCCCATAACCAGAAACCGCACGGAGTTAGATCCGGCGAACGTGGTGGCCATGGATTAGGAAAGAAGCAACTAATAACACGTTCCTCTGTGAAATGTTGGAGCAATAACGCCTTCACGGATCCATGGATATGTAGTGGCGCTCCATCCTGCATGAGAATGATCGATGTAATGACCCGCCTTTGCTGTAATTGCGGCACAAAAAACGTCTGCAGCATGTCATGGTACCGACGGCCCGTAACGGAACGTGTGACAGGCCCACGTTCACCGATTTCCTCAAAGAATGGCCCAAGGATGAATGTCGCCGCGAATCCACACCACACAGTGACTTTTGGAGACTGTAGGAGAAATTCAGTCTGGATCCGCAGATTTTCCTTAGCCCAAATACGGCAATTCTATGTGTTGAATGTCCCATTGAGATAGAAATGAGCCTCGTCGCTCCACAGAATATTCCAAGCCCATGACAGATCAAGTCATTCTGTTGAGAAAACTGACTGCGAATGAGAGACGTTGTGGCTTGTTCCTATCAAGCAACTCCTGGGTATGGAGGATCTTGTATGGGAAGTAGTGCATAATATTTCCGAGTACTTTTCGGACGGTGCTGTAAGAATAACCTGTGTGTCGAAAAACTGCACGCGTGCTACTGCTTCCAAACTCTGATGTCTGTGACTGTGCATCAACAGCTGTCTTGACGGCATCAACATGTACCGGTGTGACACGTTTACGGCCTCTTCCAGGTTGAACTCTTTATTTTCCCGTCTCTTCAAATCTTTTAATCATGGCTCGGATACCTTTAGTAGACATTGGTCCAAGCCGTAGGTTCTTTCTACGACGAAATTCACGAACTGCAGCAGAAGCATTCCCCTTGTTTTCGTAAAACAGCTTCACCAATAACGCAAGTTCAACTAAAGAGACCGTCATTAGTACAGCCGGAAACATCAACTTAAACATGACAACGTCTGCAAACGTTTTATACCCTAACGTGTTTTGCATAAAGCTTCCTCTTTTTCCCAAGCATGCAAATCTCGACATTTTTCTCCTAAAAATGACAGCTTTTCCCTGTTTTACATTTTATTACTCATAATTCTTGTTCTGGATTGTTAATATTGTTTCTGTATTCCGTTTTGGTCGTTTATTGTGTTAAATTTCATGTTTTTACGAAAAGGCGCCCTCCAGTGGAAATTTTGGAATTAAATTTTTCTTTCCAAATTCCGTGAGAGCATCTCGTGTGTAGCCCATATACGAAATTTCGTTGCATTCCGTTCACCTGTTTGCGCTGTAGGATGCCGTATATTGGGGAAGTTTAATTATAACCACCCGGTATATCGCATATTTTAGCTGCTCAGAAAATTTGTAGTATTTGTTCTCTCTTCATCGGAAAGCGCGATATTTAAAAACGTGTCATGAACGGATGGTTTAAAATAAATATGCAGAATTTTCAACTTTGGAGGCAGGACTGGAGTTTCGTGGCTCTCGCGTCACAGCCAATGAGGTTTGTACAAATACAAGTATTTAAAATGCACGTGTTTTTTCAGCGTGGGGTTTTATTTAACCAGTAACCATTCTGCGAGTGAGTTGGGGCTTTCAGCCATTCTGCTAGTAGCTGCTTTCGCAACAAGTTTTTGATTTAGATGCGTTTGCGACGAATTGTCAAACCATTAAACATGTATCCCTTCTTTCTTCCTGTACCTATCCCAACCTTTACGATTCAGTTTAAGTAGGTTTTTTTCAAAATTAAAGTAGGTTAATTTTCGCCCATTCATGACACGCTTATCCGTATTCTTTTTCTGTTTAATGGTTAAGTTTTGTAAATATTTTTATTCTAAGATATTGGATCAAATCGATCCCCTTTTTTACTATGTTTTTATGTAAAATAAGAAAAATAAAGGCATTTTAGTTAGCCTCATCAAGTCTACTTTCTTGTGAAATGTTTTTTATTTCAGATAATTAGGTATGGGACAAGTTATGCTGTATGATCCACCCAACAAAATGGTAGCAAAGCGTGGTTTACGCATTGTCCCTCTGTGCTTATCTGAAATTAGTGTAAGAAGTAAAGCTTAATGTTAGGATAATTTTCGGTTTTTAAAAAGTAAAGATCGGTATTCCTTTTGGTTTAAAATGGCTGAAGTCCCAACGATAGGTTCAGTTTTTACTTTTCCTAAGTTGAACGATGATGATTGGCGAACGTGGCGTTACAATGTGGAGATGTTACTTTGCCACGAAGGTTTATATGTATTTATCGACGGTAGTGAAATCCCACCGATAAAAGTGACAAAACCTGATGGAAAGCCGAGTGATGATTCGTCCCCATTGAAAGACATTCTGAATTTTAATCGGCTTAAGCAGAAAGGTGTTTCTACTATAGCTTTGAGTGTCGAAGCTGACCAGCAAAATCTCATTATGGGAAATCGTGACCCAAAAGAAATTTGGGAACTTTTGAATACGGCATTTGAACCGGCTAGCAGAGCTCGAATTGCTCATTTAAGAACTGAATTTATGAAAATAACGTTTGAAAATTTCGAAAGTATGGCCGTTTTTCTAGGTCGTTTGGATGCTGTCGGAAAGAAAGTTGATGACGATTAACTTGCCTATCAGATGCTCGTGAATTTACCACCTGAGTATGGAAACGTGGCGCAACAGATATACATGCTCAACGATGAAGAATTTACCTCTACTAAAGTTAAGGAGAGGCTACTGGTAGAGTATGATCGTTTACAGCACGAAAAGTCTGATCCTGATAAAGTCGCTACCTCGTCTCGCAGCGTGAATGTAATGCTGACGAGGAAAAGCAAGAACCGTTTTCGAAACCGGAACACTAAAATAGTTGAACCAGTAGTTCATAAAGAGACCAGAAGATGTTACCGATGTGGAGTGGTAAGCTATATTTCCCCACAATTCAAAGCTCAGAAGACAAGTCCGGGAAAAAGTAAGTCTAGTTCTTGTTCTTATGCAGAAATTGTTGAACCGGTAAATTTATTACGTGATTCGGCCACTAGCCTTGACTGGATTGTAGATTCTGGTTCTTCAAACCATTTCCTATCTGATAAGTCCCTTCTTGGAAATTTTCGAGAGTGTGATATCAACTTGAAAGGCATTGGAAATAATTCTGTAAAAGCCAAGGGATACGGTGATATCTCACTTAGTTTAAAAGTAAAGGGTCATGAAGAAATATCGACTTTGCTTAAAGTCTATTGGGGCCCATCTTTAACAAAAACTTTAATTTCTAGAAGTCAATTTGATAAACATGGTCATCGTTTAATCATTTGTGATTCTAAGTGCACTATGATAAATTCTAAAGGTCTAACTATAGGAATTGCTCCCTTAGTAGGAAGCTTGTATATTTTACATTCAAAAGTTGTTCCTGAAGTCCCATCTGCCAATGTGTCAATAAGTAAAAAGAAAAATGTTCGTAATAACATTATGATGTGGCATCGTAGATTCGGCCATCAAAATTTAGAAGGTTTAAAAAATTTGGCTAAAGAAAATCTGGTTTACGGCTTAAACAAATTAAGCGGAAATTCACAACTTTCTGATCCATGTGTTCGAGGAAAGATGACCAGAGCATAATTTAAAAATATTGGTGAAATAAAGTCTAAACACCCTCTTGATTTGATTCATCTCGATTTATGGAGTAGTGCGTCAGGCCCTTCGTATGGCCAAGCGAAATATCTTTTAACTGCAGTAGATGATTATTCCAGATATTCGTGGCTTTTTCCTCTCAAAAATAAAAATGACTGTTTCTCTAAATTTAAGAATTTTAAAACTAATGCGAGAAACAAGTAAGCCGGCCGATAAAAGCAGTTCGTACTGACTGCGGTCTAGAGTTTTGTTCAGGCCAGTTGAGAAAGTTTCTTGAAGAAAATGGTATAGTTGCTGAACGTACGAACGTGTATTCGCCAGAGATGAATGGCGTTGCAGACAGACTGAACAGAACCATTGCTGATGGTATTCGAGCTATTAGTCTTGAAGCTGAGTTGCTTAAAGGGTTGTGGGCAGAATTAGCTTTTGCGTTCATTTATTCACATAATGGTTTCCCTCATAGAAGTGTTAACAACCATATTCCTTAAACCTTGTTCTTTGACAGAAAATGTTCTGTCAGACACCTGAAAGTTATAGGTTGTCTCGCCTACGTACACGTAGAATGAATTAAAAGGGATAAGCTAGGTCCTAAAACCAAAGAAGGCATCCTGATAGGATATGCTTTTGAAACTGTAGGATATCGCATATGGTTTCCGAAGGAACGAAAAGTGATTGAAACCAAGCATGTCAAATTTAATGAACTTGTTAAAGGATATGGAAGAAACGAACTTTCCTTGCGTCCAACGTCTCAGTATGTCCCTCCGATCGAAGAAGAAACTGACGATTGGCCACAAAGTTCCAGTTCAACCCCCGAAGTAGTTACCGTTGAACGTTAGAATTGTCGTGATATTCCTTGGAGACGTGAAGTGACAAAGAGAAAATCTGGTGAACGTAAAGGCCGTTTCGATGTGTTCTATTACCCTCCCAATTCGAAAATCCGTCTGATTAGTTTGAAAGGTGCTCGAAAGTATTGTGATTCGAATAACATTGGATTCGAAAAAGAAGTGTTCGACTTTAAACACCACCTTGAATCAGACCTGAGTCCACAGGTAGATGTCGAAGGAACCGACATCTCTGGGAACGAATCGTCGTTTGTGTGCATCGTGGAGCCTTCAACTTTTGAACAAGCTACTAGTGTCCCTGAAGCTGCACACTGGAAGTGGGCGATCAATGAAGAGCTCGACACCTTGAAACAGCGAGACGTCTACGCCATTGTGCCTCGTTCCCCAGGTAAGAGAATTATTGGCTCCAGATGGGTGTATAAAATGAAAGAAAATGAGCAAAAAGAGGTTAAAAAAATCCGGGCTAGACTTGTTGCTCCAGGATTTCGACAGATTAAGGAAAATGATTATCATGAAGTTTTTTCACCTGCAGTAAATTTTGAAGTCATTTATTTATTTATAAATTTTTTGGTCATTTCCCTAAAATGGTTCCACAAAGGTCTTGATGTTAAATGTGCCTACCTTTATGGCAATCTTGATGAGGAACATTTTATGGAGACGCCCATAGACTTCAATTTTCCTGATAGTATAACACAACAATCTCATGTTTTAAAATTAAAGCGGGCCATTTACGGTCTACACCAGGCCGGTAGGCAGTGGCATTCTCAATTAGAAACCACTTTGCTAAAGTTAGGCTTTTCCTCTTTTCCAAAAACAAATTGTGTTTACCATCTTAATTGTAATACTATACTTTTAGTATATGTTGATGATTTAATTGTTTTCACGAACCGAATCTGAAATGGCAAAAATTACTAAACTTTTACAAACTAAATTTCAAATTAAAGATTTGGGTAAAATTCGAAAAGTTCTTGGTATAGAGTTTAAAGATTCAAAAGGTAACTGGGCCGTACACCAAAAATCGTACATTGAACGTTTAAAAGAAAATTTTAAACAAATACCTTACGTTAAGTGTAAATTATCTATGTCGCCTGGTCAAATTGTTCAAAGTGGAATAAATGAGCAGTCAGTGGAAGGTGAAGTATCTTATCGAAAGTTAATGGGATCACTTTTATTCTTAGCCACACGTTCCAGACCGGATACACTTTTTAAGGATACAATGTTAGCTCAGGATAATTCACATCCCTTTTTAACGCATTGGAAATTGCTGTGCAAGTTTTTAATTACGTTATTTCAGCGATTAATTTTTGTATTCCAATGTTGGTAGAATAGGAACATTGCTGATTTGTTAACTAAGCCAGTTACATTTGACAAATTAAGTAGATATTGTGAGCACATTTTCCGATGAAGAGAAAAAGGGGGGATTTGTAGTATTTGTTCTCTCTTAATCGGAAAGCGCGATATTTAAAAACGTGTCATGAACGGATGGTTTAAAATAAATATGCAGATATTTCAACTTTGGAGGCAGGACAGGAGTTTCGTGGCTCTCGCGTCACAGCCAATGGGGTTTGTACAAGTAAATACAACAGGTATTTAAGATGTACGTGTTCTTTCAGCGTGGGGTTTTGTTCAAGTAGTAACTATTCTGCGAGTGAGTTGGGGCTTTCAGGCATTGTGTTAGTAGCTGCTTTCACAGCAAGTTTTTCATGTAGATGGGTTTGCGACGAATTGTCGAGCCATTAAGCTTGTATCCCTTCTTTCTTCCTGTACCTATACCAACCTTTACGATTCAGTTTAAGTAGGTTTTTTCAAAATTAAAGTAGGTTAATTTTCGCCCGTTCATTACACGCTTATCCGTATTCTTTTTTTGTTTTATGGTTAAGTTTTGTAAATATTTTTCTTCCAAGAAATTAGATCAAATCGATCCCCTTTTTTACTATGTTTTTATGTAAAATAAGAAAAATAAAGGCATTTTAGTTAGCCTCATCAAGTCTACTTTCTTGTGAAAGGTTTTTTATTTCAGATAATTAGGTATGGGACAAGTTATGCTATATGATCGACCCAACAAGATTGCGAAACAAAGAAATTCATAAAAACTTACTTTAAATACCAATACGACTTCATCTTTTAATGTGAAACGTCATATCCAAAGATTTCCTCTCTGAATACCGGTACCACTCAGGGTGAGAACAGATGATCATATGTCATGTCAAAATATATTGCAAGACTCAATAGAGTCCTTTACGATTCAGTTTAAGTAGGTTTTTTCAAAATTAAAGTAGGTTAATTTTCGCCCGTTCATTACACGCTTATTCGTATTCTTTTTTTGTTTTATGGTTAAGTTTTGTAAAAATTTTCTTCCAAGAAATTAGATCAAATCGATCCCCGAGACTTCGTGTAATTTATAAATTTTAAACATTTTTAAAGAGCTGAGTTCCAAATTAAATTTATATATTTCATACATAAAAATTTGAGACAATATCTAACATAAAAGTATAATTAGATGCTCCATCCATAAAATGTTACTGTGACTGCACATCACAAAAAAACCCTTGTCATAAAATAATAAAAATTAAATTAATTTAAAATATTTACATTAGAGACAAAAGGGAAAATTAATCGAGTCTCGATATGAAGCAATAAATATATTTATATATCCATATTCATATTTATTTCCTCATTTACAAAACACAGCAGATCTCGAAAAAAACCCAGTTAAATATTAGGCAAAAATAAAAACCAAAATTATTGCATAAGAGGCATTTCATAACACACTCTCCTGCAGTATAAACAGGTATACTGACAAGTATTTTTACTTCAATAACTTTGGTGGGCCAAGTATCTCTTAGGGATCGTATGTCTTGACCAATAGCGCATTGATATAGTTAAAAAAATTGTACACTGTCATAAAACACTAAATTACAAAAATATGTGCGATATCTCTAAATAAACACCATCAAACCTCAGATTGAATTAAAATTTCAAGGACTCTTTCACCACGGTGGGACAAAAATATTTTGCGCCAAAAAAATCCCGTTTCACAGTTAGTTACTTCCCTGAATGGCAGTGCAGATGAAAGGGTTTCTCTTTTTAAATTATCCTCTGCTGAAAATCTTTTCTCAGATATAGTGCAATCGAAAGATTTCTCTTTTATACGGGTACGAAAATGCTATTTTAAAATAAACTCAAAGGAAAACATTTTCTGTCACAAAAGATTTCTCATCCGTGTAGGTATGAGCATGCTTTTTAAATGATCGAGTTTACAAAACCTTTTCTCACATATCTGGCAGACCAAAAGTATTTCCTCCATGGACAAGAAGATGATTTTTCAAATGCTCCCGTCGAGAAAATGTTTTCCCACATACAGTGCAGGAGAAAGGTTTCTCCCCCGTGTGGATTCGGAGATGTCTTTTTAACTCATCCTGTCGAGAAAATGCTTTCCCACATACAATGCATGCGAATGGTTTCTCTCCCGTGTGGGTACGGAGATGATTGTTTAAAGTACGCTGTTCCAAAAATGTTTTCCCACATACAGTGCATGCGAAAGGTTTCTCTCCTGTGTGGACGCGGAGATGATTTTTCAAAGTACTCTGTCTAGAAAATCTTTTCTCACATACAGTGCATGCGAAATGTTTTTCTCCCGTGTGGGTGCGGAGATGTGTTTTTAGATATTGCCGCTGAGAATATCTTTTGTCACATACAGTGCAGGCGAAAGTTTTATCTCCTGTGTGGACGCGGAGATGTGATTTTAAAACTTGCTGTTCAGAAAATGTTTTCTCACATACAGTACAATCGAAAGGTTTCTCACCTGTGTGGACGCGGAGATGGGTTTTTAAATGTTGCTGTTTAGAAAATCTTTTCTCACATAGAGTGCATACGAAAGGTTTCTCTCCAGTGTGGATGCGGAGATGACTTTTCAAATTACCCTGTTCAGAAAATGTTTTCCCACATACAGTGCATGCAAAAGGTTTCTCTCCTGTGTGGACGCGGAGATGATTTTTCAAAGTACTATTTTCAGAAAATGTTTTCCAACATACAGTGCAGGAGAAAGGTTTCTCCCCCGTGTGGATTCGGAGATGTCTTTTTAAATCATCCTGTCGAGAAAATGTTTTCCCACATACAGTGCATGCAAAAGGTTTCTCTCCTGTGTGGACGCGGAGATGCTTTTTCAAAGTACTCTTTTCACAAAATGTTTTCCAACATACAGTGCATGCAAAAGGTTTTTCTAATGTGTGGGTGCGGCGATGTCTTATTAAATAACACTGACGAGAATATTTTTTCTCACATAGGGAGCAGGCGAAAGGTTTTTCACCTGTGTGGGTGCGGAGATGTGTTTTTAAATGGTGCTGGCGAGAATATCTTTTCTCACATACAGTGCAGGCGAAAGGTTTATCTCCTGTGTGGACGCGGAGATGTGATTTTAAATGATGCTGTTGAGAAAAAATTTTCTCACATACAGTGCATACGAAAGGTTTCTCTCCAGTGTGGATGCGGAGATGACTTTTTAAACTACTCTTTTCAGAAAATGTTTTCCCACATACATTGCATGCAAAAGGTTTCTCTCCTATGTGGGTGCTAAGATGTACTGTTAAATGAGTCTTTGGAGAAAATATTCTCTCACATCGCTTTTCACTCGAATAGCTTTCGTTGGAAGGTCCGTCTACAGTGGAATTACAGATTTGCTCTTGTGACATGACGATGATTATTTACACGGTGATCTCAAAATGATAACTGCCAGCAATACCTTCCACAACATCAAAAGTTGTGGATACCACAAACATTTTTGTTTCGAAACCTAACAATCTTCACCGAGAACCTGCAAAGAGAGGAGAAAGGAATTTTAACGGAATATATTAACAATGTACCATCAAGTTTTTTGTCGGTACATTCACGTGGAATCAATAGCAACATATAAAAGCTTGTGCCTACTAGTTAAAGAGATATAATATATATATATATATATGTGTATACATATACATATGTGTGTGTGAATGTTATAAATTATGTTCTTGATTAATAAAAATACAGCAGATTTTAAATTTATTGAAGTTAGGGCACAAGTTTCCTTAGCCTTCCCTATTCGTTTGTTCTCGTGCATAACGAGGACGTTCAGAGATTTTGTTTCTGTTTGTAGGTATCACCATAAAGCGAATACCGGCCGGATCAATAATGGTAAATAAATATTCATATATTTCAGTTTATATTCATTTAAGTTGTCGGTAATTCAAAATAATTTCATCATTAATTTTTGAGTTTAATGGTCTGAGAATGTCCAGAGATTTACATCTGATTAAAGAGTTCGGTTACTCTTAGATATAAAGTTCATAAATCTAATAAAATGTATAAATTCATATCAGGAAATAAAGAATATGTGGGTTATAGCTTGCTTAGGTATATTTGTTCTGATTGTAATTTCGTAGCGATAGATCTTCTACACTACGCTCTCTCCTCATTTTAATCTATATGTTGTGTACATAGATTAAAATTGACAATACGAGGGTAGGCTGAAAAGTAATGGACACATGATTGTAGAGCGCGAAAGAAATTACCTTCAAAACCACGCCAAGTGGCATATGGGGGGGGGAAGTGGGGCACTTTTCCCCAAGCCCCCAACTGCCGGAGGGGCCCAAAATAATTTTTTAAAAATTATTTATTAGATTTCCTCCGAAAGAAAATTCTGAAACTTGTACAGTACTTCAAAATTCAAAATAATCTCCTGAAAAAAGGGCCCCCCCCAAAAAAAAAAAATTAAAAAAATTATTCGATTAATCAGATTTCTTGGGGCTCCCAACAGAAGTTTGCCCGAGGCCCCGTAAAGTCTCTGGGCGGCCCTGTTTGGAGTGCATTTACTTATTTGTCTTACACTCCCTGGAGAAATGTCTTGTCTATTGTTTGCTTTGAATAGAGCAAACATTTGACCAAATGGTATTAGTATTCGTTCACAAGGATATGTTCACGTTTTTCTCAGTTTGCAACTATTCCGTGAAAACAAAGTCCGAAAAAACGGTTTATAATTATTCAAATGACTGTATATAGTGACTGACAGATAGTAGAAACTGATATTGAAAAAAAGGATTGATAATCAAGGGTTTACTATAACTGAATTGAAGATAAATCATGTTTTTTTAACCGAGAAATTTTCGAACCAAAAGGGTAGTTTGTCAATTAAGATTCTTTCTGCGATTCTTTAGAAAAAATCGAAACATATATATTTTTATAAGTTGAATTATAGAAACCGCGAAAAATGAGGGATTTCTTTAAAAACCCGTAACATTTAGAAAAGTGTTGCAATGAGAAATAAAAATGGTGGCCCTGGGCAGTTACCCAGTTTGTCCACCACTAAGCACGGCCCTGGCTCTCCTCTAACAAAAGTGTGATAATGGCTAAATCTTTAACTGAAAAATGAAACCGCGCCATGACGTTACAAATCTTTCACAACTAATGAAACACGTTCCCGCCACTTTCTACTCCCGTCTCTGTGTAAAAACATGCATCCGGCGCTCGGGCTCGGCTCGTTCCCGTTACGTTCCCTTTACGTGCCTGTATAAATCAACCCTAAGAATTGTACTTTAATGTTCTTTTTGCCCGATCTCACTATTTCTTAGTATATAAAACTAATAGTATATAAAACTAATGCTATGCAAACCTATGTTGGCGGGTGTGGCCCATGGAACGTAGATAGCTCAGTTTTATCTATTGGTCCTATTGGTATACAAAACTAAATACTCATTCAAATTAAACTTTTTAAAGGGTAAGTAAATTAAAAAGAAAATGTGCAGTCTTATATAATACCCCTCAGGATGAAATATAAACTGTTTTGTTCACATAGAAACACTTTACAGTCTCGTTATAAATTACTTCCCATAAACTGCACTGCTCAAAAGAATTAGGGGAGCACGTAGCCAATCTCTATGCACGAAGGCCAATGATCTGCATTCCGTTGACCTCACGCCACCGTGCGGCCCGAAGAAGATGGGCTGCTGATCATCGAGATTGGGAGCAACATGATTGGAGCCAAGTGCTGTTTACAGACGAGTCCCGATTCAGTCTGGAGTGTGACACCCGACGTGTTTTGGTATGGAGGGAAAGGGGCACTCGAAATAACCCCACATTCGTTCGTAAAAGGTCATAACACAGACGAGCTGGTTTTATGGTATGGGGTGGAATCAGCATAGGTGGACGTACGGACCTGCATATCATTCGGAATGGTACTTTGACGGCCCGAAGGTATGCAGACGAGATACTGAGACCTCATGTCATAACTTACACTGCAGCCATTGGAGATTCCTTTGTTTTCCAGCATGATAATGCCAGACTGCATACAGATCGTCTTGTGGAGAACATGCTTGAAGCTGAAACAATACAGCGTATGGAATGGCCAGCGTGCTCTCCTGACCTGAATCCAATCGAGCATGTTTGGGACATGCTCGGACGACGCATTGCTGCGAGACCAAGGCCTCCTTTTACTTTCCGAGTCTCGGAGACTGCACTTCTTGAGGAGTGGAACAGTATTCCCCAAAATCTTATCGATAACATCATCGCATCCATGCAAAATAGGTGTGCACCAGACTTAGGTGTTCGAGGAGACCACACGCCATATTATAAATCTTGCATCACTTCTAAAAAACTTTTTTTTATCGTTTACATGTAACAAAATTGTTGCCCTAAATGATCTTTTCATGTTTTTTCCATATTTTCAAAGAATTAAAGCTTAATTACAAACTTTTTTTTACGTCTTTTTTTTCTGTATTGCGCATTGATAGGCGGGTACTATCCATTTTATGACAATACGTGGCTGTCTCGCACGGTTTTAACTTCTTTGCTTGCTCCCCTAATTTTTTTTAGCAGTGTATTTATCTTTTCCCTCCTCCTTCCTAATTAAGGAAATTTCACAGATATTATATAAAATAATAAATCGAAATCCTCAGAAGTAATACAATTCACAGGAAAAAAGTAAAGTAATTTGTCTCAATTTTGTACAAATAAGATAAGGTGATGATACGGGCTGAAGATTTATTGTCTTTAATTCAAGCAAATGTGACAAGAAAAATATATTGCTTAGCAAACTAGTTATTGCTACTTTCAAAATATATAGTAGGGCAAAATTATTTTATATAAAATCTCATTGGAGTATAAATATTTACAGACTGCATTGACAAGGCAATTGACAATTATGGAATGTCGAGCTTATACCAAAATAAAAAAAAACCCAGAGAATTCAAGATATCTGAGGTGTAGGGCTTGAAGTAGGAGCATTTGGAATTATTAAAACACAACTACCCATTTCTAGAGGTAGAGTTAAAATCAATAACATTTGTGAATAAATGAGTGAGTTAAAGATGCTAAATATTATATGCATTCACTGGAAAGGAATTTATAAGAAGTACTGCACAGACTGGACTTACTACCAGGTACCAGAAGAGGAGGAGGAAGAGGTAGCCTTTAGTCACCTATGACTTTGCAGGCAAATATATTGATATACACCCTCATGCATTTCATCAAAGAATTTAAAGCGATTGCTTTTAAATTTTATTAACTTGTATCCATTTGAAAACTACAGTTTCAATTAAAAGCTTCTGATAAAATTCAGAGCTACTTTCAGGTTTCTCAACAATATGATCACTTAAATCTAAGTCAGGAGATATAAAAGTGGTAAAATGAGGTGCAAAAAAAAAGGCAACCAACACCATGAATATGCTAACATAAATTTGCATTAAGTTGTGATGCATATATACCTATGGATACAAATATCACATTTTGACCATTTTTAATTACAGTGCTCAGTACATGTTAGATTTTCAAGGAAGTACTAGGCATAATTCGGAAATATCAGATTTCCTGATAACAGATGACTTATTTATTTTGCTTTTTACCTTAGTTTTTTATATATCAAAGGCCTTATGTTATCTGTATTGATTCCTACAGAGCTAAAGCTAGAAATAATACTGACATATTACTGTGATGCGAGAGGAGATTTATAATTGCAAAAATCCAAAAATAGAAATGCATTAAAAACTTAAAATAATTAAATACTTTCCCTGTCGATGCATTTTTACTGCTATGTATATAAAGCATCTTGCACACCTGCAGTGTATAGCTTCTTTACAGAACAAACTAAAGAAATGAAGGGGAAAAAATGCCAAAACTGGCATTTTGGAATGAAACCTCCCCACAACGGTATGAATATCATACTTCAGACATATTTTTCGTCAACAGACTTGGTGAATCAGAAATCACTGTATTCAGAGCCAAAAAAAAATTTTTTTTAAATAAATAGAACATGGAGGCCAGGTCATAATTTTTTTTCAGGGTATATATTTGTCCCTTATAACTGTTCTAGCAAGTTATGAGTATTTAAAACCAAAAGCTAAAAGTAGATCTTCCACAGGGATTCTCTTGTGAAAAGAGGCTTGCAAATTTTAAGAATTTTTGAAATACTCCTTTAAATAGATGAAGGATTTAGGTTTAATAAAGCTAAATACCTACCAAAACTTGACTTACCAAATGATGATACAGTGAGAACATGCAATGTGAAAGATAAAAAATTCGAACAATATTTCTGCCCTGAGTAGATTTACTTGTCTATATTGAGGCCTAAATTCTGGCTACTAGTTAGTGTTTTCTTCATAAATTTTTAATAAGTCTGGGAAATCGTCACTTGACTCTGTCTAAATTGTTGGACCAAATTATAGAGTGTAATGCTGGCCGCCTATACTGTATCCCCTCAAATGAATGGCCAGCAGTCTCACCCTTTATCTGAGAACAAATGGCATCATAGCCAATCTTCTGGGAATTTGTAGTAAAGTAAATATGACTGGGAAACCAAACTCATCACAGAATTAAAATATCATTAATCATAAGACAACCTTAGGAACACTCTTAATGAAAGCATAGAAAACATGTAAGGAATTAATTATGGAATGCAAGGCAGGAATTAATCTGATTGGATATATTGGAAGCAATTGGGCCCCATGCTAGTACAGAGCCCCACCTGAAAAAAATTTCAGATATGTCTCAAAGGAAGTACTGTGATCATTTAGAAACCTAGAATTCTTGGCAAAATATAGCCACACTGGATTGAACAAGTGTTAATCAGAGCCACAGAGCTTACAACTTAAATAGAAGTTACTCCAGAAATTATGGAAGCACCTTTAAAAAAATTAAAAAAGGAAATTTAATTATGAGTATGTGGATAAACAAATATGCAACCAGAAAGAAATGTTTGAGGTGCATTGTTCTCAACAAATACTCTACACAGCTAAGCAGGCTAGACAAGTGTATTCCATATGATTTTAAAGAACAAACATCGAAAACATGCATGATTACTGGAAATTGCCTTCATAGATGTTAACAGAACTATGACCTAATAAAGTCTATCAAAGATGTAGATGCAGATAGCTATATGCTGGTCAAAGAAATGGAAGTAATTAAACCTATTGTTTCAGAAACCGTATAAAAATTCTACAATTGTTACAAATATTAGCTACTGGCTCATCAAATGCATTTGAGACATTCCATGTCAGATCAATCACCTTCTTGACCTCACCATTTTCTGATTTTGATGAAATTTGGTATGAAGGACACATACAACAAAGTAAGTAATTCTGCCTATTTTCAGATTTTTATTTTGAAAATTGTCCGAGATTCAGACATAATAAAAATCAAAATTTTCGCCGAAAATGACAAACTTGCACACTTATAACTGGCTGTAAATTTTTTCCTAATCATAGTAGAATAAAAATTCAAACACTGTTGAAAAGCTAAAGGATTGAGCTTTCTATTGATACCAAATATGACTGTCTTACAACAGATTACAGGTCCAAGGTCATCCACTGTGACCTTTGACCTTGAATATCTCAAAACATGCCATTTCAGAAAATTATGAAAAAATTATATTTTATTGCTACAACATTCTTCAACCCGTGTGCCAAATATTAGGTTGGCACTGCAATGACAAGGTAGTGTAGGAATAATGAGAGTATATGTCCTCCAGGTAAGGCACGGACATATATATATACTGTACAGTAATACTGTTGTTCTCCAGATGCATGTAGGTATTAATTTCAAATTTTTTCACAATGTGTTACATGTTCTACTAGTGGTGTACACATACAAGTGAACCGCTTGGTTAATAAGGTTGCAAACCAAAAGAATGCAGTGATGCCATCTTGCTAGTAACCATCTCTATTTCTCTCCTCTCCATAAAATATGTTCGACCTATTAAACATGTAGATGCAGATAGCTATATGCTGGTCGAAGAAATGGAAGTAATTAAACATATTGTTTCAGAACCTGTATAAAAATTCTACAATTGTTATAGATATTAGCTACTGGCTCAACAAATGCATAATTTATACCCATAAGGATATTTTAAACAATTTATGTAACTGTAGCATTGCAGCAAAAAAAAAAAAGAAAAAACTTCTCTAGATTGAAATTAATTAAAACATACTTGAAGTTAATAATATTGGAGAGACTCAAGAGACTTACAATACTGTCTACAGAGCATATAGAAACAAAAAAATTAAAATTTCATCAATTTATAAATTACCTTGCTGATAAAAATCTTCCAAAATTTGATTATAAATAACTTTGTTCTGTGAATAAAATATATGTAGTCTAGCTACTTTTTTTGTTTTTCTTTCTTATAAATGTATTATTAAATGTAACATTATAAAAGACACTTAACAATTTTTGTCTTTTATGCATCACATTAAATTTTCATATAATAGAATTTTGAAGGGCCCCCTCCCCTCCCTAAAAAAAATCTGCAATTGGGTGTGGTCCAATTGCAGATTTTCCAGCACAAATTAATTAACTGTTGTACTCTCTTACCCTAATATATTCAGTTAATGTAGAAATTTCTAAATTTTTAAATATTTCAATGCAGAATTCACATAAAATCTTCAAATTTCTTATGTATCAGATTTCCATAAATGTTTAAAACAGAGATATATTTAACGAACTGTCAGCAAAACATATAGTAAGAAAGAAACTTCAACATGTAACAGGAAGCTATCAAAATGTCTGCAAAGGGAAAATATTCTGGTAAATCATTAACTTCTATTTAGAAAATTAATTCAAACAGATTTCATAGAAGATTTTGTACAAAACAACAATGTTTATGCTTATTTTCCTTAGGAAAAATAAAAACTTACGAGCCTACACTTTCAAATTTTGTACATAGTTATCATTTTCATAAATGGTGTAATATAATCCTCTTCTGCCTGTTTTAAATTTTTTTCATCTAGAATTATAATCCATGTGATGCATATTTCCTCACATCATAATTATACAACACATTTCTGGAACACTGAGATAAATAAAGAATTTTCAAAACTATATTTTGACACTTATACTGCAGTTACTTTATATTCAATTTTTAAAAAAATTTTCCTAGGAGGAGGGGAGGGGGGTGGAATACATAAATCCTAATACAACAAACCTCAATTTCACTAACATTGATCTAATGGCCAGAAACTATACTAAAAAATTACCGAAGACATGAACAGAAAGAGAGCAGTTATGAATTTTGCCAATACAAAATAATCTATTGAGTATAAAGAATATGCAGGTAAGAGAGCAGATAATTTAAATCTAGGTCTAAACAGACACAAATATAATTTTTACAACAACAAAAATTAAATATCATATCAAGGCTGTCATAAATATCAGTTATGTAAGAATTTGTAAATCTTGAAATGATCATAACAAAGAAAATTTTTAGAATATATGGTGCAGAGAAAATTAAGCATTTTTATATATAACAGAACAATAATTGGAACAGCTTCCTTAAGTATGTTCGAAAGTGGCCAAGCCAAATTTTTCACACCAACCTTGATGCCTCTTTTGTTTACTCCAGCCCTCTGAATGGCAAGTGGGGAGGACTGGTTCTTAAACCCCGCCCATAGCACTATTTGTCAGTTATCGATGATAACAAGCAACACAGCTAATTTATTTACCATTTTCAATAAAATGAGAGTATAAAGAAATTTATTAATAAATAAAAGTTACTTGTAAATTATCCAGTGATGATTTTTTTAATTATCATTGGGCGAACTAGACAAGCTGTTGTTGAGGCTTTCGTTTCACTTGAGAATGCAGCGGGAAAGATGGGTCTAACCATCAATGAGGATAAAACTAAATTTATGATTGCAACAAATAAAAAAATAGATACAGCACCTCTGGAGATCAATAACTACACATTTGAGAATGAAAAGCATTTTATATACCTGGGCACAATGATCTCAAGCAGCAATGACCTAAAAATCAAAATTAAAAGCAGACTAGCCATGGCTAATAGATGTTTCTATGGCCTTCGAAACCAACTAAAATCCAAATTCATCAGCATTAAAACAAAAATAAGTCTATATAAGACCCTAATAAGACCTATTAGGTCGTTGGTTTATTTAGTTGGTTAAAAATACTTATGTAAGAATTTGTAAATCTTGAAATGATCATAACAAAGAAAATTTTTAGAATATATGGTGCAGAGAAAATTAAGCATTTTTATATATAATAGAACAATAATTGGAACAGCTTCCTTAAGTATGTTCGAAGGTGTCCAAGCCAAATTTTTATATTAAATTGAAATATAAAAATATATATAGAAAATATATATAGAATATAGAATATAATAAATATATATAGAATTTCTTTTTTATATTAAAGAAGGTTTTTTTTCATTTAGTTGGTTTCGAAGGCCATAGAAACATCTATTAGCCATGGCTAGTCTGCTTTTAATTTTGATTTTTAGGTCATTGCTGCTTGAGATCATTGTGCCCAGGTATATAAAATGCTTTACATTCTCAAATGTGTAGTTATTGATCTCCAGAGGGGCTGTATCTATTTTTTTATAGGCAAAAGCATCTTGTATTAGGTGGCTAGGCCACATATTCAGATATGATGACACGTTTCCCACTAAAAAAGTCACCTTCTCAAATATGGAAGGAAGGCGACGATGAGGAAGACACCCAACCAGATGGTTGGAAGAGGTAGAAAAGGTCCTGAGAACAATTGGAGGGAGCAAATGGAGGGCTATTGCACGGGATCGAGCTAGGTGGGGAAAAATTGGCGAGACAGCCTTGGCCTGTAACAGGCTGTAGTACTAGCGAAGAAGAAGATTTTTTTTAATATAAGATCGTCATCTATTATTGAAAAACGTCATTCATTTGGTAAAAAAAAGCTGGAAATTTTTAATTTTGTTATGATAAAGTTAAAAGTAAACTCAAATTTAATAATCTAATTTAATCTATTTCAATTTAATATAAATATATTATATATTACTATGTTATGCTATATATATATATATATATAAATATGCTATGTATAAATATATTAAGATAAAATAAAATATATAAATTAAAGAAAAAAAGGCTAAAAAATTAACGCCATATGCAAAATATTTATGCAAAGAAAAAAAAAAATTTCAGGTAGTCTCTTCTAACGAAACTACCATGGATTATTAACATAGGATAACTTATCATTCCTTAGCTCTTTTGTATGTATACATAAGTGTGTTATGTATATATGTATCTATATATACATATGTGTATATATATATATATATACATATGTGTAAGTCAAAATTTTGACGCATTTTGGGACTTTACTCTGTAACTATTTATTGCTCTCTCTTAAGCAATATAGACTGGGTTTGGTAAGGTGCCAAAATTATAAGTCTCGAATGACGAATGGATGGTTTTAGCCTCTGAAATTTTGCTTTCTGAAGGAACATTATTGAGGAACGTAATCCTACGTAAAAATTTAAACAATCTATTTCAGCTTAATATAAATATATATTATACTATAAATATAAATGTATAAATATGCTGTATTGCTCAAGTAAAATATACAAATGAAACAGAATCAGACTGGAAAATCATACAATTAGCAAGTACACGTGCAAAAACTTTGAAGTGTGCAAAAAACCAATGAACTCAAGTAGTCACCTATACAGCAGAAATTAAATCTGTGTACTGACATTTGACCCTTCTGAACGGGTCGTCTTACTATTACGGCAATCCTTGTGACGTAATCCGTGTGATCCGAGAACATAACAAAAACATTTGATCATCGGGACTGAGTGAAATAAAAACAAACATCGTTAAGGAAAAACGATGATTCGGAAAACGATCGATCCAGATTCCACTGTATATTACACATAGAATTAAATTATAAATAGACCAACGCAGGAATGGTGGGAAAAATTCTGGACTTTTTATGGCAATAAAGTTGCTCATTATAAAATTGGTTCTCTTGTTTATGTTCTACTACAATAGGGTTATAACCTTTATAAAAATCTGTTTATATTTTTCAGTTTAATGGCTCAATATACCTCAAACCTGATCCAGCTAAGCTTCACTCTAAGATCACCAAAGGTCAGTGATTATATCCCAGAAATGTCACTTCATTTTTTTCAGGGTACTTTCGCATTAAACGGAGGCCACCCATTTATTTATATTTCAATTCTAAATGCAAACACAACGCATTCAAAACGTAAACCGGACTTCGTGTTGACACATGGTTTTCTCATAGCAGACTGTCATTTGTGACAATCGTTCACTTCTTGTACTGTTGGTGCGAGGAACTAACCTCAGTATCTTGGTGCGAGAAACAATTAAAAATGGCGCCAAACACAACATTCGACTGGAATAATTATATGAGGGAAGTCTGCGTTTTTTCCGTCGAACAGAAAAAGGAAATTAAGATTGGTGGAGAGGGGCGTATTGTTGAGATAGACGAGAGTTTGTTTACAAAATGTAAAAACAACGCTGGCCGGGTATTACCTCAACAATGGGTGTTCGGTGGTTTGTGCCGGGAAACTGGTGGACGTTTCTTAGTCAGAGTTCCGAACAGGAGTGCTAAAACATTGTTGGAGCAGATAAAACTGCACGTCGAACACGGCTCAACAATTATATCTGATTGTTGGAAGGGATACAATACAGAGGA
Source organism: Dolomedes plantarius (assembly GCA_907164885.2). Classification (NCBI taxonomy): domain Eukaryota; kingdom Metazoa; phylum Arthropoda; class Arachnida; order Araneae; family Dolomedidae; genus Dolomedes; species Dolomedes plantarius. Next base: position 106,823,990 of record OU015499.1, read on the forward strand.
ACTTGAAAACGCGGGATATGCCCTCTTGAAAGTTAATCATAAGTACAATTTCGTGGACCCGGAAACAGGGGCAAGTACCCAGCAAGTTGAGGGGATGTGGGGGTCAGCCAAGTGGCGCAACAAAAAACATCGAGGAACAGCACGTCACCATTTGGAATCATATCTGGCGGAATACATATGGCGATCGGCAAAAGCTGATAGTGGAATTATGAAATAATATTAAGTTATTCGTATTATTTGCAAATGCTGTTATGTATAAAAGAGGTAATACCTGATCCCTAATAGAATATTTTAGTCCCAAATTCTAAATTTTCATTGAAGACCAGCCATATGCTGGGGGTTGAATATGTGTATTAACTAGAGAATATTTGGATTGAAAAACTCAATTGTACGATTTTATATTTCACAACAAAAGTTAATTTTTGTAATTTGCCAAAAACATGAAAAAATGACATATCAACATCTGGCCTAATGCCACAGATTTCTGTTGTTTTCTCTGTGGACTAGGCCCAGTTTATCTGGGGAAACCACTAAAAAACCGAGCCTATGACATGTACCTCCTGGGTGGTTTGGAAGAGTGTCAATTTTTTTTTTTTTTTAATTTGTTCAAAATCATTAAAATTTGATTCCTAAAATTTAAAAAAAATTTGGTTTGTTCAGTGCTTTAATTCGGCCGGGTTTTTGCCGGGAATTTCCGATAAAACATGTTTTTTTTTTTTTTTAATGTCAAGCTCTGTAGAAGCATTGGGGGGAAAAAAAAAAAACGTGTTTTTGAGGATTTTCAAGATGGCGGCCAAACTTAGAACCCCAGAGACACATGGGGATTTGGCGACAAAAAAAGTGGACAAAAATAGGCGGGTTGCGTATACTACATCTGTTCCATAAAATCATTAGATGGGCAGCTTTTAGTGATCTCTTTAAATCGTAGAACGTATATTTTAATAGCTCGCCAACATCGACCAGAAAAGAATCTACTTTTCACTGAAAACAACATACCATGCCAAAATATGCAGTTTTTAACCGTTTAATAGTTATATGTATTGTATTAGCATTTAGCTTCTCTCATAGTAAAATAGCGCAAAACGCAGATATCATACATATCATTTTAACATCTAAATAAAACAGTTCTCTCATACAATACAGAAAAAATTACCTGTAAATTAAACTTACTGAAATAGCTGTTTATTTTCTTAGCATCATTTGGAATGTCATTTGATTCTATGATCAATTTTAGAAGTTACATAGGTTTATAGACACGGACACTACTTCACACACTTTTAATTACAAAGATTATAAGCAATTGAATACTATATAAAATTATACAATAATACAATAGATTATTTCTAATAAAAGTTTAAGCGATATTGTTGCCACTGATACGACAAATAGTGGTAGTGACTAACTGCGATTTATAACTGTTATCTGCTACCAAAGTCAATATCCCGGTATTACAAAAGTTCTGTGTGAAAGTAAAACACGATAAAAAAAAAATGATCTATGGATCGGAGACACAAGTACAACCGGATTGAATGAAATGTTTTAGCTGTTTAGCTGTTTAGCTATCCTCAATTTATCTCTTAGCTCATCGGTATCCAAATGGTCCGTGAGCTCTGTGATTCGAACATCACTTCCAGCACGGGAATGTGCGGCAAGCCTGGGAAGATTTTAAGCGAATGCTATCCGTAAGACAATCAGAACCCAAATTCATCGTCAGCGGGACGTCAAATGTAAACAAACATGGAAACTTTGGAACTGATAATAATAATGATAATAATAATAAATAAGAGAAATCCCTGGATACGCAACGAAATAAAAATGAATCAAATGATTTTAAATTTGTGTCATAATTCTATATTCAACTTTATTTGAAATATCTATAATTCAATATGTTAAATTACCGGAAGCTTTTTTTTTCTCTTTTTGACAGGGAAATTGTTCTGGTTCGTTTATTATTAATGCAAATAATTCATAGAATACCGCTGAGCAAACCCTTTTCGTATAGCGGTAGTACATCGACTAATTCGTTGTGGATTGCCCTATTACTCTGAGTTTCAATAGCTAAATGATTTATTGACAATAAACACATAAATACATTTTATACAATAACCTTTACTACTGGCAGTTATATCTATATTATGCTATAATCCTTAATCACCCAATTTATTATGATCTAGTCATTAAACTATCTTTGTTGCAACTCATTACTCATTATCATGTACAAGTGAAATAAATGAATTAACCTTTACTTATTAATAGGTATAAAACACAAACTATGAACACATAAACATCTACACTTGGTGATAATTATTACTAGCACTAAAATATACCGTCATCGATCATTAATAATTCTCTCCCCTCTCTTATTTCCATCATTATATCATAAACTACATTAATATATGTAGGAAATTAACATACGAAACAACACTGGCATTTATCGCATGCAATATGCCACGAAGTGCAGAGTTATCTGATTTCGTGGAAGGTGAGCAATGACTGTCGGAATGTTCCGCGTGTCGACAGACCCACGAAACTAGGAAATAGGGCCTGTTCACATAGGAGTCCGTTGCGGAGCGTTAAAGTATTGAAATATATTTAATCAAAGACAAACCTCCAAACGATTAGCAATGAAATTTTTAACGCCTATGATTGGTTTATTTTCGTCTCAACGTCATCCTTTCCCTTAACTCTACGCAACGGACGCCTATGTGAACAGGTCCTTAGAGACCGACGTACTGTCCACAGAAATTCGAAAGTACCGCACCCAACCGATTGCCCACATACTCCAGGAATATCAACAGTCATCCGGGAGTATTGTTTCGATGAATATCATCCGTAAGGAAGCACATCTGTTTAGTTTTCATGGTCGTGCTGCCGTCCATAAGCCTTTGATCACAAAGTCCAACCACGCTGCTCGGTAAATACGGTGTAAATCAAGTCGAAAGTGGACCGTAGATACGTGGAAACGGGTTCTCTGCAGCGACGAATCAAGGTTCACCTCTACCGTTCGTATGGCAGGGTGTGGGACTAGCGTATACTTTGGAGAACGACTCGTGTCAGAATGCTTTGTGCTCACAGTAAAGTTCGGTGGAGGTGGAATTATAGTCTGAAAAGTTGAGGTACAACATTTTTTTACGCCTAATTTAAAAATGAATGAACAGAGAAAGAAGGAATTTGGACGATATATGCACTAAACAGTTCTTAATTAAATGCGACAGAGAAATGTACATAATTTTCATGAGTTACAGTAAAAAAGCACTCTTGGAAGAAAACTCCATTATTGGAGAAAACAGTACATCAGAGTTATATGTGGAAAAATGTCATGGAAACATAAAAAAAGGTGTTTAGTAAGGAATATGTCCCGCGTAGCTGTAATGAAATAAATCAATTAACTTTTACGTATTAATAGGTATAAAACACAAACTATGAACACATAAACATCTACACTTGGTAATAATTATTACTAGCACTAAAATATACCGTCATCGATCATTAATAATTCTCTCTCCTCTCTTATTTCCATCATATCATAAACTACATTAATTTATGTAGGAAATTAACATACGAAGCAACACTGGCATTAGTCGCATGCAACAATCTACGAAGTGCAGAGTTATCTGATTTCACTGGTTATCTGATTGGCACCGACTTTGCAGGCTGCCAATTTATTTTCTCTGACACCGAAATGGGAAACAAAGGTTAGACACAGAATAAACCTTGTTCCAGCTCATGTATGACCTTGGAGGAGGACTTAAAGCAGCAACATTTCTGCCAAGGTAGACCCAAACATGATCTATCGGATTCAGGTCTGGAGATCGAGCTGGCCATTCCATTTGCTCAAAACCGTAACCCTCAAGATTATCCTCTACAAGAACAGTTCGGTGAGGTCTGGCATTATCATCCATTAGAATAAATTCGTTGCCAATAGCAGCGGCATATGGGAGGACATATTGATCAAGGATCTCGTCCCGATATCTTACATCAGTCAGAGTTCCTCTATGGAAGACATGCAGATCAGTGGGACCACCGACAGAGATTCCAGCCAAACTATGACTCCACCTCTGTAACTTTGTCTTTCCTCAATGTTGGATTAGTTGTATCTAGTGCATTTTCCTCTCCAGTACATATATACATATACATATATATCTATAACTAAATTTAACAGAGCTAGATAATTATAAGAAGAATGTAGACAAAAACAATACAGAAATCAAGCACTCAGGACTCCACGCACCAGAGGCAAGATTCTGTAACAGTGCAGGAACTAAACCAGAAATATGAGGTAACCGACAGGTCTCGTCATCAGGGAGACTAACCAACACAGTTACCTCAAGGGGAACTTTCTGAATAGGATGCAGGTATAACCAAAAATCATCCCAAGACTCCGAGTTCCCCAATGAAACAGTTAGTCAAAAGAAAATGAAAAGACACAGACAACTTACAGTAAGGGCTCAACGCACCATACATGCAAGTACACATACAATCATAATGAAAAGACACAGATGCACACATACCCTAATTCAGTAGGTGACGGTTATGGAGAAACACCAGCCCAATTTTTCCCTAGTAATTACGTCACTGTAGCAAACCCACAGTGCTACACCCCATTGAAGATTTTAAAAAAAATATGAAACCAGAAACGCTATCCTGAATGTCTTTAAAATATACCTGAGTCTAAATGCCATTTTTTTAAAACTTTTAGATTCCCGAAATTTTTAGGGAAATAGATCTTACTTAGGTTTTCCTCGAAAATGTTACATGCCTCCAAAAAGTCTTCAGCGTTATTACAAATGTTTTTAATTCTGTATAGTTGTGAGTAAAATATATTATTATAGATTTTATAGTTCAAGTTGCTATTGAAATTGGTAAACATGATAACCTCAAAGTTAAAATCTACTCTTTTATCATATATCCCAATTTTTAATTCGCTATTTTGAATTTGAATTTTTAAATCCAGATAAGTCGCGAAATGATTATTTTCATTAGTCCTGTTTAACGTTAACGTTAAACAGGATGTTGTTTTGTTTATATTTGTATACATATATATGTACGGTCATTAAAAGGTTACAGTACTTAGGGCAACAAAAAGAGGTGTTTTCTGCAGAAAATCTGCTTTAAAAGTTAAACGCCAGAATTATTTACATTTAATAAAACAGCGCGGCAATGCGACAAGGAAGTGTCGAAATCAATGGCATTGAAGCTATTAATAGAATTTGAGTAGGTGTTAAACGGAAGTTCGTGCGGGTTCTTTCTGCAAGCTAAGCAGAAGAATGTTCTAGCGAGTGCTATGCAAGCTAAGTACTCTATATTATGTGCCTTACGTACAAAGAAATAAGAATCTGAGACAGTGTAGGTTTCGACAAGTGAGGGCGCCGCTTCACGGCCTAAAAGATTGAATCGAGTAGTAGTCCAGTCAAATTGTGTTTTTCGGAGGAAAATTTTGGAGTAGTTTTGATTTCTTCCATTTTATATGTTTTTTGGGGTGCTGAATCCGAATCTGAGGTTTGTTAACAAAATTTCGTGACGCAACATTGAAGAAAATGCAAAAAAAGGTAAAAATTTTCATTTTTTGGCGGTTTTTTGCTTATAACTCGGAAACTATCAACTTTTCATACATAACCTTATTTATCAAAATTAAAGTACATAAAATTTCCTACAAATTTCACAATTTAGGTTTTTTTCTCCGACGGACCGTTTGGGCTCAAGCGCTATTTGAAAATTGGCGTATTTCGGCTGTCTCCACAAAAACCCACTTTATCCACTCCAAAATTCTAATTTATTATTAATGGCTGTGAATTAGTGAATTCCTCCCAGTTCTCTGCACATACCTTATTTAGATCGTATATGTAGAGGTACAGGTAATTTCTTCAAAAATAAAATAATGTTCAAGTTATTTAAAGAAGTCCGAAATTGTACAAATTAGTTGTAATTGTTACAAAAAAGTTGAAATTCCAAAGAAAAATCGTGAAAAATTATTACATTTTATTATATTGTATTACAATACATATGATCATATATTACATTATTATATGAGCCGTTGTCGTTTAGAGGGTCCTGGCTGAGGTTCTTCGAAGGCGGCGAGTCCTGACACAGGTTCGGGTTGTTCTGTCGTCAGAGTCGGGGCTTGTTCATCAGGAAAATGAAAGAGGTGGTGAGAAAACAACAACTTGTGATCATATCTTAAGGAGAGATGAGTGATTACGAAATAGATTGTGAGATTAGACATACCTTCCGCATCATGTAAGCGTATTTCTTCAGTCTGTTCTTCAGTCTGTACCCATGACGTGAAAGGTGCTGTATCCGTCGATTGTATGTACATTAAAATCAGCATTATCGTACACCTGCTGTGAAAAGCATGGCTGGTTAACTTTCAGCGGATCGCTGCTGACAGCTGATGCTTCCAGGCGGACAGCCTCTGTGTAAGTCGAACAAAATCCCAATGAGGAAACCACATCGACTAATTTCCTTGAGCCGTACTTCTTGTACAAAAACACTGCCAACCCTAAGAGGACTGGTGAAATGAATGATCTGGGCCTCACTGCTGCTACAGGACTATGAGCCAGTGCTGTGTTCTTCTTCTTCCACATATCATGGTCCCCACGTTTTTTTTGTTTAGTACATCTGTTTCCATAAATGTACGGAGACTTTCAGGAATGAGTTCCTCATTTCCTTCCAAAAATTTATCAGGTGAGGGGTACTGTGCGGTCTCATAAACCTGGCTCCGGATATCCTCAACAACAATTGCAGCAGCCGTCTTAATAATCCGGAGTCTTTCCTCTTGTTCATTTTTTAACGCCTGCTGGTACCAAGCATCATTTAAAATTTTATACCCTGTGTTTTTGAAACACACTACCAGCTTCTTGTTTGGAGAAAAAGTCATTATTATATCGCTTCCATATTTTTTGAGTATATGAGCTTTAACTGTCTTTATGTCAGGACGATAATCACCCTTGATTTGGTACACCAACTCGTCTAGCGTAAACTGACATTCTCCATCACTATTCTCAAGATAAGTGTAGACATATTCCATTGCTGCTTCAACATGATTGGCGAATGGACCCCTTTTTCTCTTCTCTTGAATTTTTGGGCGATTGTACAATTTTCTCATGCATAAACTATGATACTGACAATCAGAAACCACCAAGTCTGAGACAGGCAAAAGACGTTTGATTATGGCTTGTCCATACTCATCACCACGTTCTTCTGCCCTTTTTATGATAGTTTCCTTGACTTTCAAAATTCGAACCTGATACACAATATTACGATTGGTTTTCTTTTTTCTTTGTTGTTCTATAAAGTCAGGTGTTATGACGAGGCCACATATAAAACAATGAGTTTTGAAATTGAAATGCGCTTCAGTAGAACGTCTTTTAACTTGCTCTCTACCCTGTTCCGCCTTCTTCAAATGAGCTGCAAACATTCTTTTATTAATGTAGTTTGTACGACATCGCTCATGAACATCAACTGCAGATTTTTCACGTAGCTGAACATGCTCACCATCCTTCCTCTTCTTTCTTGACTCGATAAACGTTTTCAAACCTCTTTGCCGCACCGTTATCACCTTCTCTACGTTATTATCCAGCACTTCATCACAAATAAAACACACATATGAAGACATTTTTAACACTACGCGTAAATATAACTTTTGAATCGTGTTGTCGTTGGATTCTAACACTGAACTACTTACTTCCTTCTCACTGCCACTGGTAGGAATCGGATGGCCGGTGTTTTTATTTATTTATTTATTTATTTTAGGGGGGAGGTGAGGAAACCTCGTGAACAATATGAAGGGACTTGAGACTGGGCCAACACCCCTATATCGGATATAGGGGGTGTTGATTGGGTACGCATGTACACGGTGACGTAGTTGGCCTTGAATCGTCTGTGAAGGAATCGAATGGAAGGAAAGAGGGCTTTTAAACCAAACGGGGCAGTTATAAAATCATTTGGTGAGGCTCGCCGAGAATAAATAACATGAAAAGACGTACAAGACGGAATTATATTTGCACAGAATTTAAATACAATGTGATTTTGAAAATCCTACATTGTATTGGAAGGAGGAATTAAATTACAGCCTTTAATGATAAGTTTTGGACTGTAAAAAGTGGGTTTTTGCGGAGCCAGCCGAAATACGCCAATTTTCAAATAGCGCTTGAGCCCAAACGGTCCGTCGGAGAAAAAAACCTAACTAGTGAAATTTGTAGGAAATTTTATGTACTTTAATTTTGAGAAATAAAATTATATACGAAAAGTTGATAGTTTCCGAGTTATAAGCAAAAAACCGCCAAAAAATGAAACTTTTCACCGTTTTTTGCATTTTTTTCAATGTTGCGTCACGAAATTTTGTTAACAAACCTCAGATTCGGATTCAGCACCCCAAAAAACATATAAAATAGAAGAAATCAAAACTACCCCAAAATTTTCCCTCGAGGGCCCCTTTTGAGCACAAATTGACTGGACTATAGGGAATTCAAAGTTATAGAAGTTTAGGCAGTATGGATAATATAATTGGTGAATCGATAGGATTAATTATGGAGCCGGAGACTTTTTGAATGGTTATTAAACGATAGTTAAAGGACAAGAACTTGTTTTATTCCCCAATCGAACCACGTTGACTGCAATGCTAAAATGAAAGGAGAATTTTATACGGTAACCAAATGCAATATAAGGCGTAACTTGGTGAACTGAGGATCTAATTAGGGGCGTGAAAAGCAAATCCGACAAACATACAAACAAACAAACAAACAAACAAACAAACACACACACACACACACACACACATATATATATATATATATATATATATATATATATATATATATACATTCTATACTACTAAAGAGACAAGTGGAAGTCGAGAGATCACGTGACCGTAACTCATCCGGGCGGGCACCGATCCTCGAAAAAAAAATGGCCGACAAATATACAGGAAACGGTGTAATTTTTTTTCTCATAAAAGTACATAAATGTCACATATTTGGAAAGAGCTTCGAAAACTGATAATTTTTTCTGCGTACACTTATTCTGTTAATTCAATAGGTTTAGAGATATTTTCATTCTAAAATCACTCACTGCTGAGAAACCAAATCATCTGGTGCAGTGGTGCTGCCATCTGTCGGCAGCGACCGGAAATGAAAATTGAAAGGAATTTATTCACTTGAATTTAATACATTTGTAGGCTTTTTTTTTCTTTTGTGGGTCCCGAAGTACATAAATATGTTACACGGATGGCTTGAGCGTAGCTAGGCGAAGCCCGACTAGTATATATATATATATACCAGGTGGTTATAGTTAAACTTCCCCTATAAACGGCATCCTACAACGCAAACGGGTGAACGGAATGCAACGAAATTTTGTATATGGGCTATACACGAGATGCGCTTACGGAATTTCGAAAAAAAAATTAGTTCCAAAATGTCCACTGGAGTTCGCCTTTTCGGGAAAAACATGAAATTTAACACAATAAACTACCAAAACGGAATTCATAAACAATTTGAACATTTATTGACCAGTTTTTGATCACTTTGTCATCGAACCAAATGAAATAAAGGTAAGGAAATAAATAACAGTACACCTTTGCTGTTTGAGAAGAAAAAAAACACTTGAGTTTGCAGAAACAGGTACAGATTATAACGTAAAGTCACAAGAGGCGCTAGTTGTTAATCGTGTTCAGGACAATGTAAGGAAAGGTTAATGTTTTCCTTACATCACGCTTCATGTGCGAAGCATCACAACTGATCCGTTACGATCTGCTATTGAACGCACTGCCCATCGCCTTCAAACTTTGCAGGTGACTGACGGTGATCAGATTGAGCCCCTTTCCTTACATCGTCCTGAACACGATTGACAACTGCTCATTTCGTCATAATCTGTACCTGTCTCTGCAAACTCAACTGTCTTTTTTCTCAAACACCAAAGGCATACAGTTATTTATTTCCTCACCTTTATTTAATGTGGTTCGATGACAAGGTGATCAAAAACTATTGAATAAATGTTCAAATTGTTCTTGTATTCCATTTTGGTCGTTTATTGTGTTAAATTTCATATTTTTCCCGAAAAGGCGAACTCCAGTGGACATTTTGGAACTAAATTTTTTTTTTCGAAATTCCTTTTTGCGCATCTCGTGTATAGCCCACATACGAAATACGAAATTTCGGTGCATTCCGTTCACCCGTTTGCGCTGTAGGATTCCGTTGATTGGGGAAGTTTAATTATAACCACCTGGTATATATATATATATATATACCATGTTTCCCCAAAAATAAGACCTAATTTGAAAATAAGCACTAGCATGAATTCTTGGATGCTCGTAAAACAAGCCCTACTTTAGATTTAAGCCCTTTCTCGATTTAAGTCAAGGCAAAATATTTCTTATCAAACTGTATGTGGCCTAACTGTATGTGTAAACGAAGACGTACGCACTAATTTCGGTAGGAAACTGCCAGGGCTTTTCTCTACTTACCTACCGAAAGATATTTTTAATGCGGCCATAATGGACAAAGCCATAATGGACTCTTTTAAAACTCTGAAAGCATTTATTCAGATGGAACCTTCCTCTGAAAATGAATTGAAATGTTTACTTCAAATCGAGAAGCTGGCTGAACAATGTAGGCATCATAAACAGAACCAAACATCCATTTTACAGTTTTTCCCCAAAGTGTAATTCATATTTTTAATAAAAGTTTACTTTATACTACATATCTTCTGCTTCATTTTATGATTAAGGTAAGTCTGTATTGCTTTTTAATATGTTTAAATTTAGATAACATAGTATAATATATTTTCTGGGGTTATACATACTAGGAGAGTTTCTTCTTCAGTGATACACATTTAAAGTTATATATTTTCTCTTAACATCGGATAATTCGAACTTCGGATAATTCGAACTTCGGATAATTCGAACTTTTTTCTGAGAACCTTCGAGTTCTCAGAAAACGACGGGAATTAACGAGCGTCCACTGTAATAACTGCCGATCTCTATACTCTTGATATTGCAATAAAAAAGCCAGTCAAGGACCATTTACGCATGGAAATCAATGACAAAGCTAACATAAAATGGTGAACAATCAGCATAGAAATTTTGTGAAGTATAGCCTGCTAGATATCATGACTTAGTTGAAGAATTCATGGGATAAAAACACTGACAGCAGGGCTAATACACTACGAGGAGGCTACGTGAACAAGAAGGGCTCACTTCAGAAGAGCTCCAGTGATAGACATGAGAGGTTAGGGCCAATGATTCTACAGGAAATGAAGTTGCAAGAAATTAGGCCGAAATTCGGGATTTAGAGCTTTACGACGATGTTCTAGAACAAGATGACATAACTGTACTTGAAAAAACGTAAATTTTTGTACATGAATATATCAAAAAGTGTAGATTGTTTTACACGAATATAAAATAAATATGGATTGTTGAAAATGAATAAATGAATAGAAGACCCGACCTTATTTTTGCGAAAACACGGTATATATATATATATATGTGTGTGTGTGTGTGTGTGTGTGTGTGTGTATACATACGTTAGCGTGCTCCTGTGTTTCACCGTCCACGACTGACGGGAATATTTAAATGAGAAAGACGTGCAACAGTTCCCGAAATTGCTGCGGGTTTCAATGCTGGGTCATCATCAGCCGTCATGTCTGTTCAACGGACCGTCATTGACATGGGCTTTTGGAGCCGTGAACCCACTCGTCTAACGTTCTTGACTACATGGCACAAAGTTTTACGTCTCGCCTGGGCCCACCAACACATCTAATGGACTGTTGATGATTGGAAACACGTTGAATCTCTGACGAGTTTCGTTTCAAATTATATCGGGAGGATAAACGTGTACGGGTATTGAGACAACCTCATAAATCCATGGACCGTACGTGTCAACTGGAGACAGTTGATGCTGGTGGATCCTGTGATGTTATAGGGTCAGTGAAGTTGGCGGGATATTGGACCCCTCACGCGTCTAGAGACGACTCTGGCAGGTGACTGGTACATAAGCATCCTGTTTGATCATCTACACCTATTCATTTTCATTTTGCATTCCGAAGAACTTGGACAATTCCAACAGGACATTGCGGCACCTCCCACATCGAGAGTTGCTACCAAGTTGCTCCAAGATCTCTCTTATGACTTTAGACACTTTCATTGGCCACCGAAGATCCCAGACATGAACATTGAGAATAACTGAGATGCTTTAGAACGTGCTGTTCAGGGGATATATCCACCCCCTCGCACTCCTATGGATTTGTGGACAGCCGTACAGGATTCGTGGTGTGAATTGCCTCTAGGATACCTTCAGACATTAGTCAAGTGCATGACACGTCGTATGCCAGCAATTCTGCGTCCTCGTGGGGACCCTAGACGATATTTGGTAGATGTACCAGTTTTCCTGGCTCTTCAGTGTATATAGGAGAGGTATTTGTGGATTATGGGATTGATATTTTTTTTCTATGCAGTGGAAACTTTCGACGTAAAACAAAGTTGCATTTAGCCATGTAGGGGATCTTTTTAAATTTTTCTCGAAAAGAAGTTTAATGAATAATAACAAAGAAAAAAATCTATCCACGCACACGAAATTAAGAGCTAGACAAATTACATCAAAAAGATGTTTGAAAATTTTACAGATAAAAAAATGATATTCTTCGAACTCTGGTAACCCATAATATTTGACCCTTTGTAAAGTTATAAAATTAAAGACATAGTCTTACCTCTGCTAATAAGTGGTTCATGAATGATTTTTTTTACTTAGTAAACAAAAATTCTTGAACTTGGAGACCATTGGCAGAAAGTTTGACAGCATGTAAAGGTATTTCATATCAAAGTCTATTTTAATAACCCTGAAATTATATGGAGTAAAACTATAAAATATATAAACTTATGAAACCCGACATAAAGTCAACTATCAACAAGTGTGATCAAAAACTAACTCCAAAGCAGTCTGAATAAATGTTATATTAATGAGTCTACAACGAACTGTTGGCATTTATACTTTAAACTGCTGTCAGTGAGCAATTAATTTTTTTAATTAATCATTTTGAATTGATATAAATTCTCTATCGATGAAATTACTTCGTTTTTGCATGTTTGGTCTATATAACACAATTTCACCGACATGTGCTGATAATTTTGAGAGTTCGAAACAATTTTTCTATTTTTCTAAAATCACCCATTTTTCATGATCTCAGAGCAAAGTGCATTTCCTGTACTACCCATGACAAAATTTCTTGACATAGTTATTCGAGGGACAGCTGGAAAACGTGATCTGTTACAGTCAAAATTCCGTAAGCCATGCCATGTGAGTGAGGCTATCGAATATTCCCATGGAAGCAAACAAAATGATAGAGACCATGTTTACGTCCGGATTTAACCTACTAATCGAATATGAATACGCACACCAGAACAGCGAACGTTCTTCGCGATCAGCCCACCGTGCCTAGGATCTCTCCGACGTGCAGCTCGTCGCCCAATTATTGTCAGTAGCTAGACCTAGTACTTGTTCACGATTCCTGGCCACAGAGTTTTGCTATTTGCTAAGTTATTGATATTTTCATTAGCTCTATTGGAGGTATTCTTGCTTGATTTAAGAATCCAGTGCAATCTTTGACTTATTTAACCAGCACTTCAAATTAACGTTGAAGTAGTAGGATAATCGGGGCACTGAAAGTAAACATGTTTGTTTTCATCTCATTCGTTACCGTGGGAACAATCGACAACTCCATTTGCAAGGCAAAGCTGAAGGAATCATTCTTTCGGTGAGAATTTTATCATTCAAAGTGAGTACACCTTTCTTGATAGAGCGTGAATTTCCGCATGAATTTTAACATTTTATAAACGATGATTAAGGTTCATTCCTTAGACTATTTCTGTTCATGAATATTACATATTTATTTGTTCTTATTTTACGTTTATTTTTATGTTTGTTTGTTTTTGTTTTACGCTTTTATAATAATTATTTTAGGTATTTTGGACAGTAGTATTCTTTACTAAAATGTAAAATCTTTAACTTCTTGTGACATATGTATTCAATCATTTTGAACTTTTTATATATTGTAATAAATGTTTTGTAGTTCACTTATGTTTTTATAGTTCACTCACTGTTTTTCAAGCTTGATACATTTTTAATCACTGAAATCTAACTAATTTATAATATTAATTTCATAATATTAACTTGAAAATTTGGATTGTATTTAGTATTAAAATAAAGTAATGTAGTGATATGTTAATAATATAGCAGCATATTAACCTAGATTCAGGCTTTAATCAACTAGAAAACCACGAGGTGAAGAAGCTACATTATTACATCAATGTATACAACACAGAAGTGTTGCCAAATGTAATAACAAAAACAAGTGTTGCCACGGGAGATAAAATACATTATACTACATTCACCCCCCACCAGAAAAAAGTTAATAAGTCACATAGTCATGAAGATATGCTGGTGGTCGTCTCTGTCGACCAGATAGGGAATTGTTCAGGGTAGGTGGCTTTACAGAATCCACATTAGGAAGATCAGGACTGTTGATCTCTGGCATGGTGGTATCTTGATCATTGTCTAGGGAAACCTTGACATCCTCTAGAAGATCTGAAGGATTAGTATGGGGAAGATGGATGGGTTGCGTGTCGAGCTTGGCTGCAGAGTCACCTTTGGGTGCCAAATGTCGGACGGAGACACTTGACTCACGTCCATCAGGAAGCTTAACAAATGCATAGTCTGGATTAGCCTCAATTAGTTCAACTTCCAGCACGATAGGATCATATTTAGTATGCCGCATATGATTTTTCATTAAAACAGGACCTGGCTGGGTTAACCATGTAGGCAAGGATCGACCATTAAAGGATCTCCTAGGGGGGGGGGTGACCATACGCTCATGAGGAGTAGCGTTGGTGGCAGTGCACAGTAATGATCTAATTGAGTGGAGAGCTGGCTGAAGCACCTCTTCCCAATCTCCTGTCTTTGCACTTTTTGTTTTCAAGGCTAAAAGTACTGTCTTCCATATAATACCATGATATCTTTCGACTTACCAATTGCCTTGTGGATTAGAAGCACTGGTTCTACTAGTAGCAACCCCTAAGGAAGTGAGGAAAGATTTCAGTTCATGTGACGTAAATGAAGCATTTGTCTCGGAATGTATATAGGCTGGTGTCCCAAAGAGGGAGAATACATTAGTCAATACTTTTACTATGGTTGCAGCAGAAATATATGTACAAGGAAACGCAAAAGGGTATCTTGAGAATTCGTCAACTATAGTCAGAAGGAAACGATTCTTAGATAAGTTAGGTAGAGACCCCTTGAAGTCTAAGTTAAGCCTCTCAAATGGTGAAGTTGCCTTAATTAACTGCCCCTCATTCCTATGGAAACGAGGTTTCAGCTCAATACAGACAGGGCATGAATTATTAATTCTTTTAATGTCATCTAATGTAAATGGCAAGTTTTTAGTTCTAATCCAGTGGTGCATATGTGTTATACCAGGGTGACATAAGCTATTGAGCAACTCTTTGAGGTTTGTTTCTGTTCCTGGATAGATATTTACTGTAATTCTTGACATTGTGTCCAGTAGTGTTCCGATTACCTGGACGATAAATTATATCAAATTTGAAGTTAGCTAATTCCAGTCGCCATCTCATAATCTTTTCGTTTTTTATTTTGCTTGAGTGATACTGATCAAACATGAAAGCCACAGATCTCTGGTCGGTGAGGACTTCAAAATGTCTTCCTATCAGGTAGTGCCTCCAATTTCTTATGGATTCCCCAATGGCATAAGCCTCTTTCTCCACAGAAGAGTGCCTTTGCTCAGCTGCATTAAGTGTTCTCGAAAAGAAGGCTATGGGACGTTCTCCTTGACTGAGAGTTGCCCCAATGGCAAATTCCGAAGCATCAGTTTCAACTCTAAATGGGATGTTGTTTTCAATTGCAGACAAAGAAGCTTCTGCAACATCTTCCTTGATTCACTTGAATGTTCTCACAGCTTCTTCAGAGAGTGGGAATGCTTTTGTCAGAAGAGGGTGAATTTTTTTCTGAGAATCTTGGAATCCAGCGGCAGTAATGTGCAAACATACCAAGAGTTCTTTGTAAGGTTGCCATGTCATTTGGGATAGGAAAATTCATAAGTGGTGCTAGCCTGTCAGGATCAGGTTTAATAATTCTATTTTCAATAAGATATCCTAGTATTCTGACACATTTTGTTGAGTATTGACATTTATCTGGGTTTAGTGTGAGGTTATATCTTTTAACAGCATTCAAGAATTTCTGCAAATTTTGATCATGCTCGTGTTGGTCCCTACCACAAACTGTTACATCATCTAAGTATGGAAAAACGCCTTTGAGTTTTTATTCCTTGATAATATTATCAGTATTTCTTTGGAAAGCTGGGACACCGTTAGTAAAACCAAAAGGGATTCGTCGGAATTGATAGAGTTTTCCTGCAGCTTCAAAGACTGTATATTGCCTGTCCGACTCTAAGATAGGTACTTGGTGGTAGGCGCTCTTGAGGTCAATGGTGCTAAACACTTTGAATTGGGATATGTTATGTATCATCTCTTCAATCTTTGGGAGTGGGTAGGCATCCAGCATTGTAAATTTATTAATAGTTTGGGAGTAATCAACTACCATTCTAGGCTTGTGATTTTCTCCTTTGACTATAAAAACCTGTGACCGCCATGGTGAGTTACTAGGTTCAATCACCCCTTCCTTGAGCTATTTCTCCACTTCAGCAGCAATGAATATCTTATCTGCTTCCGTCTGCCGTCTGGAATTTGTGACGACTGGTTTGCAGTCTGGTGTGAGATTGGCGAATAAAGAAGCAGGGAACTCTGGCAGTGGCTAATGAGCAGATTGTAAGAGGCAGTTTGTCACCACAGAATTCAATCTCTACTGAAGAGTGGCTCTTCAGAAGGTCATGTCCTATCAGGAAATCCACACACAGATTCTTCATGATTAATACCTCAATATTGTGGTATATATGAGTCTGCATCTTTAGAGTTAGTGAGCCACATCCCGTAACATCTGAACTCAAGGATTTGTTGGCCATAGTTATTTTTCCAAAGTATGGTTTTACATTTTTTAACATTTTTTTACGAAATTTTCGTTCAAAAAGCTGAGAGAACTACCTGTATAAATTAAAGCATTTAGTTCCACATCATTCACTAACACTTTGGTTATGGATTTCTGGAGGCATTGAGGAGTTGTTGAGGCAGAAGCCAAAAGCAGTTTAGAAGCTGTAGCATTAGTGGATAAGCGAGTAGGTCGAGATTTAGAAACTCGTTGGTAATGCCCTTTCTTTCCACATCCTCTACAAATAACATCTTTGGCAGGGCAAGAGATCCTTAGGTAGCGTTCGTTCCTGCAAAAAAAAACCACTTTTCTGAGCGTGCTAAGGCATCTGAAGTCGATGGGGTCTCCTCCAAGTCACCATCTCTATGTTCAACAGCGGACACTGGAATAGAATTCGTCGTATTTGAATATGATACGGAGTGTAATTCGGCTAGCTCCAGTGACGTAGCCAGGTCAAAAGCCTTCTCTAATGTAATGGTGGTATTCTCCAAAAGTCTTTTACGGATACGCGAGCTCTTAAGACCTCGTATAAAGGCATCCCTTAGGTATTCGTCTTTGTATATGTGTGTTGTTAGAGCTTTGAATTCACAGTCTTTACTCATTTGTTTCAATATCTGGAGGTATTCGTTGATAGATTCTCCCGTTTGTTGAGATCTAGACGCTAAGCAGTGTCTTGCAAAAATTTCGTTTCGTTTCGTAACGTATAGTGAATCGAGTACTTCGATAGCGTTGGAGTAGTTTTCAGAGTCACTTATGTAGCGAAAAACATTAGCAGAGATATAATTACACAATAATTGTAGCTTACCGTCTTCTGTAATTCCGGTAACTTGTCCAAGAAAATTATTGAAAGTCATTTTAAAATGTTTCCACTTCGATTCGGCACCCGTGCACGTGCGATCAGTATCAAATCTTTCGGGTTTCAAAAGTTGTTCCATTTTGCAGAATTGAGTGATGTGGGGATGCGAAAAAATTAGTTGATTAAATTGTAGTGATATGTTAATAATATAGCAGCATATTAACCTAGATTCAGCCTTTAATCAACTAGAAAACCACGAGGTGAAGAAGCTACATTGTTACATCAATTTAAACAACACAGAAGTGTTGCCAAATGTGATAGAAAAAACAAGTGTTGCCACAGGAGATAAAATACATACATTATACTACAAGTAACTTTGCTCACTTGATAAAGATTATACACACAATATTTCTGAATAATTTTGTTGAAATGCAATCTTAATGTAAACATCAATAAAGATGTACTACATTATTAAGATATGTTTAAATTATTAACCCTTTAATAATAATTTAAATCATCATAAAAAGTAATGGAATATTATATTAGACAGTTATTTCAAAGAACTCGGAAGAAAAATGAATTCTGGATTTTACTGAAAGTTCTTGTTATATTAACACAGTCGACATATAATGTTGATATATTAATCTGCATAAATCTCTTTTTGACAGAATGTTGTTCAAGCGTGTATTTCCGCATGAATTTGTGAAATAAACTCATTGTGACACACATGTTCAAGGTTTTTTTACTTAAATTATTTTCATTGATCAATATCATGTTATCTTTTTTACTTATTTTGCATCTGTATAAATGATACGATGCGTTAAAGTACTGTATGGACTGTAGTATTGTTTACAAAAATTTGGCATCAAAGCAACTTCTGTTGTACTTATTCAAACATTTTAAATTTCTGATATATTTTAATAAATATTGTCGCGTAGATGGTAGTCGTATGGATTGAACACGCACGTAGAGGGAATACAACGCTGTTTATTAGCACACAACACTTAGCTGATAGAACTCAGAACTGAACTCACAGGTTGAGCTACTTGCTCTTTTATCCATCAACAGAATATTCTGGAACGCCGTTCCAGGAAATTAAAGAATGTTCTAGCAACTTCTAGAACTAACAGAAATAGAATTAGAATTAAATTAAATTAAAATAATGTAGAGCTTCGAACCGGGGACCTCTTGCTCAGCAGTCCGGTGCGTTGACCATTCAGCAACAGAGTCTTTGACGGGAAAGGCTTTAAGCGGCATTGCTCCCTCCTTAGAAGAACAGCATCCCGCTGTCCTAGGTTGCCTAACCGCTAGCAACTTTTGATCTGGAACGTGTCTGTGGTCCGGTGTAATCATTCTTTACATTGGTAGGCGGATCCTCTTCACAATGGCCGTCTTCAGATGTTGAAGAATCATCATCCGGATGTTGTGCTTGTAATTCAGGGTCGTAGTAAGGCTTCATTCTAAGAACATGGACGGTGTCTATCGTTTTCCGGCGTCTTGATGTTGGCTCATAGTCTTGGACTTCGTAGGTTACGTCAGATAATCGTCGTAACACCTGGTATGGTCCGAAGTAATTTTTAAGCAGTTTCTCGGACAAGCCTACTTTCCGAACAGGCGTGAAAATCCATACTAAATCTCCAGGTGAATAGGACACCACCCTGTGCTTGGAATTATAACGCCGACGGTCCTTTTCTTGCGCCTCTAGGGTTCGTAGTCTGGCTAACTGCCTTGCCTCTTCGGTTTTCACGACAAGATGCTTAGTATAGTCGTTCTCCACGTCAGGGCAGAAGAGGAAAAGAGTGTCGAGCGTTGTTTCGGCTTCTCGACCATGAAGTAAATAGAAAGGTGTGAATCCGGTTACATCCTGTTTAGCGGTGTTGTAAGCGAAGGTTACAAACGGCAGTATCTCGTCCCAGTTTCTCTGTTCTACGTCTACGTACATGGATAACATGTCGCCTAGTGTTTTGTTGAATCGCTCAGTAAGGCCATTGGTCTGGGGATGGTAGGCTGTCGTCATTCGATGACTAATGTTACACAACCGGATGATATCTGAAACAAGTCTTGATTGAAACACTTGCCCTCGATCGGTGATGATAACTCGGGGCGCTCCATGTTTTAGAAGTATATCTTCGACGAGGAACCTCGCTAATTCCGCAGCTTCAACAGTTTTCAGGGCTTTTGTAATAGCATAGCGACTCAAATAGTCGGTGCAGACTATGATCCATTTATTTCCAGTTGTCGAATTTGTAAAAAGCCCAAGGAGATCTATCCCAATGCGATGAAATGGCGCAACAGCAGGCGGTATAGGCATTAGATGACCCGGTGGCTTCTGTGGAACGGCTTTCCTACGCTGGCATTCCCGGCAGTGCATGACATATCGTCGCACATTTCGGTAGAGCCCTGGCCAGTGAAACCGCTTCCTTATTCTGTTGTACGTTTTGACGAATCCCAGATGTCCGGCCGTGGGTGCGTCATGGAAACATTGAAGAATGTCTTGACGTAGATGCTTTGGAATGACAGGAAGCCATTTCTTGCCGGTTGGATCGAAACTCTTTTTACATAGTACGTCTTCAATCAGCTCAAATTCTCCTTTCACTGTTTCGCCATTTCCTAGAGTCCGTATTAACTCCTCAAGCCTTGGATCTTTTCTTTGTTCGTCAGCAACGTTAGCAAAATCTATAACGGCGATGACTTCCGATGGTATATTGTCTTCTTCCAATGGATTTCGGGACAAACTATCAGCGTCCTTGTGTTTCTTTCCGCTCTTGTAAACAATCGAGATGTCATACTCTTGTAGTCGCAAGGCCCACCTCGCAAGTCTTCCTGAGGGATCCTTTAGATTAGTTAGCCAACACAGCGAATGGTGGTCTGTTACGATTGAAAAGTGTTTGCAGAAGAGGTATGGTCTAAACTTGTGAACAGCCCATACGGCGGCAAGGCATTCTCTTTCAGTCGTGGAATAATTTTTCTCTGCTTTGGTTAGTGTCCGCGAAGCATAGGCAATAACTGTTTCTTTTCCATGCTGTATTTGAACCAAGTGTGACAACGTCAGAGTTGAAAATTTAAAGCCATGGTTCGCCACTGGACAGTAGACGAAGATTGTTTATTTACAACAGCGTTGGGAGCTTTTTCCACGCGCAAGATTTGGAGTTTTTTCCGCGCGCCGGGATTTTTGTATTTCAGCTCCGCGCGCTGAGATGTGATTGTAACTTACATTTTAAAATGTGTGTTCTTTTTATATAATAAATAGATACATGAGATGTTAATCGTCCATGTTTAGTGCTTTTCGCCTTACACATTGGATTTATTTAATAGTAAGCCAACAGGCCAAGCTGTTACAGTCTATATATATATATTGAAAATGGAGGTTCCACCGAGATTTTGAATGCGGAATCCAGCGATAAAAAATATTGCGTGGAGGAACTAAAAGGAGGTATTTCTTTTTATTTAATACAGTACGTGCCTGAGATTTTGTTGCCGCCTTGGCAAAGTTAGGAACTTAGTGTTTGCTATTAGGCTAAACTAGTTGAAAGTTTTGGATGTATATTGGGGGGCCAAACTGGCTTATATGCATCAGTTTAAAATAGCAGTTCACAAGTACCAGACTGACTTATTTTTATCTAGAAACTCTAGATTTGGTTTCGTATGTGTAATAATTAAATTGTGTATCCTCTGTTAGTTCGAATTACATAAAGTGTGTTCGTGTTTCAAGTGTATCTAATGCCAAATTGGCTATTTAAAATCTTAAAACTTAAGATAGTTGAGATATTTTTTAATGCCAAACTGGCGATTTAAATTCTTAAAACTTAAGATAGTTGAGATATTTTTTTTTTAATGCCAAACTGGCGATTTGAATTCTTAAAATTTCAGATAGTTGAGATATTGTGTAATGCCAAACTGGCGATTTAAGATCTTAAAACTTGAGATAGATGAGATAAATTTTAATGCCAAACTGGCGATTTAAATTCTTAAAACTTAAGATAGTTGAGATATTTTTTTTAATGCCAAACTGGCGATTTGAATTCTTAAAATTTCAGATAGTTGAGATATTGTGTAATGCCAAACTGGCGATTTAAAGTCTTAAAACTTGAGATAGATGAGATAAATTTTAATGCCAAACTGGCGATTTAAATTCTTAAAACTTAAGATAGTTGAGATATTGTGTAATGCCAAACTGGCTGAAATAATTAAATGAATAACGATTCATGTATTAAAAATCGAACTGATTTTTAAGTAAATTGTGTTTGTGTTTTGTAAAGATAAAGAATATTTTATTTGTATTGAATACTGCTAAAGCCAAACTGGCAGATATTAAGTGTGTATTATAATTTATTTGTGCAATTTAGAATATAGTAGTGTTAGATTCGGAATTTAATATGGCTTATCTTGGCCAAGGCCGGAAGGAGGACTTGAAGGTGATTGCGAGAGAATTAGGGGAAAATGTAACAGAAGACTTAAAGGTAATTGATCTGCGTAACTTAATTTTGAAAAGTAGTAATTATGAGGAAGAGTATATAAAAGAACTTCTTTCAACTGTGATCAGAGAAAGAAAAGAAAAAGAAGAGGAAAGAAAAAAGAAAGAACAAGAAAGAAAAGAAAAAGAAGAAGAAAGAAAAAAGAAAGAAGAAAGGGACTTTCAATTGGAAAAACTAAGATTAGAGAAAGAAGAAGAAAGAAAAGAAGAAGAAAGAAAAAAGAAAGAAGAAAGGGACTTTCAATTGGAAAAACTAAGATTAGAGTTACAGTTAAAGGAAAACAAAAACTCTGAGGAATCAATTAATTCTAGTACAGATTTTAGTTCTAAAATTGAACTTCAAAAGCTAATGCCCAAATTTGATGAAAAAGGGGGTGAGATAAGTTTGTTCTTAGAGCTTTTCGAACGACAAGCGAAAGTTCTTAAGGTACCCCGAGAGAAGTGGGTCACTAAATTAATTGGTGTTCTGCCATTAGAAATTGCTCACTTGATAGCTCGTGAACCTGAAGAACAGGCTAGTGAGTATCCATATGTTAAGACCTTATTACTTAAGCGTTTTAAGATGAGCCCAGAGAAGTTTCGCCAAAATTTTGTGAAACTGCAAAAATCACCAGACCGTACTTGGCAGGATTTTTACTACGAGATGAAAAATTATCTAGAAGGCTGGCTAAATGGATTGAAGATAGAAACCTATGAACAATTAAAAGAATTGATGATCGTTGATCAGATAAAGAAAAGGGCACCGAATGAATTTAAAGAAAACTTTTTGGATCATTGGACATCCATTACTTCCCCAGTTGAACTTGTAACCAAGATTGACGAATTTGAGGATGTGAGAAAGTGCATACGGGGTAAAACTCCTTCGATGAGTTACAAGGATCAAAGTAATAAAAAACCATGGCAATCGAAACCTTGGAAGGGAAATAGCCAGAAAAAGGAAGATACGTATGCCGTAAAAGAAATGGAAAACTTCCACACGGTTAAGAAACCAGATCCCAACTTCGATAAGAGGAAACACTTTCATTGTTTTGAATGTGGGGATACCACACATATCAGGCCTGATTGCCCTAAACTCAAAAAGAAAAACAGTATAGGCAGCGTAAACTATATTAAGAATAAAGTTGATGAAGACCTATTAGCTCCATACACCATTCCTGGTAAAATAAATGGGACTAGCATTCCTATACTTAGAGATACTGGAGCAACTGTAGATGTAGTGTGCCAGAAATATGTGTCGCCTCAAAGAATGACAGGGGAACATGTATGGGTGCAACATTTACTGAACGAGCAGATGTCTTGCTTGCCTTTGGCCGAAATTGAAATTGAATGCGAATTGGGCCATGTCACCACTAAGGCAGCCGTTCTCAGAGATAACTTGGACCAAGGGAGGTACATCCTTGGAAATAAAACCGCCTCTCTGTTAGAAGAAACTAAAGATGACAGTAGGAAGAAAAAGGAAACTGTGAACGCAGTACTTACAAGAGCGCAGCAGAGAAAACATCTTGCTGAAGGAGGAAGCTTGTCAAAATCCCAAGAAGAGAAATTTGAAATGTCCAAAAAGACAGAGTTAGAGAAAGAGGAAGAAAATGATCTTCCAAGTACAGAAGTTCAATTTTTGCCAGAAATTGATGAAACTGAAGTTATTTTGGACTTGGTAAAAGTCAATTCAGAAAAGTTTGCTGAAGAACAACAGAAGAGCAAAGATCTGGCTCCGTTGTTTACATTAGCCAAAAAGGCCTCGACAGAATCAAAAGATTTCAGAATAGTTAAAGATAAATTACTGGTTAAGAAGAAAGTCGATAAGATGGGGAAAGAAGTTGATATACTTGTGGTTCCTGAATGTTTTAGGGAGCAAGTCAAAAGCATGTGCCACGAAGGAACGTCGGCTCACTTAGGAGTCGCCAAAACAAAGGACCGAATGGTGAAATATTTCTTCTGGCCGAATTGTTACAAAGAAATAGAGGAGTTTGTCAAAACCTGTGATGCTTGTCAACGAGCCGGCAAAAGTAATGACAAGAAGAAAGCCCCATTAACTTTGGTACCTGTCATATCTGAGATTTTCAGCAAACTAAATGTAGATGCTTGTGGGCCCTTGCCCACTATACCAAATGGAAATCGTTATCTGATTACAGCTATGTGCATGGCATCCAAATATCCAGATGCAGTAGCGGTAGCAGATATTGGATCAACGTCTGTAATTGATGCATTATTGCAGATATTCAGTCGTATGGGTTTTCCGAAGGAAATACAAACTGATCAAGGGACCTCATTTATGAGTAACTTAACTGTAGAATTTTTCCAGAGATTTGGAATAAAAACCATTAGAAGTTCTGTACACCATCCTCAGACTAATCCAGTCGAACGATTCCATAGGACCATCAAAAGAATTTTGAGAGTGTTATGCATTGAAGCTGCTTCTGAATGGGAAAGACATGTTCCAGCAGCTCTATTTGCCTTAAGGACTGTCACACATGAAAGTACTGGATTCAGTCCTGCCGAGTTAGTACATGGAAGAAATCTAAGGTCACCGGTCACCCTATTGTACGAACAATGGTTGGAGCCAGATGAAGAAGGAAATGGAGTAGTTGAATATGTGTTTCAGCTAATCAATCGAATGAAGAGAAGTCAGGAGTTAGCTGAAGAAAAAATGGAAGAAATGAGAGACAAACGAAAAAAATTGTATGATCGAAATGCTGTTAAACGAGTATTTCAAGAGGGAGACTTGGTGTTGATCTTATTCACTTCTAGACCAAATAAACTGGAAGTTCAGTGGAAAGGACCTGGCAAAATTGTTAAGAAGTTGTCAGAAACAAATTATGTTGTTAGCTCAGAAGGAAGACAAGAGAAAAATGAAGTTTATCACATTAACATGCTAAAACCGTATTACAAACGGCCAGAGCTTGTGAACATCTTATGGAGTTTAGATGACAACGAACCTGCGGAAATTGAAGATGATTTTCCGAAGATTGAATCGGATCCTAACATATTCGATTTCAATGAAATAAGCGAGAATAGTGCTTTAGATAAGCTTGTAAATGAAAAACAGCAAGAACAATTGCAGAAAATACTGGTAGAATATGCCAAATTGTTTTCTAACATCCCAGGGAAAACAAACGTCGTCGAACATGACATAGAGCTAATGAACGATAAGCCTATTCGTATGAAACCCTATCGTATGTCACCTAGACAAAACGAGATATTGCAGTTAGAGATCCAGAAGATGTTGCAATACAAAATCATTGAACCGGGTGAATCAGATTATACATCACCCATGATACTAGTTGAATCCCCAGGACGAGATCCTCGACCTTGTATAGATTACAGGAAAATCAATGAAGTTACTAAAACCCAATACTTTCCATTGCCTAACATAGAGCAAAGAGTCGAAACAGTTGCTGCAGCAAAGTACATTACTTTGTTAGATCTAACGAAAGGATATTGGCAGATTCCTTTAAGTAAGAAGGCCCAGAAAATAGCTGCATTCACAACCAACTTTGGGGTCTACCGTCCGTTGAGAATGCCGTTTGGTCTGAAAAATGCCCCATATTATTTTAGCAAAATGATGTCGGACTTACTACATAATTGTGAAAACTTCGCAATACCTTATTTAGACGACATTGCTATATTCTCTAAAACTTGGGAAGAACACTTAGAACATCTGAAGAGGGTTCTTGACAAAATAAAAAGTGCTCAATTAACCATCAAGCCCAAGAAATGTAAATTTGCTCAAAAAGAAGTCCAGTACCTGGGACACCTTATTGGGGAAGGGAAAAGATCACCAGCAGAGTTAAAAGTACAAGCAGTCCGAGAATTTCCGACTCCGACTTGCAAAACAGAGGTTCGAGCTTTCCTTGGCTTAGCGGGGTACTATCGACAGTACATTCCCATGTTTTCAGCTATCGCCGCCCCTTTGACGGAGACTCTCAAGGGAAAAGAACAAAAAGGGAAGATAAAATGGAATAATGCTTGTGAAGATGCTTTTCGTATATTAAAAGAAAGATTGTCAAGCAAACCAGTGCTTTATGCACCTAACTACCAAAAAGAATTCCTGTTGCAAACAGATGCATCCGACACCGGTCTAGGCATAATTTTAGCACAGATCGACGACCAAGGAGAAGAACATCCGATTCTATATATGAGTAGAAAACTCAAACCATCAGAGTGGAAATATTGTACCACTGAAAAAGAGTGTGCGGCTATAGTGTATGCAGTGAAAAAGTTACAGTGTTATTTAGATAGTCATTTACCGTTCATAATACAGACCGACCACAACCCACTGGTGTGGCTCAAAACCCATGCCGGGAATAACCAGAGACTTTTGCGATGGGCCCTGGCGTTACAACCCTTCAATTATAAAATTCAACACAAGAAAGGGATAAATCACTGCAATGTAGACACCTTAAGCCGGCACCCATATCCTACTTAGTTTCTATTAAACCATGTGACTTTGTAATGTGTATAAAATTTGATCCCTTGTGTAAACAAATTGTTTTGTATTAGTTATAAGTTGCCGGAATATATTTATTTAACTGTACTACTTTAGAGTCTCATGTTTAAGTAATTCTTTATGTAATAGTATTTTGAGGAATTCTGTTTAAAATTGATTGAAATTTTTTAAATTGTATATGATTGTAAAGAATTATATTATGTTGTAACTGGTACATTGTAAAGTGCTATTGCGGGTAGTCTAAATTGTTAGGGACTTAATAGTATTAAATAAAATTTAAATAGGGAATTGGCACAGTACCGTATTAGGAAAAGAGATGTCTTTGTCTATGGCAAATTTGGAGCGTATTTCCTGAACATTATGGAACTCAGACATCTGTTGCCTTCAGCATCTGAACTAGTAACAAGCATGAACTTATCCTGAGTTCGGACAAGTTCAACACTGGAGGGGGGAGGAGTTTGTGACAACGTCAGAGTTGAAAATTTAAAGCCATGGTTCGCCACTGGACAGTAGACGAAGATTGTTTATTTACAACAGCGTTGAGAGCTTTTTCCACGCGCAAGATTTGGAGTTTTTTCCGCGCGCCGGGATTTTTGTATTTCAGCTCCGCGCGCTGAGATGTGATTGTAACTTACATTTTAAAATGTGTGTTCTTTTTATATAATAAATAGATGCATGAGATGTTAATCGTCCATGTTTAGTGCTTTTCGCCTTACACATTGGATTTATTTAATAGTAAGCCAACAGGCCAAGCTGTTACACAAGACTGCTCCAATACCATAGCCGCTGGCGTCCGTTCGCAATTCTGTTTCGGCGTTTTCGTCGTAAAGTCCCAGTATAGGGTCAGATATCAGTGCTTCCTTTAGCCGGTCGAAAGCATCCGACTGCTCACGTCCCCAACGAAATTTAGAGTCACCTTTCAGCAACATTTGTAAGGGTTGAGCTTGATGACAAAATCCTTGATGAAACGGCGGTAATAAGAACAGAGTCCTAGGAAACATCTGACGTCGTGCACACTTTTGGGTGTGGGAAAACACTGCACGGCCTTTACTTTATCTGGATCGGGGCGGACACCTCCTTCCGATACTAGATGTCCCAAAATCTTAATTTGTTCAGCCCCGAAGAGACATTTTTTTGGATTTAGGACAAGCCCAGCTTCTTGGATGCACTCAAGTACGACATTCAGACGTTGACTTCAGAAGATGGTCGTCGAAGGTCT
Source organism: Dolomedes plantarius (assembly GCA_907164885.2). NCBI lineage: Eukaryota > Metazoa > Arthropoda > Arachnida > Araneae > Dolomedidae > Dolomedes > Dolomedes plantarius. The sequence continues at coordinate 106,851,968 of OU015499.1, forward strand.
CAGAAAACACGACAATGTCGTCTAGATAACAGAGACACATGGTCCATTTTAGGTGTCGTAGCAAGTTATCCATCATTCTTTCAAAGGTTGCCGGCGCATAGCACAGACCAAAGGGCATGACCTTGAACTCGTAAAGTCCTTCTGGTGTGATAAAAGCTGTCTTTTCGCGATCTGCCTCGTCCACTTCAATCTGCCAGTAGCCAGAATAGAGATCGATCGACGAAAAGAACTTGGCTCCTTTTAAGCTGTCTAATGTGTCGTCAATACGTGGCAGAGGGTAGGCATCTTTTTTCGTAATTTTGTTGAGCCGACGAAAATCGACACAAAATCGCCAACTTCCATCCTTTTTCTTTACGAGGACAACTGGGGACGACCATGGGCTCTCCGATGGTTGAATAACATCTCTGTCTAGCATCTTTTCTACTTCCTCTTGAATAATTCGACGCTCCGCAGGAGATACTCTGTAAACCCTTTGGCTAATCGGTAGATGATTGCCAGTGATTATACGATGTTTCACATTTACTTTTGTTCCGGCTTTTCTTGATTGATCAAAAATTTCAGGAAACTCAGAAAGTAATTCTAAGAGTCGCTGTTTTCGTTCTACCGTGAGATCTTGGGAATTAGTTGGGAATAGTCGACCGGAGAAGGGCTCGATTTCAACTTGGCGGCTGAGCAGATATGCGCACTGGAGATGCAGTTCAGATACCTCTCGTCTAGAGTCTCTGCATAGCCCACACACATGCCTTTGGGAATGAACCTAGCTTCTGGTTGAGCATTCGTGACCCAGAGTTCGGCTGTACCGTCGTAAAACGTCAGGATCGTTGAGGGCACCGCAACTTCTTTGTCCAGCAGCAGTAGTCGATTTCCCTCCACTATGACGTCTGTGATCGCATTAATTTTGGGATTCGTGACAATTACTTTAGAAATAGAGTGCGGAGGTACGACGCAGTCTTGAAGGGTGTTCACTCGCCATGTCTCAGCAGATTCAGGATCTGACATCATTTCGTCAAACACTAGTTCCGATCGGCCACAGTCGACGACTGCTCTCGAGGCTTCGAGAAAATCCCAACCAAGTATAACATTGTGACTGCAGTTCGGCATAACTGTAAACTCAAAGGGACGTATTAGAACATGGATGTTTAAGCGAAGAACACATTTCCCTATTGGACGGACGTGACTTCCGTCGGCGACCTTGAAGATTATGCTTCCGTTGATTGGGAACATAATCTTTCGCAGCTGACGTCTATATTGGTCTGAGATGACAGAAAATGATGCGCCGGAGTCCACGAGTGCACGCACTGGTTGACTGTCAATGTTTAGTTCTAGATAATTCTTCGTCATCTTTGCGGCAGCGGGAGGATTTTGTTTTTCAGCGGCCTCACCTCCAAGGAAGGTCGCACTGCTTAGTTTTCCTCATTTCTTCGGCCAGGTGAGACACTGGAACGTCTATACGGCGATGGGGATCTGAAGCGACGAGTAGGCGATCGACCTCGGTTAGGGCTAGGCGACAGACTTCTTTCAAACGTTCGGCTGGATTCGTCGGCGGTGTTCTGGGAGATCATGCGTCGCTGGGCTGTGTTTCCTCTATCAGCTCTGTAAGCATTAAAAATTGCTCTTCTATCCCGGCAATAGCGAACGACATGTCCGGGGCGGCCACAGTGAAAGCAAACGGGACGATTGTCGGTCGTACGCCACACGTCGGTTTTTCGGGGTAATTGTTCCTGTGCCGGCTCCGGCCTGTTATACGTCGAGTGGATGCTGCGGTTGTATGTGGGAGTCGACCTTCGGAAGCTTCCACTAGATATGGGAGCCAAAGATTTCTTAACCTCATCTCGCACAATTGCTTCTATGGTTTGTACGCCTGTTTGGGGCTCTTCAATTTGGGGTGTAGTTAATCGCTGTATCTCTTCACGGACAATTTTACGGATCAGTGAGGTTAGATCCTGTTCCTCGTCGACGGAGGCAATTGGGACAACATTCGGCAAGCGACTGAATTTCTGACGTCCTATTCGCTTTTGCTGCATTTCCTCAATGTACTGACACCATTTACTGAAATCGACTGTCGTTTTTATCTCCTTAGTTAATAAGGCCTGGTACACCTCTTCTGCGATGCCCTTCATTAAGTGGGACACTTTATCGTCTTCTGACATGGCCGGGTCAATTTGGTTGCAGAGTCCTAAAACGTCTTGGATATAAGATTGTGTAGCTTCCCCAGCTCTCTGCGCTCGGCATTTTAAGCAATCCTTAGCTCGCCGTATATATAGCTGAGAGTCACCAAAAGTTTTTTTCCAGTTCTCTTTCGAAGTCGTCCCATGAATTCAGCAGATCTTCGTTATTTTCAAACCATATTTTGGCGGTCCCATCAAGGAAAAAGTAGACGTTCGCAAGACATAGAGTATCATCCCATTGATTAAATTTTGATACTCTAAGGTATTCTTTTAACCACTTGGTTGGATCTTGTCCAGGATCGCCTCTAAAAATTGTCGGCTTTCTCGGTTCCATAATTAGTGCTGGAGACAGCAGAACGGTTTGTGGCTTGACTTCTCCTTCAGGCATTGCCGGGAATCGCTTTCGTGGAGCGGCTACGTAAAGACCGTATTCCGGAGGAAGATTTAAAAGTCTACGGCTTCTTCGTATTTCTTCTGCTTCCAGACTGAACTGAGTACCCGGCGCCTCCACCAAAAATATCGCGTAGGTGGTAGTCGTATGGATTGAACACACACGTAGAGGGAATACAACGCTGTTTATTAGCACACAACACTTAGCTGATAGAACTCAGAACTGAACTCACAGGTTGAGCTACTTGCTCTTTTATCCATCAACAGAATATTCTGGAACGCCGTTCCAGGAAATTAAAGAATGTTCTAGCAACTTCTAGAACTAACAGAAATAGAATTAGAATTAAATTAAATTAAATTAAAATAATGTAGAGCTTCGAACCGGGGACCTCTTGCTCAGCAGTCCGGTGCGTTGACCATTCAGCAACAGAGTCTTTGACGGGAAAGGCTTTAAGCGGCAATATATTGTAGTTGACTTTTATATATAACTATAAGGTATTTTCTTCAAAGCCGCTTGAAATATTGTAAATCGAGATGTGTAACTTTTACCAATTTATTCCAGACAGAAATTGATAAAGAATATTTAAGCTGAATACTAATACATATACCTACCTATGGTAGAGTTGAAACCTAAGTACCCTTACTCATTTTGCCTGTCTTACAATAGCTTTGACATTAAAAGTATATTTTATTATACTCTTTAAATGACTAGTAAAATGTACATACTTTATTGAATAAAATAAGTTTGTTGTACCAAAAAAAATGCCATTATATTTGTATAATATCAACTTTAAAATTTGGATTGCATTTAGCTGTAAAATGAAGCAACATAATTCACAGAACGAGGATTATACATATAAGTTTTTTTAATCGTTTTACTTAGATGCAATGTTTATGAAACAACGATTATGAAAAGATGTACATTTCAGATGAATGCTGAAGTTGTTTATCCATGAATAAAAGTTTGTTTAAACCTTTACTGAAAATTCACTTAGTTACTTTTGTTGATATATTAAGTTGTGTAAATATACACAATTTTTTCTTTTCTGATTTTTCATATGTTATACCTTTATCGTGTATTCCTAACAGCATCATTTACTTCACTTTTACAACTAAAATTTGCCATTGATTCAACTATCAAAACATTTCTTTATTTTCTAAATATTTGTTTTGTAGTTGATTTGTCATTTGCTCAGCTTATTTTGTTGTTTAAAGATTTATATGAGATGAAGAGATGTGCTATTGATTACACAAATTGTTTCCAAAAGGGGAGTAGTAGAGGATATTTTAAGTTTCCACTTAAAAATCTAAATGCTAAGGTGAGAATTATGAATTAATGATATGAGAAGAGATGGTTTAAAGCCTTCCAAAACGTGAGTCATTCGTAAAGACCTTTTGTAAACAGTTGATAATCTTTTAAATAGTTTTTTAATTATATATGGCACAACATGTATGACTGAATGGTTTGTCAGATATGGATGCTTTAATGTTTGCAAAAATGAGTTCTGCTCGCATTACTTTTCAGTCCTTGAGTATTTTACATTTTACTGTCACTTGAAATTTTTCACTTATCTGAGTTAGTACTTTTATTATATAGTTATTTAATCCATTAATTTTTTTGTTATGTATTCCAAGATTATTTTAAAGCTTTAATTACACAGGCCTGCGATGAAAAAAATACAAGGGATTTGATTGCTGAACTTTATGTATTTTTTGGTGCTGATTTCAAAAGAAATTAATGTAAAATTTCTATCACGTCACGTTTTTTTTGAAAAATTCAATTTTACTTCGATTTTTATGACCATTTATCATAACTTTTTTTCGGCGTTCAATTTCTTCCCTCCCTGCCTGACCATCATTCTACCGTTGTGAAACCTACAGAATACCCCTCTGTGACACCTCCCTTAGCATTACAGACTATGTAAGACAACTTTATTTTGCGTATTTTGCCATGAAACTCGGAAATCAGGACAAATCGTGGGCTCCTCATAAAGTTTGTGTCCAGTGTCGCAATGATCTACGCTTATGGATCAAATGAAAGAATACTGCTTTACGATTTGGAATTCCTATGACACAGAGGGAGCCAAAAAAAACCCTCTGATTATTTATTGTTACTTTTGTTCCTGCCATGTCCGTGGGTATAAACGCAAAAATCAAAAGCTAATCTCTTATCCTGATAACATTCCATCGGCCATATGCCCCGTTCCTCTTGGACCTGATCTGCCAGTGCCTTTGCCTCCAACTGAATAGCCAGTCATCTCTTCAGAATCTTCAGACTCGGAACATCCAGAAGTTGAAGGCTCCGCTACCGAATATATGCCTTCTGGAGGCGATTCACCTTAGCGCTTCTCTCAGGTTGAACTTTATGATCTGACTAGAAATCTGGACCTTTCAAAAGAGGCAGCTGTATTGTTGGGCTCCAGATTAAAAGAAAAAACTTATTGGCCAAATGAACCTCTTTTTATTGGTACAGGAATCGAGAAAAGGAATTTGTTAAGTACTTTGAGGAAGAAGAGAACTTGGTCTATTGTTCTAATGTTCCCGGATTGATGAGCAAATTTAATATCACCTACGATAAAGATGAATGGAGGCTGTTTATAGATTGATCGAATAGGAGCCTTAAAGCTGTTCTTCTTCATCACGGAAGACAGTATGCATCTGTACCAGTTGGACACTCGGAGCATTTAAAAGAACGCCATGGAAACCTGGCTCTCGTCCTCAACAAAATAAAATATTTCGAACACGGATGGACCGTTTGTGGTGATTTAAAAGTTATCTCCATGCTTCTTCGTCAACAAGGCGGATATCCAGGATTCCCATGTTTCATTTGTGAGTGGAAGAGCCGTGATAAGACTCAACATTGGGTCAAAAAAGAATGGCCGAAAAGACAAAATCTTGAACCAGGCACCAAGATTGTGATTCTGAACAGCTTAGTTGATCCAAAAAATGTATTGTTACTCCCTCTGCATATAAAATTAGGTGTAATGACGCAGCTTGTCAAGGCTATTCCAAAAGATGGCGATTGTTTCAAATAACTCTGGAAAAGGTTTCAAGATTTATCCGAAGCCAAGTTGAAAGAGGGAATCTTTGTTGGTCCAGATATCCGCAAGGTTTTGAAGAGTAAAGAATTTGAGACTAGCATGACAACAAAGGAAAAAGAAGCTTGGTTTGCCTTCAAAGATGTCGTCAGCAAATTTCTGGGAAATTACAAGGATCCTGACTATAAAGCAATTGTTATGAATATGCTGGACAAATTTCAAACCTTGGATTGCTCCATGAGTGTCAAAATACATTTCCTTCTCCCACATGTGGACTTTTCCCCCGAAATTTTAGGATCAGTCAGCGAAGAACAGGGTGAAAGGTTCCACCAAGACATCAAAGATTTGGAGCACAGATATCAAAGAAGATGGGACAAGAACATTCTCGCCGGCTACTGTTGGATGTTAACACGAGATAGGCCTGAGATTAAACATAAAAGAAGAACGTCAAAAGAAGTTTAAAAGGAAAAAGAGTACGTACTTAAATAGAACACTTTTTTGGTTTTTGCTCAGTTTAAAATTTGTTTCAAACTTTCATGTAGACATACATAATATTTACTCCTCTTAGTCCATCGTCTATTTTACATAAGTTACCTTAATAAAAACATATTAAAATAGTATGTTGGTAATTTTCTTCGAGAAACTGCACCATAATTTGATGTAAAAAGTTTAAACTCAAAGGAACTTTTTGTTTTTCTCTCGATCAGAGGTGGCTCGTGCAATCTGGCAACAGTGGTTTTCATCCATTTAAACCTATAAAAAATAATCGATTGCTGAAAAATAAATTTGCCTCACCAAGAATCTGTTTTTTACATAGATTTAAATGGATAAAAACCACTGTTGCCAGACAGTATATGCAAAATTGTTCGAGAGAATTCCTTTTCAAATAGGATTTTAGCAAAAATATCGATTAGATTTTACAAAAAATTCTGACGTGACGGAAAAAAATGGAGGTCATTTTCGAAATGAGCACACCAATTAACATAAAACTCAGCAAAAACTTCTCTTGTATTTTTTCAAAACTTCAATTTCGCAGGTCTGTGTTATCTTGTTATACTGATATGGGAACTAAAATTGTAATTCTTTATTTTTAATTTTTTATTAGTACTAGGATTTTGCGGAACACCAGTATCCGCCACCAGAGTCATCATCAGTGTAAAAAAAAATAATAAATCTCTGTGTCTGTGTATTTCCTTCTGTATATTGTCTTCGCTCTCTTTACATGTACTCTGGGCTTGGGACCTTATACTAAAGTCCCAAAGACATAAACAACAACAAGTTTCTGTTTAGGTATCTAAGCAATTTTGGTTATTATAAAGAAAAATTCAAAAGTAACTATACTTTAATGAAAAATTTCTTTTATTAGATGCTTTTAATAACTACATAAGACACATTCTTATTGTAAACAGAATTAGTACATTCATTATTATCTAACATTTATGATTCATCTACGTTTATAATTCAGCTGCTTGATAAGTTGTCAAAGCATGGGCAATAATTTTACCGATAAACAATGCAATTACATAAATTCAAATTCATATAACTTTGACCAAATCAGATTAGAAATGTAGAAAATTAATATTTCTTTTAACTGAAAAGTCAAATTTAGAGAAATGCACTAAACGAAAATCTCTGAAAGTTACCATTCAGTTGTAAATCAAAAATCTTAAATCTAGATACAAAAAATGGCAGTACATTTTTCAGTATTAAAATGCAACTAAATATCACATATCAATTCAATTCTAACTTATGATAGGAAGATGATCTTAGATATGCAGTGCTAAAATGTTTTAAGAGAAAATATGAATAATTTAGTGAGTATAGTTTATTTTATATGATGAAAAATTAATTTATAATAAAACTGACTATACTTATATTCATATTTTTTTATTTATACACCATGTGAGGATTACAGCACAATATATGTTAATACAAGTAGAGAAGAATATCTACTTTCACCCTATTTTCCTCCGAAAAACCAAATGAAGGCATACTAAGCAAGCCCCATTTTTACAAAAATAAACACCAATGAAATATTGAAACATAAATCAGATTTCTCAGTTTAAAACATTTTAATAATAAACAAGGTACCAATAATAATGTATACAAACTTCTGCAATAAATTATACAGTATATAATAATTTGATGAATGGCATTAAATTTACGAATTACTTCTCTTTCAGAACAATATGAGTGTTCTTCCAAAAAGCATCATCTTTTTGTACAAGCTTTGTTATAAAAACTTTTGTTATCAAAACAACTTGGTCACAGCACTGAACACATGTCATAGCGATTTGTCATTGAATCTAAAACATAATATCCTAATTATGTTTATAAACTTTGTAAAAGGAGAAGGAAAGTTAACAAATGCATATTTTTTAATTATTAAAATTCAACAATAAATTTTAGATGTTACCATCTTAACCCGTTAAACATTTAGAAGCATTTCATAGAACTACCTAATAAAAAAAAATCATGTGATTTCTTAAATGATCCAGTTGTATCCAAACAAAAACCTTACTCTACAATTACTGCTGTTAACTTGAGTTAACTCTTTGTATGGGCATTCTCCCTGTGATTACCCTACAACACCGTTTCAACAGAAACTACAAGTACATATGAACTCGCAATAATTAGACTTTGATTGAAAAGAGCATCTAATTCGTAAGAACATCTTATTCGCTTAAAGAGCACACCAATCTGTTTGCCTGGAGAATTTTTCAGTAAATCCCCAACTGCCACGCTTTCAGAATTTTTACAAATTTGCAAAGGCACATCCGAAGCCTAAAACCAACTCCAACCAACCATGGTAAACAACCAGTTTTCGTACACAAGGACTTAGCAAATTGTTTACATGTATTCATCTATAATAACATAATCTCATCTTCTCTTCAACCAATCTATCTTGGACCATATTTAGTTAGGGGGTCCAGGACACAAATTTGTTCGAATTTTCGAAAAAAAATTTTATTCCATTAAAAATTTTTGTGTTCTTTTGCGTTTAAAATGATGTTTAAATCATGTTTCTATCTTAATTAGAACAGGAGAAATTATTATTATTATTATTTTTTTGCAACATTCTAATAGTAGCCAATTGTTGTTTAAACCTGTAAATGCGTTTCACTGCATGATGGGTTTTTTCCCCATTTCTCGTCTTTAAATTGTTATAAGTCAAGAACCGTTAAAGATAAATGGTTGAAACTTGTAACATGTCTTTTTCAAATATTTTTCTTTAATTTTGGTTCAGCAAATTTGAAAAAAAATATTTACTTTTGAAAATATGATTTTTTAAAAATAAGTTACATAATTTTTTTCGTAATTTTTAATCTAAATATTTAAAATTTTTTTTAAATTAATATTTTTAAAAATAGTGTATCAAAATTAAAACTTAAATATTTATGTTTAATTAAATGAAAAAATTTGAAATTCGACAAATAATATTTCGAGTTATAACGATTTTAAATTACCCTACTTATATTAAAAATTTTAAATTTTATAATTTTTTAAAAACTTTTTGAGAATTTTTATGATGTGATTTTTTTTACAAATTATATGGTTAACCATCACAAAGAAAATCAAAATTTTAAGTCAATAAATACAAATTTTTTCAAAATGTTTTCCGGATCCCCTTAAACAACGTTCCGAGAAATTCTTCGATGTGGTAGTTTCGGGTAAAAAGAATATCATTAGATAGGCTGAAACCATGTTTCACACTCATAGATGAAGTAACATCAAATCTTCAAACATATGATTATGATAACTCCAAAATCTCACAACCACTTCCTATTGACAATGATTCTTCCAATGGCATCGACCCTAAAACCACAAGAACTGGTCGTAGAGTACGATTCCCTGCATATCTAAAGGACTATGAGGTGTAACGCTATCTCTGGAAGGGGGGGGGGGGTGTAGTGACGTCATCTTCATCTCTTCACGTTGCGATTTTCTTTTGTTGAAGTGGCAACTGTGAAAATTTTTGGAACTGCTAGATGAAACAAAAAAGGCGAATTATTCATTGTAAAATCTGTTGTCTATCGTTTTCTCTCATATTTCTCATTAATAAAATTATTTAAAGAAGTTGTTCTTTACAGTGAATTAATAATACACTTTACATCATAGAGTGAACTTCATATATAAAATGGGTTTTTCCTGGCTGTTGCTCTTTTTTGATAAAAACCTTGGTGGATATCGATTTTTTCTCATTTATTACTCTTTTGCATAAAAGGAGCAATTTTATCTAGTATGTCTGTGTGAAAATTGCTCTGCCATTTGTGCAGTAATAGTTTTGGTGTGTTAAATTTTGTCAGTGTGTAATTGAATGCTTACCTAGAAGAAACTTTTTTTAAATCTAAAAAAACAGTACTCCTATACTATGTCTTTAAGTATAATTTTCATAAGCACAACATTTATTTCTGTTTGTTTCAATTTTATAATATGTGGTTAATCCCAGTTTCCAGGACTTTACCATTTTCTTCTTTTTCATATGTAAACAAAATTTAAGTGTTATAAAAAGTCATTCCTTATCAAAAGCAGTTACTGGTGTTAAATTTTACAATGTACAAGCTTATTCCTGACCTGATATAATGTCCTATTTAATTAATCAAACTATAACTAAAATCAAATTTGTCTTAGCTATGGGTCTTGAAATTTCAGCAACGACTATGAAATTTGGTACAAACATGTTTCCTTAACTGTTATATTGATAATGTGATTCAATCAACTGCTTGTCGACTGTTCTTTGTGTGTTTCTTCAGAAAATTCTAAAATATTCGTGAAAATGTATTTTTTCCTGCATGAAAACAAAATTTAAGGTAACTTGAAATTTTGAATTTGTATCGCCAGAAATTGAATAAAATATAGTAACTTAACTATGCAGTACTTCGTTACTTTATCTTTTAAATATTGCTTATTTGCACCTAGTATAACGAATGTAATGAATATCTTAAAACTGTATATTTGCATAGCTATTAGGAACCAAAATTAATGATATTCGACAAAAACAAAGTACTATCAATTGTATTCCATTGTACTAATTGAATTGAGGATTAAATTACTGAAGTAGAAGGAATAGGGTTGTAACATACTCAGCTGTGTGGTAGTTTAGTATTTTCATTTACAGATTGATAATTTACGTCACTCATGATTATTTATATGTCAATCTGTAAATTAAGATACAAAACTACAGTGCAGCTGAGTATTTTACTGCCCTACTCCTCATATAGAAAAAGATTAATACAGAAATTAATTACATTTAATTTTGTTTGGATGTTATATTTATAATGTGATTCAATCAGCTTCTTCTTGACTGTTCTCTGCGTGCTTCTTAAGAAAATTCAAAAATATTTGTGAAACACTACTTTTTCTGCATAACTACAAAATTTAAGGTAACTTGAAATTTTTAATTTTTATCACTATGTGATAACTATTTTATCGCCACAAACTGAAAAAAAAGATAGTAACTTAGTACGCAGTACTTCGAATACTTTATAATTTTAAACATTGCTTATTTGCACCGAGTGTAAGGAATGAAATTAATATCTTAAAATTGTATATTTGCAATGAACCAAAATCAGTGACTGTCGACAAAAACAAAGTACTATCAATTGTATTCCCTTGTACTTCAATTGAACTAGATTTAGCATTTTCTTCATTTACACGTGGATGTGTTTAAAAGAGTGTAAATCTAGAGATTTTCTTAAAAGGATATTGCATCAGCATTTAAAAGATTGAGCTAAATAAATTATTGTGCAGTGCTGCATTTATACTGAAGCAATGTCTGTACTTGTAATTTTTGACTACTATTAATTATGATGCATAATTTGAATGTTATGAGCTTTAAATCTGAAATCAGGTGAGTGTTATGAGCTTTAAATCAGGTGAGTACATCTTAAATAATACTTTGTAATTTAAAGTTTGTTTGTATAATATGGTGTGTATATTTGAAAATTTTAAATACAATACTGTTAGTTTCAAATACTATGCTGTGAGTATAAACTTCAGAGATTTGAATGTGTTTTATTCCAGATGAGAAGCACATCGATGTGATAACTATTTTAAAAGCTTTTATAAATGTATTTAATTGGAAGAAGGACATCACATAAAGTTCAGTATATCATTTTATAAGAAACTTTTTTTATGTCAAAATAAATAGCTTTTGTAGGAAGGTTAGATTACTGAATACAATGATGTTAATATTTTAACATTTAGCTAAACTTTATTTATATATATTTTACTTCATATCCTCCATATTCGTAACATTTTACATCATATGTATTCTCTACTAATTACTTTAAAAATGTGGCATTTTGGCTAAAAAAAGAAGAAAAACTTTCGGTAATTTAACATAGTGAATTATAAATATTTCAAATAAAGTTGAACATATAATTATGAAAATATTCGTAAGTATTCTATCCACAAATTTAAAATCATTTGATTCATTTTTCTTTTGTTGCGTATCCAGGCATTACTCGTTTTTATTATTTTTATTTTATCAGTTCCGAAGTTTTCATGTTTGTTTACATTTGATGTCGCGCTGACGAAGAATTTGGGCTGTCTGATTGGCTTACTGAGAGCATTCGCTTAAAATCTTCGGAAGTTTGCCGATCATTTCCTCGTCGGAGATTGGTGCTCCGATCGGAGATCGAACGGCCATTTGAATGCCGGTGTGCTAAGAGTTAACAAAATTGAGGCCTGCTAAGGAGCTAAGTAGCTAAAACGTTACACTGAATTCGGCCGTAAGTCAAGATCATTGACATTGACATAAAAAGCTATTGAGGCTCCTCGGAGCTAGAGCTCCTTATCCTCGGTATACATAGTGGAATGTTCCATGATTACCGTTCCCAATAATGATTACAACAGTACTGAAAATGCGTGAGAAAAAAAGTAATAATAAATTAAAAGGTGTTTTAAGAATTTTAGTAGATTGGTTATGTCAGAATAATTGGAGGTATAGAGAGAGAATTAATAAAAAGTGAGGGAGGATTTTGGAAAAAGTATTTAAGCTAGGGTGATCGAGGCAAGATTCAAAGCTCAAGGAAGGACGATCAGACACAAAACCATAAAGAGCGAGTAGCGAAGCCTATGAGGAGAGCTATCGGGTTTTGGGATCCCCTCGGGAGAGCTATTCTTCTCCCCCTTCGTCAGCGAACCGCTGGCACGTGAGGGCATCGTGAGGTGAAGTTATGGTCGATTATTTGGTATGACAGGTCGGAAAACAGAAGTAGTCGGTCTATTGAAAGTTTCGATTTAAAAGAGGGAAGGGAGATTAGCTATTGAGAGTGGAAATCAGCTCAGGGTTTATTGTCAGTGTGGATTTAGGACGCCTGGGAAATTTCCTAGGGTCATATGCGGGGATATTAGCTTAGTCTTCATTTTTTACAGAATGTATATTTTCGTAGAAGTTTAGTGCGAGTTCTTTGATGTGGTGCCGGATGCGTTCTATAGCCATATCTCTGTGTATTACTTCATTACGGACGTACCAAGGGGCCTTCCTAATTCCGCGGAGAGTTTTATTTTGTACAGTCTGCAGTCTTTGGATGTGAGTGTCCGCTGCTGAGCCCCAAACCGAAGCAACATATAGTAATACCTCATAGTAAGATGGGCCTTAGAACAGTCTTATACGGAAAAAGTTTATTTCCAATACTCATATGGTTCTGGTACAGGAAGTGAGCTAAGTTTCTACGGGCAATCAGGAACTTTCCAATATTGAATCCAGTGTTTTTTTCCAAGTCACCCTACTGTCTAGAAATACACCAAGGTATTTACCCTCTCTCTCTCGAAGTGTACCAAGTGACCTCATACGATGACCGGCGGAGATGGAATTCTGTTAAAACTGAAGAAAATAGCCTTTGTTTTAGCAGGGTTTAATTTAATGCTCTACCGTTTGAACCAACGTTCCCGAATGTCAACGTGACTTTGCAGATATTTATGCATGTACTTAGTATTGCGATTCTTCGCTAAGATTGCCGTGTCTTCCGTAAACATGGCGAGTGTTGTGTTTGTAGAGTGAGGCATGTAGTTAATGAAAATATTAAATGAAAGCGGCCCGAGCTTTGATTCTTGTGAAACGCGAGCATTAATATTAAGTATAGTAGAAGTTAGTTGGGTGTAGCGGATTTTAAATGTTCTATTGAGTAGATAACAGTGAATTAAACTGATAATATCGGTAGGTAATTTAAGTTTAATAAGTTTTTAGATTAACGTGGTATGCCATACGCGATCAAAGGCTGTTTCAATACGAAACAGAAAAGCCCCGGTCTGCATCCGATTCTGAAATCCATAATGGATGAATTCCGTCACTCGGAGCAGCTGATGTGTGGTTGAGTGTTGGGCTCTGAAGCCAAATTGAGAGTTGATAATGATACAATGATCATCCAGGTACTTATTGATTCTTTTACACAGTATGCGTTCAACCAGCTTACCAAGAGAGGAGAGCAGATTAATAGAACGGTAGTTTTTAGGAATTGTGGGGTTTTCACGTGGTTTTCTATTTGGGACGATAATGGCGGTTTAACATGCTATTGGGAAATATTTATATTAAAAAATTATATTAGTTAATCCGGTGGTGTAGTTAACCATAGTTAAGAGGGAGATTTTTAATAGCAGGATTAGTGATATTGTCAAGGCCGGGGGCTTTTTTTTTTATTTGCGAGTGAGTTCATAGCATTCAGGATTTCAGCTAGTGTGGCAGGTACCAACGGGTTCTTGTCGATATCGGAGAGCCTATTGTTAAAGAATTTTCTAAGAACGTCATCTTCAACTATGGTAACGGGACAAAACACACTGTTGTGGGGAGAAAACTGGTTTTCATAGTTATCGGCAAAGGCTTCAATTATGTCGGAGTATTTCGTGAGAATGCGAGATGGGGAATTGAAAGGAGGGAGGGAGGGGTGAAAGGTTTTTTAATACGCTGTAGATAATTCCAGATATTATTCTCCGTAGTTTCGAGTGACTCAAAGAAAACCATCCATTTTTTACTTTTATAGTTTTTGATCCTAGTATTTAATGTATGCATTTCGCCTAGAATAGACGGATATCCCGAGCGTTGCCAAGTTTTTCTAACTTTATTTCTATTTTTAATTTCAGTTTTGATGTAAATGGGGAGTTTGTTGCAATTTTATGGGGTATGTGGGTCTTGGCCGAGCTAAGCGAGCTATTAATGATGTCGGTGATGGAGGTAACAGCTTTATCTATATCATCTTTACTATTAATGCTATTGAATGAAGGGGCAGAATAAAAACAAAATCGGTATAATCAGTCCAGTTAATGAAGTGGGGCTGAGAATGGAAGGGACGGGAGTGTTAGAGAACAAATTTAGAATGAGTGGGTTGTGGTCAGAGGAGAGTTCGTTTATAGTACTAATATCATACAGAAAGTTAAAATTATTGAGAAGAGCGAAGTCGATTAGAGATTGTGAACCAGAGTAGCCGAAGCGGGTGGAGATAGGTGGGAAAGCTAAGCCTATTCTATTATCAATGCAATATTCGTTGATTTGCCTTCCATACCGGCAGGTGAAGTTTCTATTGTAATCGCAATTCCGGCGGGGGTGGTGAGCATTAAAGTACCCCATCAGTATTACCTTATCTCCCAGGAAGAATAAATTTTGACGATCTGAGATCATTATAGAGTTATTACAGACAGCTCTTAAATATACACTTACGACGTAGATAGGGTAATTAAGAGTTGGAAAAATTTTAACTATGGTATTTTCTAAGATGTTTAAATTAAGGATAGGTATATGGTCATATTTAAGGTTACATTTGATATAAATTGTCGTACCTAAATACGGAAGGGTATTATTATCGCTATCAACTCGCGGTGTGTAGAGTAGAGTACAATTTTGAATTTTAAGATATCTAGCGTGACGGTTTTTAACTTCCTGTACAAGAACCAAATCCATAGAATTATCAATAACATAGTCTCTCAGTTCATCAATTTTGGTTTGAAGCCCATCAGCGGTCGAACTCAGTATTCTGACGGCAAATCGGTTAGATTGGAGAGAAGAGGGCGCTTGCACGGGCTCAGTCATGACGACTGGGAGATTAAAATTACCTATTAAGTTATTTAGTCCACTTTGTTGTAAGTGTAATTGTGCTGCTAGGATGCTGAGTAATAATATCTCTATTGTTTTAACTCTATCTGTGTACGCGTCCAGTTGGTTTGAAGATTCACTGTTAGGAACAACATTTGCGGTGGGAATATTTATGTTTTGAATTGGAGCTGGTGTGTTTACGTTATTGTTTAATATTACGTTTTTTACTGGAGAGGAGGGGGGGGGGGTGTTGTCTATTTTGAAGTATTGCACTGAAAGATTTAGTTCATTCATTTTCTGCGGTCCTGTTCTTGTGAAGTATCAGCTCTCCATGTTCGTCACTAAACTTTCCTAAATCTCTGATGGTTTTAACCTTTTGTTTTTTTTATTTAGGTGGGGTGACAAATATAGACCTTAAAATTTGCTAGGTGATTTCCACCACAGATAGCGCCGACGGCTTTCTCAGATAGGGGCTTTGCGCATTCGTTGGTCCGATGGTTTTCTGCACATTTTAGACATCTGGCATGCATCCTGCCGTCATCGGTACTGTCATGAAAATTCTGGCTATTAAAACAATGTTTCAACCCCCTTTGAATTTATAGGCTTCTATACTAACTATGAATCCCAGAAATTCATTCAAATGGTAAATTTCCCTGGTATTTTCTGAAGGTATTAGGTTGCATAGAAATATTGAGTTTGGTCTTTGTACCTGGAATCCGAGGTAAATTAGATCGTGTCTGACTTCTTCAATCGGAATATTCGAGGGAATATCCTTAATCAGTATTTTAAGTGGTCGCTGTTAGCGCGGCATTATGGCGAAAAATTTAATATTATTTTTAGATAGGAGATCCTGGATTTTCCTAAATTGTTCACTGCTTTGTGGAAAACTTTAACGAACTTCAATGAGTCTTTTGGGGGCAAGCAAATTGTTTATTTCACTAGCTATATTTCTACAATGGGTGTCCTGCACATTTGATATCGAGAAGGAATCTTGTTTTCTTTCTCTGGGTTCCTGAGCACTAGGATTGGGAGTATTACCAAATTCTATTTCCTCATTCGCTCCGCCTCCATCCACCGACAATACACTAAAGCGATTATTAATTTTGATCTCTTCCTCCCTGGCTTTTGACACTTTCCACCGCTCAGGAAAACAGAACTGCTCCCAAGTATCCACTTTGTGAGGGACCTTCTTTTCGGAGGAGACCAATACCTTGTAGGGTTCTCACACATTCATAGTATTGGAGAAGTTCGGAGAATCCTCTTCGCTTGCAGTCAGCTTGTACTGTAAGTCCGTCAGAAATTGGAGATTCCTGATTTCTTTATCCAAATGAACAAAAGAGTTCGGTAATATACTTTTGCCTTTGATAATGAGGGCGAGGTCCCAGGCAATTTTATAAGCATCGTGATTGTTCCGACAGATATTTGGCATCTCCATCTCGTAGGTGTTAATATTTGAAGTCGAAGCCATATCGACTTTAAGCTTAGAAATACTTGCTATTGAAGAATTGGTGTGAGCTACGGCCGTCACTAATAGAGGCCCGCCACACATGAGCGGGCATAAAAATTCCCCGTAAGGTCACAGACGCAAAAATAGCACCGAAAGAAAGCAATCAAAGAAACATGAGCAAGATCGAGATCTAACACGGAGAACAATGAGACACGCTCTCTCTCTATCGAGACAGGAGGGAGAAATCTCTCGTGCGTTTTGCTTTCGAATTGGCATGAGTAACTGATGAGGTACCTGCGAGCTTTAGCTCCATATCATTGATTTCAGTGGCTTACATGTGGCAACATTAACGTTCAGAAATTTAGAAATGGTGTTGAGAGTAAGAAAATTAAAAAAAAAGGGGATTTAAATAATTAGAGAGAATATTAAGACTTTAAAAATTTTTTAAGGCACGAGCTTTAAAGGAAAAAACGACGTAAGGGAGGCAGGCCGGAGAACCAAGTGAAGAGCAAGTGGCGAGAATGAGAGTGAATTATGGTGTGCTAGACGAACCAGTCGCGACTAGTAAATTAGCTCCTAACATAGGCAATAGAAATTTAACGATTTCAAACGACTTTAGTTTAGAAGAAATTTCAGTGATAGATTTTAATAATCTTTCAATTTCTTGAAGCTTAGAGATGTAAGTATCAATTTCGTTTAAGTTAGGGGAACTATTAGCTGTTTCGGTGAAAATAGGATTTGTTTTTTGTTTTTTGAAGAGATCGGTAAACTATTTACTGAAAATTTCCGAGTTTTCATTGGTAGGTATTGGGCACTTTATAAGATTTCCCATTTTCTGCAATTTAACTAGGGAAATATTTCGTCAACCTCTAATTTCTACCTATGTGAAATATCTTCTCATAACTTCGTTTTTGTTAGCCGTATTTTTGCCCAGTTTAAAAACTAAATAAAAATGTGAAAGATGTTTTGCTTTGTTGAGGGTTTATAACTTGGAAAATAGACATAAGAAATCAGCGTTTAAAGCGATGGTGGACTTTCAAATTGGCTAAAATTGACCAAAAATTCGAATTTTCGATTTTAGTGAATAATGGAAGAATATATCATTAGGAATAAGGAGCAAAAAATTGAACTAATGGATAATTATTCGTGGTCTGCTTTACTAAGCACAGTCCCATGCAGTGAATGCAATTCTATAAACTGTTTGAATGTTTCATCTGGACAGTCATATGGATTTTCCAAAAGCTTAGAACTGTTTTGCTCCGAATGTGGACACATTTATGCTAAAAATTTCTCAAGTTCTAGAGAAATATCTTCTAGAAAATTTAGCATTAATAAAAATATTGTCAATGCATTTCTTGCCATTGGGAAAGGCCATGCTGCCCTTGAAAATTTTTCCATGATTCTGGGAATGCCAGGCATGGATAAAAAAACATTTGCTAAATGTTTAGAGGATTTGTCTGAGAGCAATAAATCCGCAAAAGATGAGATTCTGCTAAAATCTCAAGAAATGGTGCGTAAAGCCCATTTTGAAGAGCAGTCAACTGTAGACGAGGATGCCATCATAGATATAACTGTATCATATGATGGCACCTGGCAAAAAAGAGGACATACCTCTTTATATGGCATTGGCGCAGTTATTGACGTAGCTACAGGACTTGTTGTGGACTACGAAATTCTTTCTAAATACTGCCCTAATTGTGTGTCAGCTGCTCGTGACTTACAGGGTAAAAGTGCAGAATTTGCAATTTGGCAAAATGGCCACAAACCAAACTGTCAAAAAAATTTTGACGGTTCCTCAGGAAGCATGGAGATGTGTGCAGCACTTATTTTGTGGAAACGCTCTATTATGAAAAATAAAATGCGCTATACAACAGTGCTTTCTGATGGAGATGCAAAAACGTATCAGCATCTTTTGCAAGCAAATGTGTATGGGGCAGAAAAACCGATTTCTAAAGAAGAATGTGTCAATCACATATCTAAAAGATTGGGAACTGCCTTGAGAAATAAAGTTAAAGAGTGGCGAGTAAAAGGCATCACAATTAGTGGTCGTAAACGAGGTAATTTAAAAGATGAAACTATACTAAAACTCCAAAACTTTTATAGAAAAGCTATAAAAGATAATGCGCCACCGAATGTGGAAAAGATGAAAACCTCAGTATTCGCCACATTATATCACTGCATGTCAACAGATAGAAAACCAAATCATGCAAAGTGTCCTACTGGCGTCTCTTCATGGTGTTTTTATCAACGAGCAATAGCTCTTGGTGAAACTCCAAGAAGCCATGATATAATGAAAACCCCTTTGGCTGAGAATGTGGTTGCAAAAATTTTACCAGTGTACCAAAGGTTGGCATCTGATGATCTTCTGCAACGTTGCATCTCTGCAAAAACGCAGAATGCAAATGAGACGTTGCATAGCGTTATATGGAATAAGTGCCCCAAAGAAGTTTTCGTGTCCAAAAAACGATTAGAACTGGCAGTGACTTCAGCTGTCAGTGAATACAATCTTGGGTGCATAGAATCCCTTAAAATTTTGTACAAAAATGTACAAACTAATGTGGACTCAATAACAATCGCTGAAAGGAGAAACAGTCGCAGAAACCATCAAAAAATTCAGCGATCTTTAGAATTAAAGCCTGCATTTTCAAAAAGATTAAAAAAAAAAGCTTTAAATTCTAAAAAAGAGAAGCATGAAGGTACCACTTATGGTCCTGGTTTATTTTAATTGTAGACTTGTGGATTAGGCCTCTGGGGAAAACCACAATAAAATAAGTGCCTATGAGTTTTACCCCATTTGGGTGGTGAGGAAATACTCATTTTAAATAAATTTAATATTTTTTATTTGATAAATATGGACTTTTTCATTATTTTGTATGAAATTATAAAAGTCTAATCTTTTATAAGTCGCAGCATTCATTTTTTGACCTGATAAGGTAAAGCATTGTTACTAAGGTATCTGGTTCAATAACGACTGATTTTGTTTTGCCAAAATATTATTTTCTTACTATTCTCACTTATTTAATTTGTAATGGGCATCCATATATATCTAAGGCGAGTAATATTCCCTTCTTATACAGAATTTAAAAATTAATTTACCACAAACCACAATAATAAAAAAAAGTGCCTATGAGTCTTACCTCATTTGTGTGGTGAGGAAAGAGGCTCAATTTAAATAAATTTAATATTTTTTATTTCATAAATATGAACGTTTTATAATTTGGTATGAAAGTGTAAAAGTCGTAATCTTTTATAAGTCGCAGCATTGATGTTTTGACCAGATAAAGTAAAGCGTTGTTACAAAGGTTTCTGGTTCAATAACGACTGATTTTGTTTTGCCAAAATATTATTTTCTTACAGTTCTAGCTTATTTAATTTTTAATGTGCATCCATATATATCTAAGGTAAGTAATATTCACTTGTTATACAGTATTTAAAAATTAATATTTTATGATTTATGGCAATAATAACATAAAATGCTGTTTACTCAGAAGTAAAATTTTCATATATTACAAAAGTTTAAAATGCTCCAGGCGTATTGAAAATAGATCATTGTCTTTGAAATTCCAGAATTATTTCCGTTAGAGTATATAAAATAAAAGTTAGTTGAAACAGATATGTTTTGAAGCATATAATATGTTAGTTATGCACTTTAATTAACCACTATTGCTGTTTATTCTGCGAAATATGGGTATTATCACAATTATTATTTTTTTTCTCTTTATATTTTCTATGAATGCTTACGACAACAACCAAGTTTTGTTCTAAGGTCAAAAAGGTATACTTAAAAAAAATTCTATCATATTTTATGCAAAATTGATACGCCTGGAGCATTTTTAATTAAACTAATTTTGAAACAATTAATAATTAATAACTCCAAAACTAATTCATATTTTACCTTGAAATTTTAGAAACATTTATATAACTGTACTGCTAATAACATAATCAATTTTCAAGGAAATTCATTTAAAAGAAAAAAAGTTAGTTATGAAAGTCCACTGTCGCCTTAAACATTTTCGGATTATATCAGAAAAAAAAGCAGTTAATATTCCAATACATATAGTGTTGAAAATTTCCTTTCAATTTTTAACTGCAGATGTGTGTCTCAAACTTGTAAACACTACATTTTGTTAGGGTAAACCCTTGTACGTCGACAGAAATAAATATCTGTTCGATTCTTCCTTCGGGCAAATACCGTTATTTAGCAGAAAGTAAGGGTTGCTTGGTGAATATCTCCTCCTCTCCCGATAACCGCCTCTTTTCACACTTTCCACTTCTCAGAAAGAAATAACTGCTCCGAACGACCACTTTCTAAGGGATCTCCCCTTCGGAGGAGACCAGTACCTAATAATCAAATATGAATACGCACACCAGAACAGCGGACGTTCTTCACAATCTGCAGACCGTGGCTACGATATCTTGGACGTCATTGGATCACATTTTCATTGACTCCATTGGCAATGTTCTCGCTTGAATTAAGAATCCAGGACAATCTTTCACTTGTTCAAACGTGACCAACAATTTAAATTAACGTCGAAGTAGTAGGTTAATCGGGGCACTGAAAGTAAACGTGTTCGTTGTCATCTCATACATCAAAGTGGGAATAAACGAAACCACCACTCATATGGAACGACTGAAGGAATTTTGTCTGGATAATAGCCACTGATATCCAGAAATATGGCGGGGGGGGGGGGAGCTTGGGTACATTGCAACCGCAGTAAGTTCGTTTAGTTTTAAGTTGCGAAATTTTTATACTACGAGTATTTATGGCCGTTTCTGAAATGAGGATATCGAACTCTCGCGTCTGGCCTTTACCAAACCATTACGGCTAGATGAACGAATGAGAAGTCGTCAATCCAATCTCTCATACTCACCCCCACCTACATTTGCAATATACAAAAAATTAAAAAAGGGGTATTTTTTATTATTATTCAACTGAGTTAGTGTTCGCCGCCTATTTACTGTTTAATGCATTTTTCCGATGATTCTGATTAAATTGTTTCCGCCATGCATATTTTATTCTATGCTTCATTCGAGTCGAGAGCCGTATACCCCAGTCAAAATAGACCCGATTTTGACGAATGGCTAAAAAAAATATGAAAGTTTTGAAATTTGGTGGAGATGTTTGTTTAGGCATACTAATGAACATACTAAAAGTCCCCACCCGTCAGACTTGAGCTTTCGCTGCCATCTTGGAAAATGTGTACACTTTCTTGGTTTTTTGGAAATACCTTTAAAAATATTGATTTTATAAAAAATAATTAAATACAAAAATTAAAGAGCATTAAATTATGAACAAAAATCATTCATAACATTTTTTAATATATCTAACAGGAACAAAGATAATTGACTTTGAAAAGAGCGCAATATTACACCTGGGACGCGCAAGCGCTGTTCCCTATCGCGGTGGGGGGAGATACCCGCGCATGTGCATACCATAATTAGCCAAATTAGTTTTACACTAAATGGGAAGGTTTTTTGTATTTTTTCAAATAACTAGGGAAATATTAACTTTACGTAAAAAAAGTTTATTTCAAAAATTAAAAAACATTAAATTATGTACAAAAACGATTTTATACATTCTTGTCGTAAACCTAACAGGAACGAAGATATTGACTATAAAATGCGCGTTGATAATGGACGTAGCTGCTACAAAAAACAATGCACAAAAAACATGTATTATATTTTTTTATAAGTCTAACACGAACAAAGATAATTGACTTTGGAAAGAGCGCACATCACACCAGGGACGCGCATGCGTGGGTGCCCATCGCGATGGCTGGAAGACACGCGCATGTGTGTGTAAGGCGCCAAATCGGTCTTACCCTAGTATTTTTCTAACCAGTTAATAGTTAGTCACCGTTCCGTGTGCGTCTGTGAACAATGGCTGATACGGAACTATGTTTTATATGTAAAGAATTAATGTCAAATGATGATTTCGTGAATGTAGGAGAAAAGGGGATCGACGCTTTAAAGAGAGCTAGTGTCCAAAGAAAAGACAATAAGCATGAACACTTGGAACATTTAAAATCTGTTTCGGTTCATTCGTTGTGTCGGAGAAATTACACCAGACCAGGAAGTATAAAAGTTTATTTAAAAAGAAATGCAGAAATCGCGTCAACATCCCAAAGTGATGAGCGCGCTGTAAGTTTACGATCTTTTTTACCTCAGTTCGATTTTGGAACAAAATGTTTCTTTTCTACGGCAGTGAAAGACGAAGAATTCAAAGCAAGACAAAAGAAAAAACCAACTGACAAGCGAAGAACTATATACGGAGTTAGGAGTCTCGAAATGAAAAACAAAGTTCTTGAAGCTGCAGAGAATAGACATGACCAGTGGGGAGAGGAAGTTCAGTGTCGTATAATAAACGTTGCTGATTTAGTTGCAGCTGATGCGATTTATCACCAAGATTGCTTCATGACTTTTTTTTCTACACACAGCACCAATCAGAAAGAGAGGGCGGCCTGAGTCGGATTACATCTCAGCAGATGTTGACGAAATATCCTTCTTCCTTGATAATAATGACGACTGTCAATTCTCACAACCCGAACTCAAATCTCAAATTACAGGGCTAGTTCCAGACGACATCACTTTGAGAAATAAGTTGAAACAAATATACGGGGATGGCATTATTTTTGCTTCAAACTCTAGAACAGTTACTGTCATATGTTTACGTAATACTGGAATGAAAGTCTTACCAGACTCTTGGTACGACAAAAGGATACGAAATGATCGTGAGGAGCGTCTACGAATAGTACAAACTGCTGCAGCCATAATAAAAGAAGATATCCAGACACCAGTTTATGACACTTGTTGCTACTCTCCAAGTGATAACTTTTTCAGAGATGTGAACAAGGGCATTCCAGAAAGCTTAAAATCTCTTTGGAGCACTTGATTATTAAAAAAAAGACTGCTAAGGCGGAAAAAAAAGTCACTTCAATACTCACGTCATTATATCAGCGCTAAGGCCACGATCATTTATGTCTCCTCTGCTGAATGGTCTTGCTTTATTTTTGCACAAAAAGTTCTGTTCCAAGAATTTAATAACAATGCTCTCGAATTTGGGATTTTGTTCTTCTTACTATGAAGCCCAAACATTTGAGTTGTCAGCCATAAATCATCCGAAACCCCAAATGCTCGAGGGATCATTCTGCCAATTCGTATTTGACAATGCAGATTTCAATGTGTCGACAGTCAATGGCCTGAATACGTTTCATAGCATGGGGGGCATTGCTTGTTTTACTCCAGCGTCAGCAGTGGAACCCGGGACGAAGATAAAAAAAAATTAACCGAACTTACATCCGTATCGACCGTAGACAAAATGGGAATCATTCCTCCGGAAACGTTTGAAAATTTTCGAGGGCCTGAGTTAAAAAGAATTACTATCGAAGATTTGAATGTCTTAAATCCTTTAGCGGAAGACCTTTACCATTGCCTAAGCCATCTGATATATCCTGGATGTGTGCTAAGTGGTTAGGTCTTCCACAGATACCTGAATGGAAAGGATTTTTCCATTGTATAACCAGAAACCAGCCTTGTGAAAAGACCAAATTAATACCCCTTCCTTTTGTTAATTCACCACCAAGCAAGTATGACACCATTTTCACTGTGCTGAAATATGCTGCTCAGCAGTGTGTTAAAACGCACCAAAAGTATTGCATACTCACGTTTGACCAACCACTGCATATTAAAGCTCGAGAGATAGTCGCAGCAACATCCAATCCATTATTATCAAGTTGTATTGTGAGGCTTGGTGGATTCCATCTTTTAATGTCATTCTTATGCTGCATTGGGTACATAATGGCTGGAAGTGGGTTAAAAGAAATACTCACTTTGATTTATGCACCTACGTCAGTAGAAAAAATGTTGCCTGGCCATGCATACGCTAGGGCTGTCCGAGCTCATTTATTGACCCAAACAGCTTTAGCAAAAATAATTTTTGACGGCATGGACATATCGGATTTGGAATGTAAAAATCTCCGTGAGTTGTTTCGAGATTTTGCTACTGAACCACCATCGCAAGAAACCTTAAACGCACACACTCAAATACGAGCCATCAAAATTAAAATGAGGAAGACTCTGGAGCACCTGAAAAAGAAAGGCCCAACTGCCTGTGGGGCTGGAAGCGTCAAGAGAAAATTCTTGTGCCCATCACAACTATGGATGTAGTAGCTCCCGATTCAGTTTTAAACATGGTGTTTTGCAACTGTAAGACTGACTGTGGAGTAAGATGCGGATGTCGGAAAGCAGGCATCAACTGCACAACGGCCTGCAATAATAGCAATGTGGTATGTCAGAATGGCATCAGCCCTGTTGATGATGACGATCCAATGAAAGAAGTTGACAAAAGAATGGGCCGATGCTAGCGGATCCATAGACGATCTATACATGCCTGACGAAGGGGAGAATCCCGTACCGAAAAAAGCACGTAAATCCTCAAGTAGGTAAGCTTGAACAATTATTCGCTATGGAAATCTGATAGTGAATACCCCCAAGTTTACTACATTCATGTATAAAATTAATAATGATTAATTATCTACATAGCCAAAAACATTAAGGTCTATTTTCTTGTGTTTAAAGAATACCGAAAAGTGGGAGAGGTTAGAAATTCAAAGAAGAGCGCCTGCAACGAGACTTTGAAGCTACCTCCATTATCAACGCGCATTTTATAGTCAATATCTTCGTTCCTGTTAGGTGTACGACAAAAATGTATAAAATCGTTTTTGTACATAATTTAATGTTTTTTAATTTTTGAAATAAATTTTTTTACGTAAAGTTATTATTTCCCTAGTTATTTGGAAAAATACAAAAACCCTTCCCATTTAGTGTAAAACTGATTTGGCTAATTATGGTATGCACATGCGCGGGTATTTCCCCCCACCGCGATGGGAACCGCGCTTGCGCGTCCCAGGTGTGATATTGCGCTCTTTTCAAAGTCAATTATCTTTGTTCCTGTTAGATATATAAAAAAATGTTATGAATGATTTTTGTTCATAATTTAATGCTCTTTAATTTTTGTATTTAATTATTTTTTATAAAAGCAATATTTTTAAAGATATTTCCAAAAAACCAAAAAAGTGTACACATTTTCCAAGATGGTGGCGAAAGCTCAAGTCTGATCGGTGGGGACTTTTAGTATGTTCATTAGCATGCCTAAACAAACATCTCCACCATTTTTCAAAACTTTCATATTATTTTTAGCCATAAAACCTATTTTGACTGGGCTAGTATTGCCTGCAGTCTACACGGCGTAATGGGAATCCCCCTTCCAACCTGCATTCGTTCTGACAACGAAACCACGCAAGCGGTGGGAAGAAATCTGAAAAAAGGATATCTTCAATAAGTTAAATAAAAATCTTTGGCTCCGAAATAGCAGAAAAATAACATTTCTCACAAATTGCGACATGCAAGTTCGATTAATGAATCCTCTTCTAGTTCACCTAAATGTACCATTTTGCAAATTTCTCTTTTTTCTTATACCGAATATCTACCTATTACCCACATTTCTTTTCCATGGGTTGTTTAAAAAACATTCATTTAAATCTTTTACAAATACAGAAGTTTTTAACCTCAGGCGTGTCTATCAGACACGCCTGATTCGTCAGAATCGTAAAAATAAATTTTCGTGAATTCGTGAAAAAAAATTTCCTAATTGATGCTCCACATACTTGTGAATTTTAGATACACTCGTATTTTCCCCGTACAACAAGAGTAAATTTAATTTGATCAAGACACAAAATACCAAGTGGTTATAATTAAACTTCCCCTATAAACGGCATCCTACAACGCAAACGGGTGAACGGAACGCAACGAAATTTTGTCTATGGGCAATACACGAGATGCGCTCACGGAATTTCGATAAAAAAAATTTTTTTTTCGAAATGTCCACCACAAGGCACCTTTTCGGGAAAAACAAGAAATTTAACACAATTAACAACCAAAACGGAATACAGAAACAATATTAACGTTTATTGACAAGTTTCTGATTACCTTGTCATCGCACCACATTAAGTAAAGGTAATGGAGAAACAAAAACAGTTCAGTTTGCAGAAACGAGAACAGATTAGGACGCAATTGCACAACAGGAGCAGTTAATCATGTTCAGGACAATGTAGGGAAAGCTGCTCCACGTGACCACCTTCCTTCACCTGCAAATTTTCAAGTCGATGGACAGTGTGTTCAACAGCAGATCATAACTGATCAGTTGTGAGGCTTCGCACATGAAGCGTTATGGAGTTCTTTAAGTTAGTCAACGTCGCAACACCTCCACGATACACCAGACTTTTTAAATAGCCCCATAAACAGAAACCGCACGGACTTAGATCCGGCGAATGTGGTGGCCATGGATTAGGAAAGAAGCAACTAATAACACGTTCCTCTGTGAAATGTTGGAGCAATAACGCCTTCACGGATCCATGGATATGTAGGGGCACTCCATCCTGCATGAGAATGGTCGATGTAATGACCCGCCTTTGCTGTAATTGCGGCACAACAAACGTCTGCAGCATGTCATGGTACCGACGGCCCGTAACGGAACGTGTGACAGGCCCACGTTCACCGATTTCCTCAAAGAATGGCCCAAGGATGAATGTCGCCGCGAATCCACACCACACAGTGACCTTTGGAGACTGTAGGAGAAATTCAGTCTGGATCCGCGGATTTTCCTTAGCCCAAATACGGCAATTCTATGTGTTGAATGTCCCATTCAGATAGAAATGAGCCTCGTCGCTCCACATAATATTCCAAGGCCATGACAGATCAAGTCATTCTGTTGAGAAAACTGACTGCGAATGAGAGACGTTGTGGCTTGTTCCTATCAAGCAGCTCCTGGTTATGGAGGATCTTGTATGGGAAGTAGTGCATTATATTTCCGAGTACTTTTCGGACGGTGCTGTAAGAATAACCTGTCTGTCGAAAAACTGCACGCGTGCTACTGCTTCCAAACTCTGATGTCTGTGACTGTGCATCAACAGCTGTTTTGACGGCATCAACATGTACCGGTGTGACACGTTTACGGCCTCTTCCAGGTTGAACTCTTTATTTTCCCGTCTCTTCAAATCTCTTAATCATGGCTCGGATACCTTTAGTAGACATTGGTCCAAGCCGTAGGTTCTTTCTACGACGAAATTCACGAACTGCAGCAGATGCATTCCCCTTGTTTTCGTAAAACAGCTTCACCAATAACGCAAGTTCAACTAAAGAGACCGTCATTAGTACAGCCGGAAACATCGACTTAAACATGACAACGTCTGCAAACGTTTTATACCCTAACGTGTTTTGCATAAAGCTTCTTCTTTTTCCCAAGCATGCAAATCTCGACATTTTTCTCCTACAAATGACAGCTTTTCCCTGTTTTATATTTTATTACCCATAATTCTTGTTCTGGATTGTTAATATTGTTTCTGTATTCCGTTTTGGTCGTTTATTGCGTTAAATTTTATGTTTTTTCCGAAAAGGCGCCCTCCAGTGGACAATTTGGAATTAAATTTTTCTTTCGAAATTCCGTGAGAGCATCTCGTGTGTAGCCCATATACGAAATTTTGTTGCATTCCGTTCACCCGTTTGCGCTGTAGGATGCCGTATATTGGGGAAGTTTAATTATAACCACCCGGTATATCGCATATTTTAGCTGCTCAGAAAATTTGTAGTATTTGTTCTCTCTTCATCGGAAAGCGCGATATTTAAAAACGTGTCATGAACGGATGGTTTAAAATAAATATGCAGATTTTTCAACTTTCGAGGCAGGACTGGAGTTTCGTGGCTCTCGCGTCACAGCCAATGGGGTTTGTACAAATGCAAGTATTTAAAATGCACGTGTTTTTTCAGCGTAGGGTTTTGTTAAAGCAGTAACCATTCTGCGAGTGAGTTGGGGCTTTCAGCCATTCTGCTAGTAGCTGCTTTCGCAGCAAGTATTTGATTTAGATGCGTTTCGACGAATTGTCAAGCCATTAAGCATGTATCCCTTCTTTCTTACTGTACCTATCCCAACCTTTACGATTCAGTTTAAGTAGGTTTTTTTCAAAATTAAAGTAGATTAATTTTCGCCAATTCATGACACGCTTATCCGTATTCTTTTTTTGTTTAATGGTTAAGTTTTGTAAATATTTTTCTTCCAAGGTATTGGATCAAATCGATCCCTCTTTTTTACTATGTTTTTATGTAAAATAAGAAAAATAAAGGCATTTTAGTTAGCCTCATCAAGTCTACTTTCTTGTGAAAGGTTTTTTATTTCAGATAATTAGGTATGGGACAAGTTATGCTGTATGATCCACCCAACAAAATGGTAGCAAAGCGTGGTTTACGCATTGTCCCTCTGTGCTTATCTGAAATTAGTGTAAGAAGTAAAGCTTAATGTTAGGATATTTTTCGGTTTTTAAAAAGTAAAGATCGGTATTCCTTTTGGTTTAAAATGGCTGAAGTGCCAACGATAGGTTCAGTTTTTACTTTCCTAAGTTGAACGGTGAGAATTGGCGAACGTGGCGTTACAATGTGGAGATGTTACTTTGCCACGAAGGTTTATATGTATTTATCGACGGTAGTGAAATCCCACCGATAAAAGTGACAAAACCTGATGGAAAGCCGAGTGATGATTCGTCCCCATTGAAAGACATTCTGAATTTTAATCGGCTTAAGCAGAAAGGTGTTTCTACTATAGCTTTGAGTGTCGAAGCTGACCAGCAAAATCTCATTATGGGAAATCGTGACCCAAAAGAAATTTGGGAACTTTTGAATGCGGCATTTGAACCGGCTAGCAGAGCTCGAATTGCTCATTTAAGAACTGAATTTATGAAAATAACGTTTGAAAATTTCGAAAGTATGGCCGTTTTTCTAGGTCGTTTGAAACAAGCTCGAGATCGTTTGGATGCTGTCGGAAAGAAAGTTGATGACGATTAACTTGCCTATCAGATGCTCGTGAATTTACCACCTGAGTATGGAAACGTGGCGCAACAGATATACATGCTCAACGATGAAGAATTTACCTCTACTAAAGTTAAGGAGAGGCTACTGGTAGAGTATGATCGTTTACAGCACGAAAAGTCTGATTCTGATAAAGTCGCTACCTCGTCTCGCAGCGCGGAAGTAATGCTGACGAGGAAAAGCAAGAACCGTTTTCGAAACCGGAACACTAAAATTGTTGAACCAGTAGTTCATAAACACACCAGATGATGTTACCGATGTGGAGTGGTAAGCTATATTTCCCCACAATGCAAAGCTCAGAAGACAAGTCCAGGAAAAAGTAAGTCTAGTTCTTGTTCTTATGCAGAAATTGTTGAACCGGTAAATTTATTAAGTGATTCGGCCACTAGCCTTGACTGGATTGTAGATTCTGGTTCTTCAAACCATTTCATATCTGATAAGTCCCTTCTTAGAAATTTTCGACAGTGTGATATCAACTTGAAAGGCATTGGAAATAATTCTGTAAAAGCCAAGGGATACGGTGATATCTCACTTAGTTTAAAAGTAAAGGGTCATGAAGAAATATCGACTTTGCTTAAAGTCTATTGGGGCCCATCTTTAACAAAAACTTTAATTTCTAGAAGTCAATGTGATAAACATGGTCGTCGTTTAATCATTTGTGATTCTAAGTGCACTATGATAAATTCTAAAGGTCGAACTATAGGAATTGCTCCCTTAGTAGGAAGCTTGTATATTTTACATTCAAAAGTTGTTCCTGAAGTCCCATCTGCCAATGTGTCAATAAGTAAAAAGAAAAATGTTCGTAATGACATTATGATGTGGCATCGTAGATTCGGCCATCAAAATTTAGAAGGTTTAAAAAATTTGGCTAAAGAAAATCTGGTTTACGGCTTAAACAAATTAAACGGAAATTCACAACTTTCTGATCCATGTGTTCGAGGAAAGATGACCAGAGCATAATTTAAAAATATTGGTGAAATAAAGTCTAAACAGACTCTTGATTTGATTCATCTCGATTTATGGAGTAGTGCATCAGGCCCTTCGTATGGCCAAGCTAAATATCTTTTAACTGCAGTAGATGATTATTCCAGATATTCGTGGCTTTTTCCTCTCAAAATTAAAAATGACTGTTTCTCTAAATTTAAGAATTTTAAAACTAATGCGAGAAACAAGTAAGCAGGCCGATAAAAGCAGTTCGTACTGACTGCGGTCTAGAGTTTTCTTCAGGCCAGTTGAGAAAGTTTCTTGAAGAAAATGGTATAGTTGCTGAACGTACGAACGTGTATTCGCCAGAGATGAATGGCTTTGCAGACAGAGTGAACAGAACCATTGCTGATGGTATTCGAGCTATTAGTCTTGAAGCTGAGTTGCCTAAAGGGTTGTGGGCAGAATTAGCTTTTGCGTTCATTTATTTACATAATGGTTTTCCTCATAGAAGTGTTAACAACCATATTCCTTTAACCTTGTTCTTCGACTGAAAATGTTTTGTCAGACACCTGAAAGTTATAGGTTGTCTCGCCTACGTACACGCAGAAAGAAATAAAAGGGATAAGCTAGGTCCTAAAACCAAAGAAGACATCCTGATAGGATATTCTTTTGAAACTGTAGGATATCGCATATGGTTTCCGAAGGAACGAAAAGTGATTGAAACCAAGCATGTCAAATTTAATGAACTTGTTAAAGGATATGGAAGAAACGAACTTTCCTTGCGTCCAACGTCTCAGTATGTCCCTCCGATCGAAGAAGAAACTGACGATTGGCTACAAAGTTCCAGTTTAACCCCCGAAGTAGTTACCGTTGAACGTTAGAATTGTCGTGATATTCCTTGGAGACGTGAAGTAACACGAAGAAAATCTGGTGAACGAAAGGCCGTTTCGATGTGTTCTATTATCCTCCCAATTCGAAAATCCGTCTGATTAGTTTGAAAGGTGCTCGAAAGTATTGTGATTCGAATAACATTGGATTCGAAAAAGAAGTGTTCGACTTTAAACACCACCCTGAATCAGACCCGAGTCCACAGACTGATGTCGAAGGAACCGACATCTCTGGGAACGAATCGTCGTTTGTGTGCATCGTGGAGCCTTCAACTTTTGAACAAGCTACTAGTGTCCCGGAAGCTGCACACTGGAAGTGGGCGATGAATGAAGAGCTCGACACCTTGAAACAGCGAGATGTCTACGACATTGTGCCTCGTTCCCCAGGTAAGAGAATTATTGGCTCTAGATGGGTGTATAAAGTGAAAGAAAATGAGCAAAAAGAGGTTAAAAAATTCCGGGCTAGACTTGTTGCTCAAGGATTTCGACAGATTAAGGAAAATGATTATCAGGAAGTTTTTTCACCCGCAGTAAATTTTGAAGTCATTTATTTATTTATTTATAAGTTTTTTGGTCATTTCCCTAAAATGGTTCCACAAACATCTTGATGTTAAATGTGCCTACCTTTATGGCAATCTTGATGAGGAACATTTTATGGAGACGCCCAAAGACTTCAATTTTCCTGATAGTATAACACAACAATCTCATGTTTTAAAATTAAAGCGGGCCATTTACGGTCTACACCAGGCCGGTAGGCAGTGGCATTCTCAATTAGAAACCACTTTGCTAAAGTTAGGCTTTTCCTCTTTTCCAAAAACAAATTGTGTTTACCATCTTAATTGTAATACTATACTTTTAGTGTATGTTGATGATTTAATTATTTTCACGAACCGAATCTGAAATGGCAAAAATTACTAAACTTTTACAAACTAAATTTCAAAGTAAAGATTTGGGTAAAATTCGAAAAGTTCTTGGTATAGAGTTTAAAGATTCAAAAGGTAACTGGGCCGTACACCAAAAATCGTACATTGTTCGTTTAAAAGAAAATTTTAAACAAATACCTTACGTTAAGTGTAAATTATCTATATCGCCTTGTCAAATTGTTCAAAGTGGAATAAATGAGCAGTCAGTGGAAGGTGAAGTATCTTATCGAAATTTAATGGGATCACTTTTATTCTTAGCCACACGTTCCAGACCGGATACACTTTTTAAGGTTACAATGTTAGCTCAGGATAATTCACATCCCTTTTAACGCATTGGAAATTGCTGTGCAAGTTTTTAATTACGTTATTTCAGCGATTAATATTTGTATTCCAATGTTGGTAGAATAGGAACATTGCTGATTTGTTAACTAAGCCAGTTACATTTGACAAATTAAGTAGATATTGTGAGCACATTTTCCGATGAAGAGAAAAAGGGGGAATTTGTAGTATTTGTTCTCTCTTCATCGGAAAGCGCGATATTTAAAAACGTGTCATGAACGGATGGTTTAAAATAAATATGCAGATATTTCAACTTTGGAGGCAGGACTGGAGTTTCGTGGCTCTCGCGTCACAGCCAATGGGGTTTGTACAAGTAAATACAACAAGTATTTAAGATGTACGTGTTTTTTCAGCGTGGGGTTTTGTTTAAGCAGTAACTTTTCTGCGAGTGAGTTGGGGCTTTCAGCCATTGTGTTAGAAGCTGCTTTCACAGCAAGTTTTTCATGTAGATGCGCTAGCGACGAATTGTCGAGGCATTAAGCTTGTATCCCTTCTTTCTTCCTGTACCTATCCCAACCTTTACGATTCAGTTTAAGTAGGTTTTTTCAAAATTAAAATAGGTTAATTTTCGCCCGTTCATGACACGCTTATCCGTATTTTTTTTTTGTTTAATGGTTAAGTTTTGTAAATAGTTTTCTTCCAAGCTATTGGATCAAATCGATCCCCCTTTTTACTATGTTTTTATGTAAAATAAGAAAAATAAAGGCATTTTAGTTAGCCTCATCAAGTCTACTTTCTTGTGAAAGGTTTTTTATTTCAGATAATTAGGTATGGGACAAGTTATGCAATATGATCCACCCAACAAAATTGCGAAACAAAGAAATTCAAAAAAACTTACTTTAAGTACCAATACGACGTCGTCTTTTAATGTGAAACGTCACATCCAAAGATTTCCTCTCTGATTACCGGTACCACTCAGAGTGAGAACAGATGATCATGTCCTGTCAAAATATATCGCAAGACTCAATAGAGTCCATTAATTGATAGACGAGACTTCGTGTAATTTATAAATTTTAAACATTTTTCAAGAGCTGAGTTACAAATTAAATTTATACACTGAAGTGCCACTGAATTAGGGATATCTACCTAGTAACGAGTTGGGCCTCCTCTGGACTTGATAACGGCTGCCACACGACGACGGCATAGATTCAACAAGTTTCTGGAAACATTCCACGGGAATGGCTTGCCAAATATTGGCTAAAGCTGTCCATAATTCAGTCAGGTTCTTTAGTGCTGTGTGATGGCCTTTCACGCCTTGTTCCAAAACATCCCAAAGATGCTCAATAGGATTTAAGTCTGGGCTTCTAGGTGGCCAATTCATGAGAGAGAAGTCAGAGGAATGCTCATCCAACCAGCCAGTAACCAACCGGGACTTGTGAGAGGTACAGTTGTCTTGCTGGAAAACTCCATTACCGTGCGGATAACAGAACAGCATAAACGGATGGAGGTGATCACGCACCAACTCTACGTACCGAATTGCATTGACGGAGGTTGGTAAACGCACCAAAGATCCCAAACTGTGCCACGAAAAAACACCCCAGACCATGATTGAGCCACCATGCCCTTGTACAGTTCCAGCCAGGCATGCAGGATCCATGGCTTCACGAGCATGACGCCATATTCTCAGCCTCCCGTCGGCGTTAAGTAGTCGAAATCGAGACTCATCACTCCATGCTACTCGTTTCCAGTCACTCCAGTCCAAGCTATTGGATCCAGTCCTCTACAAGCTATTGGATCCACTCCAGTCCTCCCAAGCTATTGGATCCACTCCAGTCCTCTACACTCCAGTCCCTGTGCAAGACGTGCAGCCCGATGGCGAGTATAGAGCAATGATACTCTCGTAGGTCGACGGGTCCCGAAACCCACACAGTGAAGCGAGCGTTGCACAGTCCGTTTACTGACTGTACAACTGGCACCGTCATTAAACTGGGTGGTAATTTGAGCTAATGCTTGGCTTCGCTGGCTACGTACAATACGCCTGACATACAGCCATTCTGCTAGTAGCTGCTTTCGCAGCAAGTTTTTGATTTAGATGCATTTGCGACGAATTGTCAAACCATTAAGCTTGTATCCCTTCTTTCTTCCTGTACCTATCCCAACCTTTACGATTCAGTTTAAGTAGGTTTTTTCAAAATTAAAGTAGATAAATTTTCGCCCGTTCATGACACGCTTATCCGTATTCTTTTTTTGTTTTATGGTTAAGTTTTGTAAATATTTTTCTTCCAAGCTATTGGATCAAATCGATCCCCTTTTTTACTATGTTTTTATGTAAAATAAGAAAAATAAAGGCATTTTAGTTAGCCTCATCAAGTCTACTGTCTTGTGAAAGGTTTTTTATTTCAGATAATTAGGTATGGGACAAGTTATGCTATATGATCCACCCAACAAAATTGTGAAACAAAGAAATTCATAAAAACTTACTTTAAGTACCAATACGACTTCGTCTTTTAATGTGAAACTTCACATCCAAAGATTTCCTCTCTGATTACCGGTACCACTCAGAGTGAGAACAGATGATCATATGTCATGTCAAAATATATTGCAAGACTCAATAGAGTCCAATAATTGATAGACGAGACTTCGTGTAATTTATAAATTTTAAACATTTTTCAAGAGCTGAGTTCCAAATTAAATTTATATATTTCATACATAAAAATTTGAAACAATATCTAACATAAAAGTATAATTAGATGCTCCATCCATAAAATGTTACTGTGACTGCACATCACAAAAAAACCCGTCATAAAATAATAAAAATTAAATTAATTTAAAATATTTACATTAGAGACAAAAGGGAAAATTAATCGAGTCTCGATATGAAGCCATAAATATATTTATATATCCATATTCATATTTATTTCCTCATTTACAAAACACAGCAGATCTCGAAAAAAACCCAGTTAAATATTAGGCAAAAATAAAAACCAAAATTATTGCATAAGAGGCATTTCATAACACACTCTCCTGCAGTATAAACAAGTATACTGACAAGTATTTTTACTTCAATAACTTTAGTGGGTCAAGTATCCCTTAGGGATCGTATGTCTTGACCAATAGTGCATTGATATATTTAAAAAATTGTACACTGTCATAAAACACTAAATTACAAAACTATGTGCGATATCTCTAAATAAACACCATCAAACCTCAGATTGAATTAAAATTTCAAGGACTCTTTCACCACGGTGGGACAAAAATATTTTGCGCCAAAAAAATCCCGTTTCATACGTTAGTACACAGTTAGTTACTTCCCTGAATGGCAGTGCAGATGAAAGGGTTTCTCTCTTTAAATTATCCTCTGCTGAAAATCTTTTCTCAGATATAGTGCAATCGAAAGATTTCTCTTTTATACGGGTACGGAGATGCTATTTTAAAACAAACTCAAAGGAAAACATTTTCTGTTACAAAAGATTTTTCATCTGTGTAGGTATGAGCATGTTTTTTAAATGATCGAGTTTACAAAACCTTTTCTCACATATCTGACAGACCAAAAGTATTTCCTCCATGGACAAGAAGATGACTTTTCAAATGCTCCCGTCGAGAAAATGTTTTCCCACATACAGTGCAGGAGAAAGGTTTCTCCCCCGTGTGGATTCGGAGATGTCTTTTTAACTCATCCTGTCGAGAAAATGGTTTACCACATACAATGCATGCGAATGGTTTCTCTCCCGTGTGGGTACGGAGATGATTTTTTAAAGTACGCTGTTCCAAAAATGCTTTCCCACATACAGTGCATGCGAAAGGTTTCTCTCCTGTGTGGACGCGGAGATGAGTTTTTACGTGTTGCCGCAGAAAAAACCTTTTCTCACATACAGTGCATGCGAAAGGTTTTTCTCCCGTGTGGGTGCGGAGATGTGTTTTTACCTGTTGCTGCTGAGAAAATCTTTCCTCACATACAGTGCATGCGAAAGGTTTTTCTCCTGTGTGGGTGCGGAGATGTGTTTTTAAATATTGCCGCTGAGAATATCTTTTATCACATACAGTGCAGGCGAAAGGTTTATCTCCTGTGTGGACGCGGAGATGTGTTTTTAAATCTTGCTGTTTAGAAAATCTTTTCTCACATAAGGTGCATACGAAAGGTTTCTCTCCAGTGTGGATGCGGAGATGACTTTTCAAATTGCCCAGTTCAGAAAATGTTTTCCCACATACAGTGCATGCAAAAGGTTTTTCTCCTGTGTGTGTGCGGCGATGTCTTATTAACTGACCCTGTTGAGGAAATTTTTTCTCACATACAGAGCAGGCGAAAGGTTTTTCTCCTGTGTGGGTGCGGAGATGTGTTTTTAAATGGTGCTGGCGAGAATATCTTTTCTCACATACAGTGCAGGCGAAAGGTTTCTCTCCTGTGTGGACGCGGAGATGTGTTTTTAAATGATGCTGTCGAGAAAATCCTTTCTCACATACAGTGCATACGAAAGGTTTGTCTCCAGTGTGGATGCGGAGATGACTTTTTAAACTACTCTTTTCAGAAAATGTTTTCCCACATACAGTGCATGCAAAAGGTTTCTCTCCTGTGTGGGTGCGGCGATGACATATTAAATGCTCCTGTTGAGAAAATTTTTTCTCACATACAGAGCAGGCGAAAGGTTTCTCTCCAGTGTGGATGCGGAGATGAATTTTTAAACTACTGTTTTCAGAAAATGTTTTCCCACATACAGTGCATGCAAAAGATTTCTCTCCTGTGTGGGTGCGGCGATGACTTATTAACTGACCCTGTCGAGAAAATTTTTTCTCACAAACAGAGCAGGCGAAAGGTTTCTCTTCCATGTGGGTGCTAAGATGTACTGTTCAATGAGTCTTTGGAGAAAATATTCCCCCACATCGCTTTTCGCAAGAATAGCTTTCGTTGGAAGGTCCTTCTACAGTGGAATTATAGATTTGCTCTTGTGACATGACGATGATTATTTACACGGTGATCTCAAAATGGTAACTGCCAGCAATACCTTCCACAACATCAAAAGTTGTGGATACCACAAACATTTTAGTTTCGAAACCTAACAATCTTCACCGAGAACCTGCAAAGAGAGGAGAAAGGAATTTTAACGGAATATATTAACAATGTATCATCAAGTTTTTTGTCGGTACATTCACGTGGAATCGATAGCAATATATAAAAGCTTGTGCCTACTAGTTAATGAGATATAATATATATATATGTATACATATACATATGCGTGTGTGAATGTTATAAATTATGTTCTTGATTAATAAAAATACAGCAGATTTTAAATTTATTGAAGTTAGGGCACAAGTTTCCTTAGCCTTCCCTATTCGTTTGTTCTCGTGCATAACGAGGACGTTCAGAGATTTTGTTTCTGTTTGTAGGTATCACCATAAAGCGAATACCGGTCGGATCAATAATGGTAAATAAATATTCATATATTTCAGTTTATATTCATTTTAGTTGTCGGTAATTCTAAATAATTTCATCATTAATTATTGAGCTTAATGCTGTGAGAAATTCCAGAGATTTACATCTGATTAAAGAGTTCGGTTACTCTTAGATATAAAGTTCATAAATCTAATAAAATGTATAAATTCATATCAGGAAATAAAGAATATGTGGGTTATAGCTTGCTTAGGTATATTTGTTCTGATTGTAATTTCGTAGCGATAGATCTTCTACACTACGCTCTCTCCTCATTTTAATCTATATGTTGTGTACATAGATTAAAATTGACCATACGAGGATAGGCTGAAAAGTAATGCACACATGCTTGTAGAGCGCGAACGAAATGACCTTCAAAACCGCGCCAAGTGGCATATGGAAGTTACATTACCCCTCAATACTCATCGCAGGTTTTAAGTCGTTGTGTTCAACCAGTGTATTTTGAAAAGCGGTAGTATGGAGACGTGTTCTAGTGCTATGTCAACGGCGAATTATACATCGCGCTGTAATCGAATTTTTAACAGCTGAAAAAATTACTCCTACTGAGATTCATCGTCGTTTAACGGCTGTTTATGGTGACGATGCTGTTGATAGGGGTACTGTAAATCGATGGGTAGTAAAATTTCGTGGTTGCGAGCCTGGAAAAGCCATAATTGTTGATGAAACACGCAGCGGACGTCCGATCACTGCCACAGACGATGAACATTGCAAACTCGTCGACGATTTGATTCAAAATGACCTGCGAATTACTCAAAAGCGTATCGCAAAACATATTGGAGTATCCAAGGAATGTGTCTGCTTCATTATAGGACGATTGGGATACCGTAAAATCTGTGCACGATTGGTACCACGCCGTCTCACAGGCGAGAACAAACATCTTCGGACTGGAGAGACGAATCCACACCCTCCTCATTCACTCGATATTGCGCCTTGTAATTTTTAATTTTTTCCTCTACTCAAGAGA
The DNA here is from genome assembly GCA_907164885.2 of Dolomedes plantarius. Classification (NCBI taxonomy): domain Eukaryota; kingdom Metazoa; phylum Arthropoda; class Arachnida; order Araneae; family Dolomedidae; genus Dolomedes; species Dolomedes plantarius. The sequence goes on from OU015499.1 coordinate 106,891,382, forward strand.
GACCTAAAGGGTAATCACTACACCTCGGACGATGTGTTGAAGGCAGCTGTCAAGTCGTGGATTCGAGAAAAGTCGGAAGAATTTTTCGGAGACGGAATGAGAAAACTTGTTACACGTTGGGATAAATGTGTTAGCCTTAACGGTGACTATGTTGAATAATAAATATACAATTTTGAAGCATAAAGGTCGATTTATACAGGCACGTGAAGGAAACGTAACGGGAACGAGCGGAGCGCCCGACGAGTCGTCGTAATCATTTCCTCCCTGTTTTTCAATGGAACTGTTTATAGTGCGCCGTAAGACGTCCGATTCTCGGCGGATTCCCGGCCGAGAATCGGCGCCAACGATTCGAAGCAGGAAGTCGTTCACTGCTCGGCCGTCTCTCGTTCGTGGCAAAAAGAAAAAAGTGGCTATTCAAGATATAATTTACATACTGTTATTTATGATTGATATTTAATATGGATGATGAAAACTCATTGAGCTGGTGAGAGGTTTTGTACGATTTGGCCCATCAAAATACATGAATCCAAAGTTCAAAATGACAATTTGGAAGGCAATAGGTGAAAATTATACTTGATGTTACAATTGGTTCACTAAAATATAAAATTTATCAATTTGTATGAATAATGAAACAATGGAAAAATTATTTACACGATTTAGAAAGTGTAAATTGTTAAAAACAAATACTTATATGTATGGATTTGTTGGTTATAAAGCAATTTTTCTTGCTTTCTGAGCGGCAAAAATGTATATTAAAAGTGAAAAGTCCAAAGAAAAAGTGAAAAGTCCAAAGAAAAAGTGAAAAGTCCAAAGATGATGAGAGATCACTTTCATTAGATATAAGTGCCAAGGAGGACAGGCGTACAATCCGTATTGAAAGCATTCTGATTGCACCTGCTTTGTAATATTTTCAATTCTTGTGGGAAAAATGGGAAATAAAATCCATTATAATAATAGAGAGAACAAGTAAAAGCCATTTTTTGTTTACCTCACTCCTTCAGCCTTCAAACCCCTTTCTTCCCAACAGGTTTGGAGCCAGGGCCGCCCAGAGCGAGGGGGGGCAAGTGGGACACTTTGCCCCAAGCCCCCAACTGCCGGAGGGGCCCAAAAAATTTTAAAAAATTATTTATTAGATTTCCTCCGAAAGAAAATTCTGAAACTTGTACCGTACTTCAAAATAATCTCCTGAAAAAAGGCCCCCCCCCCCCAAAAAAAAAAAAAAAATTATTCGATTAATCAGATTTCTTGGGGCTCCCAACAGAAGTTTGCCCGAGGCCCCGTAAAGTCTCTGGGCAGCCCTGTTTGGAGTGCATTTACTTATTTGTCTTTCACTCCCTGGAGAAATGTCTTGTCTATTGTTTGCTTTGAATAGAGCAAACATTTGACCAAATGGTATTAGTATTCGTTCACAAGGATATGTTCACGTTTTTCTCAGTTTGCAACTATTCCGTGAAAACAAACAAAGTCCGACAAAACGGTTTATAATTCTTCAAATGACTGTATATAGTGACTGACAGATAGTAGAAACTGATATTGAAAAAAAGGATTGATAATCAAGGGTTTACTATAACTGAATTGAAGATAAATCATGTTTTTTTAACCGAGAAATTTTTCGAACCAAAAGGGTAGTTTGTCAATTATGATTCTTTCTGCGATTCTTTAGAAAAAATCGAAACATATATATTTTTATAAGTTGAATTATAGAAACCGTGAAAAATGAGGGATTTCTTTAAAAACCCGTAACATTTAGAAAAGTGTTGCAATGAGAAATAAAAATGGTGGCCCTGGGCGGTTACCCAGTTTGTCCACCCCTAAGCACGGCCCTGGCTCTCCTCTAACAAAAGTGTGATAATGGCTAAATCTTTAACTGAAAAATGAAACCGCGCCATGACGTTACAAATCTTTCACAACTAATGAAACACGTTCCCGCCACTTTCTACTCCCGTCTCTGTGTAAAAACATGCATCCGGCGCTCGGGCTCGGCTCGTTCCCGTTACGTTCCCTTTACGTGCCTGTATAAATCAACCCTAAGAATTGTACTTTAATGTTCTTTTTGCCCGATCTCACTATATCTTTTTGTTCACGCTCTACAAGCATGTGTGCCTTACTTTTCCGCCTACCCTCGTAGTAACAATTCTTCAAATTTCTTTCGGTTTATCTACTATGCAATAAGTTCTTTTATGTGATTCTTCAAATAATCTGAATCAAACATTTCAAAAGTTTTTTGTGAAACTATTGTTCTCTATGAGATATATGTTAAGAGCCTTTAACGCTTTCTTAGTACATTTCTATGACCCTTTTTTTCCTATTGTGACTCTTTATATTCAACGATGAAAAAAGGTTTCAAGAGGGAGTGGTGGGTGATTGCCGCTAGTAAGTGTAATATAATTAAAGAAATTTTTGAAAAATACTGGGTTTTATATATATATATATTAAAATATTGGTACGAGCATTTTCTAATTTTTCAATTTTATGAAATTTTTTTTTCGGGGGAGCAGTAGGGTGGGGAAGTGTTTAAATTCAAGTGAGACTTTATTTAAATTTCAATTTTTCTAAAAAATTAGGTTTCGGCATTTTTGTATTTCTGCAAAACTTTGCATACAATTTTATATATCCTGATATAGGAACGTTCTTCTCATTTGTCCTTAATTTTTAAAATTTTATTTATTTTTTGGCATGGATATTCAAAGTTACATAAGCTTGTAAATTAAAGTTTATTCTTATAAATGCTCTTTTATGCATTTCCATGGAAAATATGTCTTTATATTCAATTGTATTTAGAGAGGATGTTAGGAAAAGAGAAATACTTGTGATATGAGATTCTTTAAAATTAACAAATTAAACACTTTTCTAATTGTGATATGCATGCATCCATTCAGCTAGCCGTGTAACACACAAAGGGTACTACTACATAATAAGTGCATCAGAAGTAAATATACATGCTTATAAAATGTACACTGGGACCAAAAATGTAAATTTGGTACTTATATTATTCTTTAAACACTCTTCAAACTTGTTATCGATAATAATTAGAGTTTTGCTATAAATCTAGAAAACTTAAAATTATAAAAATACAAACTGATAAATTTAGAATAATTCGAATTCCATATACTGGCCTTTATACTGGATAATAAAATAAATAAAACTATTCTGTGATTCAGAAAATACTGGAAAGTCATTTTGTTCTTACAGGATTTTCGTAACATTTTCCATTTTGTGTATCAAGTTAAAAGGATTTCAAGACATCCACAGAGAATGTAATTGTTTTTGTCAGAACTCTACAGTACAGTTAAATGGTACAAGAAATCAGACGAAAATCAAGCTATACCTATTATAACACTTCTTCGTTAGAGACAATCACACCTACCCTTCATTCACTACGAGATAGAAAAACAATTGTCAATATAAATAATTTTTCATCATAAAGCCTGAAATATTTTATTCTTCTGTCATAAATGTATGCAAGGAGAGAAACAGCGAAAGTTCAATACCATATTTAACAAAACAGTGATTAAAGAAACATATATGCATAGTATATAAAACTAATGCTATGCAAACCTATGTTGGCGGGTGTGGCCCATGGAACGTAGATAGCTCAGTTTTACCTATTGGTCCTATTGGTATACAAAACTAAATACTCATTCAAATTAAACTTTTTAAAGGGTAAGTAAATTAAAAAGAAAATGTGCAGTCTTATATAATACCCTTCAGGATGAAATATAAACTGTTTTGTTCACATACAAACACTTTATAGCCTCGTTAGAAATTACTTCCCATAAACTACATTGCTCAAAACAATTAGGGGAGCACGTAGCCAATCTCTATGCACGTAGGCCAATGGTCTGCATTCCGTTGACCTCACGCCACCGTGCGGCCCGAAGAAGATGGGCTGCAGATCATCGAGATTGGGAGCAACATGATTGGAGCCAAGTGCTGTTTACAGACTTGGCTCCAATCCCGATTCAGTCTGGAGTGTGACACCCGACGTGTTTTGGTATGGAGGGAAAGGGGTACTCGAAATAACCCCACATTCGTTCGTAAAAGGTCATAACACAGACGAGCTGGTTTTATGGTATGGGGTGGAATCAGCATAGGTGGACGTACGGACCTGCATATCATTCGGAATGGTACTTTGACGGCCCGAAGGTATGCAGACGAGATACTGAGACCTCATGTCATACCTTACGCGCAGCCATTGGAAATTGCTTTGTTTTCCAGCATGATAATGCCAGACTGCATACAGATCGTCTTGTGGAGAACATGCTTGAAGCTGAAACAATACAGCGTATGGAATGGCCAGCGTGCTCTCCTGACCTGAATCCAATCCAGCATGTTTGGGACATGCTCGGACGAAGCATTGCTGCGAGACCAAGGCCTCCTTTTACTCTCCGAGACTTGGAGATTGCACTTCTTGAGGAGTGGAACAGTATTCCCCAAAATCTTATCGATAACATCATCGCATCCATGGAAAATAGGTGTGCACCAGACTTAGCTGTTCGAGGAGAACACACGCAATATTATAAATCATGCATCATTTCTAAAAAATACTTTTTTTTATCGTTCACATGTAACAAAATTGTTGCCCTAAATCATCTTTTCATGTTTTTTCCATATTTTCAAAGAATTAAAGCTTAATTACAAACTTTTTTACGTCTTTTTTTTCTGTATTGCGCATTGATAGGCGGGTACTATCCATTTTATGACAATACGTGGCTGTCTCGCACGGTTTTAACTTCTTTGCTTGCTCCCCTAATTTTTTTTAGCAGTGTATTTATCTTTTCCCTCCTCCTTCCTAATTAAGGAAATTTCACAGATATTAAATAAAATAATAAATCCAAATCCTCAGAAGTAATACAATTCACAGGAAAAAAGTAAAGTAATTTGTCTCAATTTTGTACAAATAAGATAAGGTGATGATACGGGCTGAAGATTTATTGTCTTTAATTCAAGCAAACGTGACAAGAAAAATATATTGCTTAGCAAACTAGTTATTGCTACTTTCAAAATATATAGTAGGGCAAAATTATTTTATATAAAATCTCATTGGAGTATAAATATTTACAGACTGCATTGACAAGGCAATTGACAATTATGGAATGTCGAGCTTATACCAAAATAAAAAAAAACCCAGAGAATTCAAGATATCTGAGGTGTAGGGCTTGAAGTAGGAGCATTTGGAATTATTAAAACACAACTACCCATTTCTAGAGGTAGAGAGTTAAAATCAATAACATTTGTGAATAAATGAGTGAGTTAAAGATGCTAAATATTATATGCATTCACTGGAAAGGAATTTATAAGAAGTACTGCACAGACTGGACTTACTACCAGGTACCAGAAGAGGAGGAGGAAGAGGTAGCCTATAGTCACCTATGACTTTGCAGGCAAATATATTGACATACTCCCTCATGCATTTCATCAAAGAATTTAAAGCGATTGCTTTTAAATTTTATTAACTTGTATCCATTTGAAAACTACAGTTTCAATTAAAAGCTTCTGATAAAATTCAGAGCTACTTTCAGGTTTCTCAACAATATGATCACTTAAATCTAAGTCAGGAGATATAAAAGTGATAAAATGAGGTGCAAAAAAAAGGCACACAACACCATGAATATGCTAACATAAATCTGCATTAAGTTGTGATGCATATATACCTATGGATACAAATATCACATTTTGACCATTTTTAATTACAGTGCTCAGTACATGTTAGATTTTCAAGGAAGTACTAGGCATAATCCGGAAATATCAGATTTCCTGATAACAGATGACTTATTTATTTTGCTTTTTACCTTAGTTTTTTATATATCAAAGGCCTTATGTTATCTGTATTGATTCCTACAGAGCTAAAGCTAGAAATAATACTGACATATTACTGTGATGCGAGAGGAGATTTATAATTGCAAAAATCCAAAAATAGAAATGCATTAAAAACTTAAAATAATTAAATACTTTCCCTGTCGATGCATTTTTATTGCTATGTATATAAAGCATCTTGCACACCTGCAGTGTATAGCTTCTTTACAGAACAAACTAAAGAAATGAAGGGGAAAAAAATGCCAAAACTGGCATTTTGGAATGAAACCTCCCCACAACGGTATGAATATCATACTTCAGACATATTTTTCGTCAACAGACTTGGTGAATCAGAAATCACTGTATTCAGAGCCAAAAAAAAAAATGGAGGCTGGGTCATAATTTTTTTTCAGGGTATATATTTGTCCCTTATAACTGTTCTAGCAAGTTATGAGTATTTAAAACCAAAAGCTGAAAGTAGATCTTCCACAGGGATTCTCTTGTGAAAAGAAGCTTGCAAATTTTAAGAATTTTTGAAATACTCCTTTAAATAGATGAAGGATTTAGGTTTAATAAAGCTAAATACCTACCAAAACTTGACTTACCAAATGATGATACAGTGAGAACATGCAATGTGAAAGATAAAAAATTCGAACAATTTTTCTGCCCTGAGTAGATTTACTTGTCTATATTGAGGCCTAAATTCTAGCTACTAGTTAGTGTTTTCTTCATAAATTTTTAATAAGTCTGGGAAATCGTCACTTGAATCAGTCTAAATTGCTGGACCAACTTGTAGAGTGTAATGCTGGCCACCTATACCGTGTCCCCTCAAATGAATGGCCAGCAGTCTCACCCTTTATCTGAGAACAAATGGCATCATGGCCAATCTTCTGGGAATTTGTAGTAAAGTAAATATGACTGGGAAACCAAACTCATCACAGAATTAAAATATCATTAATCATAAGACAACCTTAGGAACACTCTTAATGAAAGCAGAGAAAACATGTAAGGAATTAATTATGAAATGCAAGGCAGGAATTAATCTGATTGGATATATTGGAAGCAATTGGGCCCCATGCTAGTACAGAGCCCCACCTGAAAAAAATTTCAGATATGTCTCAAAGGAAGTACTGTGATCATTTAGAAACCTAGAATTCTTGGCAAAATATAGCCACACTGGATTGAACAAGTGTTAATCAGAGCCACAGAGCTTACAACTTAAATAGAAGTTACTCCAGAAATTATGGAAGCACCTTTAAAAAAATTAAAAAAAGAAATTTAATTATGAGTATGTGGATAAACAAATATGCAACCAGAAAGAAATGTTTGAGGTGCATTGTTCTCAACAAATACTCTGCACAGCTAAGCAGGCTAGACAAGTGTATTCCATATGATTTTAAAGAACAAACATCGAAAACATGCATGATTACTGGAAATTGCCTTCAAAGATGTAAAAATTATACAGAACTATGACCTAATAAAGTCTATCAAAGATGTAGATGCAGATAGCTATATGCTGGTCGAAGAAATGGAAGTAATTAAACCTATTGTTTCAGAAACCGTATAACAATTCTACAATTGTTACAAATATTAGCTACTGGCTCATCAAATGCATTTGAGACATTCCATGTCAGATCAATCACCTTCTTGACCTCACCATTTCTGATTTTGATGAAATTTGGTATGAAGGACACATACAACAAAGTAAGTAATTCTGCCAATTTTCAGATTTTTATTTTGAAAATTATTCGAGATTCAGACATAATAAAAATCAAAATTTTCGAAAATGACAAACTTGCACACTTATAACTGGCTGTAACTTTTTTCCTAATCATAGTAGAATAAAAATTCAAACACTGTTGAAAAGCTAAAGGATTGAGCTTTCTATTGATACCAAATATGACTGTCTTACAACAGATTACAGGTCCAAGGTCATCCACTGTGACCTTTGACCTTGAATATCTCAAAACATGCCACTTCAGAAAATTATGAAAAAAATATATTTTATTGCTACAACATTCTTCTACCCGTGTGCCAAATATTAGGTTGGCACTGCAATGACAAGGTAGTGTAGGATTAATGAGAGTATATGTCCTCCAGGTAAGGCACGGACATATATATATATATACTGTACAGTAATACTGTTGTTCTCCAGATGCATGTAGGTATTAATTTCAAATTATTTCACAATGTGTTACATGTTCTACTAGTGGTGTACACATACAAGTGAACTGCTTGGTTAATAAGGTTGCAAACCAAAAGAATGCAGTGATGCCATCTTGCTAGTAACCATCTCTATTTCTCTTCTCTCCATAAAATATGTCCGACCTATTAAACATGTAGATGCAGATAGCTATATGCTGGTCAAAGAAATGGAAGTAATTAAACATACTGTTTCAGAAACCGTATAAAAATTCTACAATTGTTACAGATATTAGCTACTGGCTCATCAAATGCATAATTTATACCCATAAGGATATTTTAAACAATTTATGTAACTGTAGCATTGCAAAAAAAAAAAAAAAAAGCTTCTCTAGATTGAAATTAATTAAAACATACCTGGGGTTAATAATATTGGAGAGACTCAAGAGACTTACAATACTGTCTACAGAGCATATAGAAACAAAAAATTAAAATTTCATCAATTTATAAATGAACTTGCTGATAAAAATCTTCCAAAATTTGATTATAAATAACTTTGTTCTGTGAATAAAATATATGTAATCTAGCAACTTTTTTGTTTTTCTTTCTTATAAATGTATTATTAAATGTAACATTATAAAAGACACTTAACAATTTTTGTCTTTTATGCATCACATTAAATTTTCATATAATAGAATTTTGAAGGGCCCCCTCACCTCCCTAAAAAAAATCTGCAATTGGGCGTGGTCCAATTGCAGATTTTCCAGCACAAATTAATTAACTGTTGTACTCTCTTACCCTAATATATTCAGTTAATGTAGAAATTTCTAAATTTTTAAATATTTCAATGCAGAATTCACATAAAATCTTCAAATTTCTTATGTATCAGATTTCCATAAATGTTCAAAACAGAGATATTTAATGAACTGTCAGCAAAACATATAGTAAGAAAGAAACTTCAACATGTAACAGAAAGCTATCAAAATGTCTGCAAAGGGAAAATATTCTGGTAAATCATTAACTTCTATTTAGAAAATTAATTCAAACAGATTTCATAGAAGATTTTGTACAAAACAACAATGTTTATGCTTATTTTCCTTAGGAAAAATAAAAACTTACGAGCCTACACTTTCAAATTTTGTACATAGTTATCATTTTCATAAATGGTGTAATATAATCCTCTTCTGCCTGTTTTAAATTTTTTTCATCTAGAATTATAATCCATGTGATGCGTATTTCCTCACATCATAATTATACAACACATTTCTGGAACACTGAGATAAATAAAGAATTTTCAAAACTATATTTTGACACTTATACTGCAGTTACTTTATATTCAATTTTAAAAAAAATTTTCCTAGGAGGAGGGGAGGGGGGTGGAATACATAAATCCTAATACAACAAACCTCAATTTCACTAACATTGATCTAATGGCCAGAAACTATACTAAAAAATTACCGAAGACACGAACAGAAAGAGAGCACTTATGAATTTTGCCAATACAAAATAATCTATTGAGTATAAAGAATATGCAGGTAAGAGAGCAGATAATTTAAATCTAGGTCTAAACAGACACAAATATAATTTTTACAACAACAAAAATTAAATATCATATCAAGGCTGTCATAAATATCAGTTATGTAAGAATTTGTAAATCTTGAAATGATCATAACAAAGAAAATTTTTAGAATATATGGTGCAGAGAAAATTAAGCATTTTTATATATAACAGAACAATAATTGGAACAGCTTCCTTAAGTATGTTCGAAGGTGGCCAAGCCAAATTTTTCACACCAACCTTGATGCCTCTTTTGTTTACTCCAACCCTCTGAATGGCAAATGGGGAGGACTGGTTCTTAAACCCCGCCCATAGCACTATTTGTCGGTTATCGATGATAACAAGCAACACAGCTAATTTATTTACCATTTTCAATAAAATGAGAGTATAAAGAAATTTATTAATAAATAAAAGTTACTTGTAAATTATCCAGTTATGATTTTTTTAATTATCATTGGACGAACTAGACAAGCTGTTGTTGAGGCTTTTGTTTCACTTGAGAATGCAGCGGGAAAGATGGGTCTAACCATCAATGAGGATAAAACTAAATTTATGATTGCAACAAATAAAAAAATAGATACAGCCCCTCTGGAGATCAATAACTACACATTTGAGAATGAAAAGCATTTTATATACCTGGGCACAATGATCTCAAGCAGCAATGACCTAAAAATCAAAATTAAAAGCAGACTAGCCATGGCTAATAGATGTTTCTATGGCCTTCGAAACCAACTAAAATCCAAATTCATCAGCATTAAAACAAAAATAAGTCTATATAAGACCCTAATAAGACCTATTAGGTCGTTGGTTTATTTAGTTGGTTAAAAATACTTATGTAAGAATTTGTAAATCTTGAAATGATCATAACAAAGAAAATTTTTAGAATATATGGTGCAGAGAAAATTAAGCGTTTTTATATATAATAGAACAATAATTGGAACAGCTTCCTTAAGTATGTTCGAAGGTGGCCAAGCCAAATTTTTATATTAAATTGAAATATAAAAATATATATAGAATATAGAATATAATAAATATATATAGAATTTCTTTTTTATATTAAAGAAGGTTTTTTTCATTTAGTTGGTTTCGAAGGCCATAGAAACATCTATTAGCCATGGCTAGTCTGCTTTTAATTTTGATTTTTAGGTCATTGCTGCTTGAGATCATTGTGCCCAGGTATATAAAATGCTTTACATTCTCAAATGTGTAGTTATTGATCTCCAGAGGGGCTGTATCTATTTTTTTATAGGCAAAAGCATCTCGTATTAGGTGGCTAGGCCACATATTCAGATATGATGACACGTTTCCCACTAAAAAAGTCACCTTCTCAAATGTTGTTTTATACGAGAGTAAATGCTGGGCCCTGAACAGGGCAGAAGAAGACCGTTTATTGATTTTGGAAAGAAAAATTTTGAGAAACATTTTTGGACCAATTATGCAAAACGTTTGGAGAATCTCCTATAACCACGAAATATATAAAAAGTATGGCGAACCTGACATCTTAAAGGTGGCAAAAGCATCTTGTATTAGATGGCTAGGCCACATATTCAGATATGATGACACGTTTCCCACTAAAAAAGTCACCTTCTCAAATATGGAAGGAAGGCGACGATGAGGAAGACGCCCAACCAGATGGTTGGATGAGGTAGAAAAGGACCTGAGAACAATTGAAGTGAGCAAATGGAGGGCTATTGCACGGGATCGAGCTAGGTGGGGAAAAATTGTAGAGACAGCCTTGGCCTGTAACAGGCTGTAGTACTAGCGAAGAAGAAGATTTTTTTTAATATAAGATCGTCATCTATTATTGAAAAACGTCATTCATTTGGTAAAAAAAAGCTGGAAATTTTTTATTTTGTTATGATAAAGTTAAAAGTAAACTCAAATTTAATAATCTAATTTAATCTATTTCAATTTAATATAAATATATTATATATTACTATGTTATGCTATATATATATATATATATATAGCATAACATAGTAATATATAATATATTAAGTATAATATATAATATATAATATATTAATGTATAAATATATTAAGATAAAATAAAATATATAAATTAAAGAAAAAAAGGCTAAAAAATTAACGACATATGCAAAATATTTATGCAAAGAAAAAAAAAAATTTCAGGTAGTCTCTTCTAATGAAACTACCATGGATTATTAACATAGGATAACTTATCATTCCTTAGCTCTTTTGTATGTATACATAAGTGTGTTATGTATATATGTATCTATATATACATATCTGTATATACATATATATATATATACATATATGTAAGTCAAAATTTTGACACATTTTGGTACTTTACTCTGTAACTATTTATTGCTCTCTCTTAAGCAATATAGACTGGGTTTGGTACGGTGCCAAAATTATAAGTCTCGAATGACGAATGGATGGTTTTAGCCTCTGAAATTTTGCTTTCTGAAGGAACATTATTGAGGAACGTAATCCTACGTAAAAATTAAAAAATCTATTTCAGCTTAATATATATATATATTATACTATAAATATAAATGTATAAATATGCTGTATTGCTCAAGTAAAATATACAAATGAAACAGAATCAGACTGGAAAATCATACAATTACCAAGTACATGTGCAAAAACTTTGAAATGTGCAAAAAACCAATGAACTCAAGTAGTCACCTATACAGCAGCAATTAAATCTGTGTACTGACATTTGACCCTTCTGAACGGGTCGGCTTACTATTACGGCAATCCTTGTGACATAATCCGTGTGATCCAAGAACATAACAAAGCCATTTGATCATTGGGACTGAGTGAAATAAAAGACACATAAGGAAAAACGATGATTCGGAAAACGATCGAACGGAGGCCACCCATTTATTTATATTTCAATTCTAAATGCAAACACAACACATTCAAAACGTAAACCGGACTTCGTGTTGACACATGGTTTTCTCATAGCAGAATGCCATTTGTGACAATCGTTCGCTTCTTGTACTGTTGGTGCGAGGAACTAACCTCAGTATCTTGGTGCGAGAAACAATTAAAAATGGCGCCAAACACAACGGTCAACTGGAATAATTATATGAGGGAAGTCTGCGTTTTTTCTGTCGAACAGAAAAAGGAAATTAAGATTGGTGGAGAGGGGCGTATTGTTGAGATAGACGAGAGTTTGTTTACAAAACGTAAAAACAACGCTGGCTGGGTATTACCTCAACAATGGGTGTTCGGTGGTTTGTGCCGGGAAACTGGAGGACGTTTCTTAGTCAGAGTTCCGAACAGGAGTGCTAAAACATTGTTGGAGCAGATAAAACTGCACGTCGAACACAGCTCAACAATTATATCTGATTGTTGGAAGGGATACAATACAGAGGAACTTGAAAACGCGGGATATGCCCTCTTGAAAGTTAATCATAAGTACAATTTCGTGGACCCGGAAACAGGGGCAAGTACCCAGCAAGTTGAGGGGATGTGGGGGTCAGCCAAGTGGCGCAACAAAAAACATCGAGGAACAGCACGTCACCATTTGGAATCATATCTGGCGGAATACATATGGCGATCGGCAGCCGGCAACATTGCTTTCGTCGCGCTCCTGAGCGACATCACCCAGTTCTGGAAGTCTGTGGCGACTGGAAATTAATTGTAAGTTTTTATAACTTTGTGTACTTGAGTAACTTTTTGTACTTTCTCTAATAAAGTCTGTTGTTTGTGTTCGAAATGTAATTTTACATTTTCTTCCAATTTTCCAATACTTAAATGGGTGGCCTCCGTTTAATGCAAAAGTACCTTTTTCAGTTTCAACTAATTTGAAAAATTATCATTTAGATGTTTTAAGACAATGAAATTCGAAATTAGCTTCAGCTTATGAATTATATGTTTAGTCAATGAAAAAAATCTTGAATAATTTTCATATTTTTATTTTCCTCCTTTTCAAGGAATACAATCCAGAAAATGAAAGCTTACCCTTGGTTATTCATATCTAGATTATAGGTCTTACTATAGGCCTGAGAACATCTAGTAAAATACTTCACTGTGCCAGTGGTTTCAAATTCTAAATTTTTCAAAAATGAATATTCATAATTAATTTTTTTTTTTGTTAATATTGTACCCTTTTCAAATATATTATGATTTTATTCATTGCTTTATAAAATGATTTTGATACTTAGGAAATATTTTTAATTTTTGTTCTAAAATTTTACTGGTAATAAAAATGTCATCAAATATTTTTCATTCTGCTATATATATTGAAACTATCTTTATAAAAACTTTTGGTACAGATGTAGTATACGCAAAGAACGCCAAGGGGTGATTTTTCGCCAAATATGGTAGTTGTTTGCCGGGTTTTTTTTTCTGGCAAACCTACATTCATAGTAATTCTTTTCTAAAATATTAATTGTTTTTTTTCTTTTTTGATTTACAATGTCTAAAATACTGGGTGTTAGTGATGTTGTTAGGAAATATCAGGGAATTATGGGTTCAAAATCTGGGTTCTCTTTTTCAAATGGTAGACATACAATGGGACCTCCAGGAATTGCGAATAACTTTTTTTTTATCCTTTTAGCAGACAATAAGGAGCTGCTTGTAAATTTTCTTAGGGAAGTGGGACTGTTGAAAGTTAATGTGTTATGCAAGGGGTGTTCGGGATTAATGAAGTTATCTGTTAAATCATCAATTTCAGATGGGTATACGTATTCTTGAATGTAGGAATGTTAACAGGAAGACCTGCAATCAGCATACTTCTATTAGGGTAGGATCCTGGTTTTCAAATAGTCGATTAAATTTGCAGGAAGTTATTTTTTTTACTTATGAGATTTTGGATGGGAGTAAGTCGGAAAATTTGGAAGGAGTATGGCTTTAATAGTCATACTGTTTGCGACTGGAGGCAGTTTGTCAACGAGTGCATTTTAGATTATATAGAGGTATCCTCGGAGAAAATTGGGGGTCCTGGCAAAATAGTTGAAATTGACGAGTCTAAATTTGGGAAGAGGAAATATCATCGGGGACATGCAGTTGAGGGTCAATGGGTTTTTGGTGGAGTTGAGAGGGGCAGCGGGAAGCTTTTTTTGGTTGCTGTAGGTGATAGGAGTGCTAATACGCTAGTGGGTGTAATTAATGAATGGATTTTGCCAGGTACAACTATTTATTCAGATTGTTGGAAGGCTTATAATAGTTTGGGCGAGGAGGGATACCAGCATTTAACTGTAAATCACAGTGTACATTTTGTGGATCATAAAAGTGGATGCCACACAAATACTATAGAAAGCACGTGGAGACACATTAAAAGCAGCTTGCCAGCATACAACCGACAAGCTGACTTTCAATTTTACTTAGCAATGTACATGTTTAGGCAAATTTGCGAAGAAACAAACGTTGATCCATTTAATAAGTTTCTGGAATTGTGGCGGGTATTAACTGGGAGGAATTTAAAACTGTAACTGCAATGAAAAGAAAATCCATGAAAAAGAAAGTCTCCACTTGCTTTGTATGGTATTTTTTTTCTAGTCTAGATTTTATCATGTCTATATGTAATCCAGATTTTCTTATTATAACAGAAAAAAATAATTTTAACCAAGATTTATTAATTTATTTTTATTCTAGTCAAGATTTTATTATTATAACAAAAAAATATTCTTAACCAACATTATTTATTTATTTTTATTATATTTCTGTGGCGTTATGGCTCCAGTAGATGTTGATATGTCCGAAAAATTCAATTTTATGTTTTAAGTTGATATGTCTAATGTGGCAAAAGCTGATAGTGGAATTATGAAATAATACTAAGTTATTCGTATTATTTGCAAATGCTGTTATGTATAAAAGAGGTAATACCTGATCCCTAATAGAATATTTTAGTCCCAAATTCTAAATTTTCATTGAAGACCAGCCATATGCTGGGGGTTGAATATGAGTATTAACTAGAGAATATTTGGATTGAAAAACTCAATTGAACGATTTTATATTTCACAACAAAAGTTAATTTTTGTAATTTGCCAAAAATATGTAAAAATGACATATCAACATCTGGCCTAATGCCACAGATTTCTGTTATTTTCTCTGTGGCCTAGGCCCAGTTTATCTGGGGAAACCACTAAAAAACCGAGCCTATGACATGTACCCCCTGGGTGGTTTGGAAGAGTGTCATTTTTTTATTTTTTTAATTTGTTCAAAATCATTAAAATTTGATTCCTACAATTTTAAAAAAATTTGGTTTGTTCAGTGTTTTAATTCGGCCGGGTTTTTGCCGGGAATTTCCGAAAAAACATGTTTTTTTTTTTTAAATTTCAAGCTCTGTAGAAGCATTGGGGGGGGGGGGGGAAAAAAACGTGTTTTTGAGGATTTTCAAGATGGCGGCCAAACTTAGAACCTCGGGGACACATGGGGATTTGGCGACAAAAAAAGTCGACAAAAATAGGCGGGTTGCGTATACTACATCTGTTCCATAAAATCATTAGATGGGCAGCTTTTAGTGATCTCTTTAAATCGTAGAACGTATATTTTAATAGCTCGCCAACATCGACCAGAAAAGAATCTACTTTTCACTGAAAACAACATACCATGCCAGAATATGCAGTTTTTAACCGTTTAATAGTTATACGTATTGTATTAGCATTTAGCTTCTCTCATAGTAAAATAGCGCAAAACGCAGATATCATATACATCATTTTAACATCTAAATAAAACAGTTCTCTCATCCAATACAGAAAAAATTACCTGTAAATTAAACTTACTGAAATAGCTGTTTATTTTCTTAGCATCATTTGGAATGTCATTTGATTCTATGATCAATTTTAGAAGTTACATACGTTTATAGACACGGACACTACTTCACACACTTTTAATTACAAAGATTATAAGCAATTGAATACTATATAAAATTATACAATAATACAATAGACTATTTCTAATAAAAGTTTAAGCGATATTGTTGCCACTGATACGACAAATAATGGAAGTGACTAACTGCGATTTATAACTGTTATCTGCTACCAAAGTCAATATCCCGGTATTACAAAAGTTCTGTGTGAAAGTAAAACACGATAAAAAAAAAAATGATCTATGGATCTAGTCCAGTCAAATTGTGTTTTTCGGAGGAAAATTTTGGGGTAGTTTTGATTTCTTCCATTTTATATGTTTTTTGGGGTGCTGAATCCGAATCTGAGGTTTGTTAACAAAATTTCGTGACGCAACATTGAAGAAAATGCAAAAAAAGGTAAAAATTTCCATTTTTTGGCGGTTTTTTTGCTTATAACTCGGAAACTATCAACTTTTCGTATATAACTCCATTTATCAAAATTAAAGTACATAAAATTTCCTACAAATTTCACTATTTAGGTTTTTTTCTCCGACGGACCGTTTGGGCTCAAGCGCTATTTGAAAATTGGCGTATTTCTGTTAACTGTTATCTGCTATAACTGTTGGCTTATAACTGTACCTGCTACCAAAGTCAATATCCCGGTATTACAAAAGTTCTGTGTGAAAGTAAAACACGATAAAAAAAATGATCTATGGATCGGAGACACAAGTACTACCGAATTGAATGAAATGTTTTAGCTGTTTAGCTGTTTAGCTATCCTCAATTTATCTCTTAACTCATCGGTATCCAAATGGTCCGTGAGCTCTGTGATTCGAACATCACTTCCAGCACGGGAATGTGCGGCAAGCCTGGGAAGATTTTAAGCAAATGCTATCCGTAAGACAATCACAGAACCCAAATTCATCGTCAGCGGGACGTCAAATGTAAACAAACATGGAAACTTTGGAACTGATAATAATAATGATAATAATAATAAATAAGAGAAATGCCTGGATACGCAACGAAATAAAAATGAATCAAATGATTTTAAATTTGTGAAATCAAATGATTTTAAATTTGTGTCATAATTCTATATTCAACTTTATTTGAAATATCTATAATCCAATATGTTAAATTATCGGAAGCTTTTTTTTTCTCTTTTTGACGGGGAAATTGTTCTGGTTCGTTTATTATTAATGCAAATAATTCATAGAATACCGCTGAGCAAACCCTTTTCGTATAGCGGTAGTACATCGACTAATTCGTTGTGGATTGCCCTATTACTCTGAGTTTCAATAACAAAATGATTTATTGACAATAAACACATAAATATATTTTATACAATAACCTTTACTACTGGCAGTTATATCTATATTATGCTATAATCCTTAATCACCCAATTTATTATGATCTAGTCATTAAACTATCTTTGATGCAACTCATTACTCATTATCATGTACAAGTGAAATAAATGAATTAACCTTTACTTATTAATAGGTATAAAACACAAACTATGAACACATAAACATCTACACTTGGTGATAATTATTACTAGCACTAAAATATACCGTCATCGATCATTAATAATTCTCTCCCCTCTCTTATTTCCATCATTATATCCAGGGCCCGACTTAGCCTAATTGGGGCCCGGGGCAAAAACTTCTTTGGGGGCCCCCTCTGCTTCACTACTTCAGTAATGAAGAACTTAATACTTATTACTAAACTTTCTATTCGATTTGGGGGCCCCCCTCTGATATGGGGGCCAGGGGCAACTGCCCCGTATGCCCCTGCCTTAGTCAGGCTCTGATTATATCATAAACTACATTAATTTATGTAGGAAATTAACATACGAAACAACACTGGCATTAATCGCATGCAACATGCCACGAAGTGCAGAGTTATCTGATTTCCTGGAAGGTGAGCAATGACTGTCGGAATGTTCCGCGTGTCGACAGACCCACGAAACTAGGAGATAGGGCCTGTTCACATAGGAGTCCGTTGCGGAGCGTTAAAGTATTGAAATATATTTAACCAAAGACAAACCTCCAAACGATTAGCAATGAAATTTTTAACGCCTATGATTGGTTTATTTTCGTCTCAACGTCATCCTTTCCCTTTAGGGCCTGTTCACATAGGAGTCCGTTGCGTTGCGTTAAGGAAAAGATGACGTTGAGACGAAAATAAACCAATCATAGGCGTTAAAAATTTCATTGCTAATCGTTTGGAGGCTTATGATTGGTTTATTTTCGTCTCAACGTCCTCTTTTCCTTAACGCAACGCAACGGACTCCTATGTGAACAGGCCCTAACTCTACGCAACGGACGCCTATGTGAACAGGCCCTTAGAGACCGACGTGCTGTCCACAGAAATTCGAAAGTACCGCACCCAACCGATTGCCCACATACTCCAGGAGTTTCAACAGTCATCCGGGAGTATTGTTTCGATGAATATCATCCGTAAGGAAGCACATCTGTTTAGTTTGCATGGTCGTGCTGCCGTCCATAAGCCTTTGATCACAAAGTCCAACCACGCTGCTCAGTAAATACGGTGTAAATCAAGTCGAAAGTGGACCGTAGATAAGTGGAAACGGGTTCTCTGCAGCGACGAATCAAGGTTCACCTCTACCGTTCGTATGGCAGGGTGTGGGACTAGCGTATACTTTGGAGAACGACTCGTGTCAGAATGTTTTGTGTGGACGATATATGCACTAAACAGTTCTTAATTAAATGCGACAAAGAAATGTACATAATTTTCATGAGTTACAGTAAAAAAGCACTCTTGGAAGAAAACTCCATTATTGGAGAAAACAGTACATCACAGTTATATGTGGAAAAATGTCATGGAAACATAAAAAAAGGTTTTTAGTAAGGAATATGTCCCGCGTAGCTGTAATGAAATAAATCAATTAACTTTTACTTATTAATAGGTATAAAACACAAACTATGAACACATAAACATCTACACTTGGTAATAATTATTACTAGCACTAAAATATACCGTCATCAATCATTAATAATTCTCTCTTCTCTCTTATTTCCATCATATCATAAACTACATTAATTTGTGTAGGAAATTAACATACGAAGCAACACTGGCATTAGGCGCATGCAACAATCTACGAAGTGCAGAGTTATCTGATTTCGCTGGTTATCTGATTGGCACCGACTTTGCAGGCTGCCAATTTATTTTCTCTGACACCGAAATGGGAAACAAAGGTTAGACACAGAATAAACCTTGTTGCAGCTCATGTATGACCTTGGAGGAGGACTTAAAGCAGCAACATTTCTGCCAAGGTAGTCCCAAACATGATCTATCGGATTCAGGTCTGGAGATCGAGATGGCCATTCCATTTGCTCAAAACCGTAACCCTCAAGATTATCCTCTACAAGAACAGTTCAGTGAGGTCTGGCATTATCATCCATTAGAATAAATTCGTTGCCAATAGCAGCGGCATATGGGAGGACATATTGATCAAGGATCTCGTCCCGATATCTTACATCAGTCAGAGTTCCTCTATGGAAGACATACAGATCAGTGTGACCACCGACAGAGATTCCAGCCCAAACTATGACTCCTCCACCTCTGTAACTGTGTCTTTCCTCAATGTTGGATTAGTTGTATCTAGTGCATTTTCCCCTCCAGTACATATATACATATACATATATATCTATAACTAAATTTAACAGAGCTAGATAATTATAAGAAGAATGTAGACAAAAACAATACAGAAATCAAGCACTCAGGACTCCACGCACCAGAGGCAAGATTCTGTAACAGTGCAGGAACTAAACCAGAAATACGAGGTAACCGACAGGTCTCGTCATCAGGGAGACTAACCAACACAGTTACCTCAAGGGGAACTTTCTGAATAGGATGCAGGTATAACCAAAAATCATCCCAAGACTCCGAGTTCCCCAATGAAACAGTTAGTCAAAAGAAAATGAAAAGACACAGACAACTTACAGTAAGGGCTCAACGCACCATACATGCAAGTACACATACAATCATAATGAAAAGACACAGATGCACACATACCCTAATTCAGTAGGTGACGGTTATGGAGAAACACCAGCCCAATGTTTCCCTAGTAATTACGTCACTGTGGCAAAACCACAGTGCTACACCCCATTGAAGATTTTTAAAAAAATATGAAACCAGAAACGCTATCCTAAATGTCTTTAAAATATACCTGAGTCTAAATGCCATTTTTTAAAAACTTTTAGATTCCCGAAATTTTTAGGGAAATAGATCTTACTTAGGTTTTCCTCGAAAATGTTATATGCCTCCAAAAAGTCTTCAGCGTTATTACAAATGTTTTTAATTCTGTATAGTTGTGAGTAAAATATATTATTACAGACTTTATAGTTCAAGTTGCTATTGAAATTGGTAAACGTGATAACCTCAAAGTTAAAATCTACTCTTTTATCATATATCCCAATTTTTAATTCGCTATTTTGAATTTTAATTTTTAAATCCAGATAAGTCGCGAAATGATTATTTTCATTAGTCCTGTTTAACGTTAACGTTAAACAGGATGTTGTTTTGTTTATATTTGTATACATATATATGTACGGTCATTAAAAGGTTACAGTACATAGGGCAACAAAAAGAGGTGTTTTCTGCAGAAAATCTGCTTTAAAAGTTAAACGCCAGAATCATTTACATTTAATAAAACGGCGCGGCAATGCGACAAGGAAGTATCGAAATCAATGGCATTGAAGCTATTAATAGAATTTGAGTAGGTGTTAAACGGAAGTTCGTGCTGGTTCTTTCTGCAAGCTAAGCAGAAGAATGTTCTAGCGAGTGCTATGCAAGCTAAGTACTCTATATTATGTGCGTTACGTACAAAGAAATAACAATTTGAAACAGTGTAGGTTTCGACGAGTGAGGGCGCCGCTTAACGGCCTAAAAGATTGAATCGAGTAGGGAATTCAAAGTTATAGAAGTTTAGGCAGTATGGATAATATAATTGGTGACTCGATAGGATTAATTATGGAGCCGGAGACTTTTTGAATGGTTATTAAACGATAGTTAAAGGACAAGAACTTGTGTTATTCCCCAATCGAACCACGTTGACTGCAATGCTAAAATGAAAGGAGGATTTTATACGGTAACCAAATGCAATATAACGCGTAACCAAATGCAATATAAGGATCTAATTAGGGGCGTGAAAAGCAAATCCGACAAACATACAAACAAACAAACACACACACACACACACACACACACACACATATATATATATATATATATATATATATATATATATATATATATATATATATATATATATATATATATATATACATACATACATATACATATATATATATATATATATATATATATATCTTCTATACTACTAAAGAGACAAGTGGAAGTTGAGAGATCACGTGACCGTAACTCATCCGGGCGGGCACCGATCCTCGAAAAAAAATGGCCGACAAATATACAGGAAACGGTGTAATTTTTTTTCTCATAAAAGTACATAAATGTTACATATTTGGAAAGAGCTTCGAAAACTGATAATTTTTTCTGCGTACACTTATTCTGTTAATTCAATAGTTTTAGAGATATTTTCATTCTAAAATCACTCACTGCTAAGAAACCATATCATCTGGTGCAGTGGTGCTGCCATCTGTCGGCAGCGACGGGAATGAAAATTGAAAGGAATTTATTCACTTGAATTTAATACATTTGTAGGCTTTTTTTTCTTTTGTGGGTCCCGAAGTACATAAATATGTTACACGGATGGCTTGAGCGTAGCTAGGCGAAGCCCGGCTAGTATATATATATATATATATATATATATATATATATATATATATATATATATATATATATATATATATATATATATACCAGGTGGTTATAATTAAACTTCCCCTATAAACGGCATCCTACAGCGCAAACGGGTGAACGGAATGCAACGAAATTTTGTATATGGGCTATACACGAGATGCGCTTACGGAATTTCGAAAAAAAAATTAGTTCCAAAATGTCCACTGGAGTTCGCCTTTTCGGGAAAAACATGAAATTTAACACAATAAACTACCAAAACGGAATTCATAAACAATTTGAACATTTATTGACCAGTTTTTGATCACTTTGTCATCGAACCAAATAAAATAAAGGTAAGGAAATAAATAACAGTACACCTTTGCTGTTTGAGAAGAAAAAAAACACTTGAGTTTGCAGAAACAGGTACAGATTATGACGTAAAGTCACAAGAGGCGCTAGTTGTTAATCGTGTCCAGGACAATGTAAGGAAAGGTTAATGTTTTCCTTACATCACGCTTCATGTGCGAAGCATCACAACTGATCCGTTACGATCTGCTATTGAACACACTGCCCATCGCCTTCAAAATTTGCAGGTGACTGACGGTGATCAGATTGAGCCCCTTTCCTTACATCGTCCTGAACACGATTGACAACTGCTCATTTCGTCATAATCTGTACCTGTCTCTGCAAACTCAACTGTCTTTTTTCTCAAACACCAAAGGCATACAGTTATTTATTTCCTTACCTTTATTTAATGTGGTTCGATGACAAGGTTATCAAAAACTATTGAATAAATGTTCAAATTGTTCTTGTATTTCATTTTGGTCGTTTATTGTGTTAAATTTCATGTTTTTCCCGAAAAGGCGAACTCCAGTGGACATTTTGGAACTAAATTATTTTTTTCGAAATTCCGTGAGCGCATCTCGTGTATAGCCCACATACGAAATACGAAATTTCGGTGCATTCCGTTCACCCGTTTACGCTGTAGGATTCCGTTGATTGGGGAAGTTTAATTATAACCACCTGGTATATATATATATATATATATATATATATATATATACCATGTTCCCCCAAAAGTAAGACCTAATTTGAAAATAAGCACTAGCATGAATTCTTGGATGCTCGTAAAACAAGCCCTACTTTAGATCGTGAACCAACGGACGCCAGACTTATTGAATGACCAATCGGAGGGCAGTCGCAACACACGTGCGTGCCTGATAACGATCGGACGCGGTTGTGATTTATTATAATCTTCATAATTCAATACGTCGTGTGTTATAACGACGTTATTAATGCCCTTATGTGCAATTAGGAAAAGTTTTCTGAATTTCGTGCCTGCAATTTGTCGTCACTTTTGTGGGATCACCATTCTTATTAGTTTTTGTTGCTACTGACGATTCGTAAGTTTTCAGTTAACACTTGATCTCACTATTGACTTCAAGGGATTTTGATGAGTGCAAAAAGAAAGTGCTATTTCATCGAGTGCAAAAAAGGGGTTAGTGGAGGACTCCCGGGGCAAGAATCTTACAGCTTTCTGCAAAGAAAAGAAGTTTGATCTCCGAATGGTCCGAAAATAGTTATCAGAGTACGATAACCTCAGTCAACAGGTGTACGCGGGAATTGCTAAGATATGGAAGTATGGATCAGGTCGTCAATTATTATTTCATAATTTCGAAGACAACCCCTGTGAATGGATTGCTGACAGAAGACAAAAGGTTTTGTTCGTTCTTAGAGCTCTTATTCAAGCATTTATCCTTCCAATGGTACCACAGTTTGACTTACCCCCAGAAAAATTGAAAGCATGGCTTGCTTGAACGATATGAACTTCCTCTAAGAAGATCAATAACACTATTCAAGTTGGAAGATATTGAAGTTATAAAACGTGCACTTGTATTCAAATCTTTTGTTGATGGCATCGACATTTCTAAATACCATCACACCATCATGATTGCAATGGTTGAAACTGCACTGTTTATGAGTGAAAGATCTCGAATTACAATTGATCAGAGAAGTTTCTCGTCAATCTACATTCCTTCCACTGGTTACGAAAGTACATTTCTCCTGTATTTTGGCATTTCATCTGGATGGAAATAAAGGTCCGCCTCTAATCATCACTAAGGCTAAGATAGATAATATTCCTAAACCCGAAAAAGCCTGGGCACAAGAAGCTATGAGGAAGTGGGATGATTCAAAGCTACCATTTCTTTTCTGAGATGTCCAAAGAGGTCTGCAAGTCTGGTATTTAGCCAGCACTCACCGCACTAAAGACATGAACTTCCTTGCAGAAAGAAGAATGGATCATATAATAACTGCCGATCTCTATACTCTTGATATTGCAATAAAAAAGCCATTCAAGGACCATTTACGCATGGAAATCAATGACAAAGCTAACATAAAATGGTGAACAATCAGCATAGAAATTTTGTGAAGTATAGCCTGCTAGATATCATGACTTAGTTGAAGAATTCATGGGATAAAAACACTGACAGCAGGGCTAATACACTACGAGGAGGCTACGTGAACAAGAAGGGCTCACTTCAGAAGAGCTCCAGTGATAGACATGAGAGGTTAGGGCCAATGATTCTACAGGAAATGAAGTTGCAAGAAATTAGGCCGAAATTCGGGATTTAGAGCTTTACGACGATGTTCTAGAACAAGATGACATAACTGTACTTGAAAAAACGTAAATTTTTGTACATGAATATATCAAAAAGTGTAGATTGTTTTACACGAATATAAAATAAATATGAATTGTTGAAAATGAATAAATTTTTGTGTAAGAAAAAATAAGACATCCCCTAAAAATAAGCCCTACAGCGTCTTTAGAAGCAAAAGTAAATAGAAGACCCGACCTTATTTTTGCGAAAACACGGTATATATATATATATATATATATATATATATGTGTGTGTGTGTGTGTGTGTGTGTGTATGTATACATACGTTAACGTGCTCCTGTGTTTCACCGTCCACGACTGACGGGAATATTTAAATGAGAAAGACGTGCAACAGTTCCCGAAATTGCTGCGGGTTTCAATGCTGGGTCATCATCAGCCGTCATGTGTGTTCAACGGACAGTCATTGACATAGGCTTTTGGAGCCGTGGACCCACTCGTGTACCGTTCTTGACTGCACGGCACAAATTTTACGCCTCGCCTGGGCCCACCAACACATCCAATGGACTGTTGATGATTGGAAACACGTTGCCAGGTCTGACGAGTCTCGTTTCAAATTATATCGGGAGGATAAACGTGTACGGGTATTGAGACAACCTCATAAATCCATGGACCGTACTTGTCAACAGGAGACAGTTGATGCTGGTGGATCCTGTGATGTTATAGGGCCTGTGCAGTTGGCGTGATATTGGACCCCTTACGCGTCTAGAGACGACTCTGGCAGGTGACGGGTAGATAAGCATCCTGTTTGATTATCTACACCTATTCATTTTCATTTTGCATTCCGACGGACTTGGACAATTCCAACATGACATTGCGACACCTCCCACGTCGAGAGTTGCTACCAAGTTGCTCCAAGATCGCTCTTATGACTTTAGACACTTTCATTGGCCACCTAAGATCCCAGACATGAACATTGAGAATAACTGAGATGCTTTAGAACGTACTGTTCAGGGGATAAATCCACCCCCTCGCACTCCTATGGATTTGTGGACAGCCGTACAGGATTCGTGGTGTGAATTGCCTCTAGGATACCTTCAGACATTAGTCAAGTGCATGACACGTCGTATGCCAGCAATTCTGCGTCCTCGTGGGGACCCTAGACGATATTTGGTAGATGTACTAGTTTTCCTGGCTCTTCAGTTTATATAGGAGAGGTATTTGTGGATTATGGGATTGATATTTTTTTTTCTATGCAGTGGAAACTTTCGACGTAAAACAAAGTTGCATTTAGCCATGCAGGGGATCTTTTTAAATTTTTCAAGAAAAGAAGTTTAATGAATAATAACAAAGAAAAAAATCTATCCACGCACACGAAACTAAGAGCTAGACAAATTACATCAAAAAGATGTTTGAAAATTTTACAGATAAAAAAATGATATTCTTCGAACTCTGGTAACCCATAATATTTGCCCCTTTTAAAAGTTATAAAATTAAAGACATAAAATTAGTCTTACCTCTGCTAATAAGTGGTTCATGAATGATTTTTTTTACTTAGTAAGCGAAAATTCTTGAACTTGAAGACCATTGGCAGAATGTTTGACAGCATGTAAAGGTATTTCATATCAAAGTCTATTTTAATAACCCTGAAATTATATGGAGTAAAACTATAAAATATATAAACTTATGAAACCCGACATAAAGTCAACTATCAACAAGTGTGATCAAAAACTAACGCCAAAGCAGTCTGAATAAATGTTATATTAATGAGTCTACAACGAACTGTTGGCATTTATACTTTAAACTGCTATCAGTGAGCAATTATTTTTTTAAATTAATCATTTTGAATTGATATAAATTCTCTATAGATGAAATTACTTTGTTTTTGCATGTTTGGTCTATATAACACAATTTCACCGACATGTGCTGATAATTTTGAGAGTTCGGAACATTTTTTCTATTTTTCTAAAATCACCCATTTTTCATGATCTCAGAGCAAAGTGCATTTCCTGTACTACCCATGACAAAATTTCTTGACATAGTTATTCGAGGGACAGCTGGAAAACGTGATCTGTTACAGTCAAAATTCCGTAAGCCATGCCATGTGAGTGTGGCTATCGAATATTCCCATGGAAGCAAACAAAATGATAGAGACCATGTTTACGTCCGGATTTAACCTACTAATCGAATATGAATACGCACACCAGAACAGCGAACGTTCTTCGCGATCTGCCCACCGTGCCTAGGATCTCTTCGACGTGCAGCTCGTCGCCCAAATATTGTCAGTAGCTAGACCTAGTACTTGTTCACGATTCCTGGCCACAGAGTTTTGTTATTTGCTAAGTTATTGATATTTTCATTAGCTCTATTGGAGGTATTCTTGCTTGATTTAAGAATCCAGTGCAATCTTTGACTTATTTAACCAGCACTTCAAATTAACGTTGAAGTAGTAGGTTAATCGGGGGCACTGAAAGTAAACATGTTTGTTTTCATCTCACTCGTTACCGTGGGAACAATCGACAACTCCACTTGCAAGGCAAAGCTGAAGGAATTTTCAATGGATAAGAGCCACCGACATGCAGAAATATGTCGGGGTGGGGGAGGAGAAGCTTGGGAACATTGTAACCGCAGTAAGTTCATTTCGTTTAAAGTTGCGAAATTTTTCTACTACGAGTATTGGTGACCATCTCTAAGAAGAGGAGATTGAACTCTCGCCTTCATTTTCAGCCTGCGAAAATAAGTTTTTTTTAAGTCAATTGAGTCGGAGTGTTCTGCGCGCTATTATTTTTCGCTTCATTTTCCGGTGATTCCGATCTACTTATTTTCCGTCGTGCATTTTTTTGTAACATACTTCCCAAGACACGAGCGCCGTATTGTCTGCAGTCTGCACGTCGTCATAGGGATCGACAGCTCTCCCCAGCGAAGGGAAGGAATCTGGAAAAGCGAAATACTATCTCAATAAAGTTATCTAAAAATCTTTCGCTCCGAAAATGCAAAAAAAAATTTTTTTAATTCTTCACAAATTGTGAGATGCAAATTCTATTAATTAATCATTTTCTAGGTCACCTAAATTTCGTTAATTATTTTATACCGAATATCCACCTTGTGTTTGCATGGGTTGTTTCAAAAACATTCATTTAAATCTTTTTAAGTCACAGAAGATTTTAAACTCAAACGTGTCTAACTGTAAGTTCGAAATGACATTCTTCAGGTTTACAAGCTTCTCCAAAGCAGATAGTAATTTCTTTTAGTCCACGTCGTTTCTGCAAAATAAATTTCTAACTGATGACTCCACATCCTTGTGAATTTCAGATATACTCGTATTTTCGCGTACAACACAATTAAATTTAATTTGAGAAAGACACAAAATTTATCTCATATGTTAGCTGCCCAGCAAATTGCTAAACAAACAAATTCATAAAAACTTCCTTTAAATACCAATCGGGCTTCGTCTTATAATGTGAAACGTCACTTCTAACGGTTTCCTCTCTGATTACCGGTACCACTCAGAGAGCAGATGATCACGTGTCCTGTCGAAATATATTGCAAGACTCAATAAAGAGTCCATTATTCGATACAGGAAACGGTGTAATTCATAAATTTTAAACAGTTTACAAGAGCCGAGTTCAAAATTAAAATTATATATTTCATACATAAAAATTTAAGACGTTATCTAATATAAAAGTACAATTAAGATGCGTACAACTAAAACCCTTCTAATAAAAGAATAAAAACTAAATTAATTTAAAATAAAAAAGAGAGACAAAAGCGAAAATTAATCTAGCCTTGATATCAAGCCATAAAATATTTATTGATACATCATTATTCATATTTATTTCATCATTTACAGAACACAATAGGTGTAGAAAAAACCCAGTTAAATCTTACAAATTATAATTAAATATTAGGCAAAAACAAAAACCAGAAGTTTTACAAAAGTGACATTTCATAACACCCTTTCCTGCAGTATAAATAGGTATAATGAGAGGTTCTTTTACTTCAATCACTTAGGTGGGTCAAGTATCTCTCAGGGATCGTAGGTCATGACCGATGTCGCACTGATTTATTTTTTAAAAAATTAATGTCATAAAACACTAATTAATTCCAAAACATAATTATGTGCTCTATCTCCTCTACATAAACATCATCAAACCTGATTTTTAACTTCATTTTCGACGACATTTTCAGCACGGTGGGACAAAAATATTTCTTGCGTCAAAAAATCCCGTTTAATGCGATAGTACAGAGTTGGTTACATCCCTGAACGGGTACGGAGATGCGTTTTTCATGAGTTCTCGAGCCAGAAACGTATCTCTCATACAGTGCAGATGAAAGGATTTCTCTTTAAATTACCCTCTGCAGAAAATTTGTTCTCACATACATTGCAATCGAGTCTTCCTTTTTCTATCGGTACGGAGATGCACTTTTAGAGCACACTAAAAGGAAAATCTTTCTCTCGCAGCCAGGACGAAAGATTTCTCTGTTGTGTAGGTACGAATACGTTTTTTTAAATGATAGAGTTTACAAAATCTTTTTTCACATATCTTCAAGACCAAGTCTTTTCTTTACGGACATGGACATGCGTTTTCAAATTCCCCTGCAATGAAAACGGATTTTCAAGATGGCCGCCAAACTTAGAACCCCGGAGACACACGGGAATTTGGCGTAAAAAAAAAGTCGCCAAAAATACGCCAGTTGCGTATACTACATCTGTTCCAAACTTTTGAATTTTATGTACTTTACGTTTTTTCCTTTTTTTGTATTTTTATGGGTCTTTATCTTGAAGTACTTAAATGTTTATTTTCTAGTTCTTAAGAATTTCTTTAAATAAAATTATTGTATTTTGAATATATTGTTCCCCTACAACATTTCCAGTAAGATAACCAGACATATTTTTGTAAAATTTAAATGTTGACATACTTTTTGAAACCAAGTGACACTTTGCGATATTTAAGTTGTTTTAATTTTTTATTCCGGATAAATGCTGCAGTCAACTTTCTTTTAATTAAAATATTCTATGGTTGTTTAATAGCTACTTTTCGGTTGAATTTTCACACAAAGTGTTCAATATCAAGCTAAAAGTTTTCAAACAGTGTAAAATGGTATTTTCGTAAATTTATCATTAGAACTGTACTTGGTGGAATTTACCAGTATACGCATTGTATTAGCATTTAGCTTCCCTAACAATAAAATAGCGTAAAACGTAGATACCATATATATCATATTAAACATGTAAACAAGAAACATTTCTCTCATACATTACAGAAAAAATACCAGTAAATCAAACTTACTTGAATACATATTTATTTTTCTAAGATTATCTGGAAATCTAGATTTGTCTACTAACGAAGCCATCTTGGAACTTACACTACGGGGTTAAGCGATATCGTTGCCATTGATCCGACAAATAATGAAAATTACTTAACTGTGATTATATAACTAATATCTGCTACCAAAGTGTAACAGCCCAATAAGGTGAAACGTCGCAACGTAACTGGATACGTCAGTTTTCGTCTACTATAGATCACGTGATTATCCAGTGGCAGAAAACAGAAGCCGTTCCTATATGTTTGCATGTGTTTTTGGACGATACCTTCTTTTTGAGTTAAATAATTTAAGTTTATTTATAAAATTCCTCATATCAGTTGTTTGTAACAGGTATTTTAAGACTTTTTTTTCAATATTTCTCAAGGTTTAAGAGATTATAATCATTCTTTCGTTGAGAATTTTATCATAAAAAGTGAGTACACCTTTCTTGACAGAGCGTGTATTTCCGCATGAATTTTAACATTTTATAAACGATGATTAAGGTTCATTCCTTAGACTATTTCTGTTCATGAATATTACATAGTTATTTGTTCTTATTTTACGCTGATTTTTATGTTTGTTTGTTCTTGTTTTACGTTTTTGTAATAATTATTTTATGTATTTTTGACAGTAGTATTGTTTACTAAATTGTAAAATCTTTAACTTCTTGTGACATATGAATTCAATCATTTTGAACTTTTTATATATTGTAATAAATGCTTTCTAGTTCACTTATGTTTTTGTAGTTCACTCACTGTTTTTCAAGCTTGATACATTTTTAACTATGTAAGTACTGAAATCTAACTAATTTGCAATATTAATTTCATAATATTAACTTGAAAATTTGGATTGTATTTAGTATTAAAATAAAGTAATGTAGTGATATGTTAATAATATAGCAGCATGTTAACCTAGATTCAGGCTTTAATCAACTAGAAAACCACGAGGTGAAGAAGCTACATTGTTACATAATAATGTAAACAACAATGTAAACAACACAGAAGTGTAGCCAAATGTAATAACAAAAACAAGTGTTGCCACAGGAGATAAAATACATTATACTACATTCACCCCCCACCAGAAAAAAGTTAATAAGTCACATAGTCATGAAGATATGCTGGTGGTTGTCTCTGTCGACCAGATAGGGAATTGTTCAGGGTAGGTGGCTTTATAAAATCCACATTAGGGAGATCAGGACTGTTGATCTTTGGCATGGTGGTAGCGTTGGTGGCAGTGCACAGTAATGATCTAATTGAGTGGAGAGCTGGCTGAAGCACCTATTCCCAATCTTCTGTCTTTGCACTTTTTGTTTTCAAGGCTAAAAGTATTGTCTTCCATATAATCCCATTATATCTTTCGACTTGCCCATTGCCTTGTGGATTGTAAGCAGTGGTTCTACTAGTAGCAACCCCTGAGGAAGTGAGGAAAGATTTCAGTTCATGTGACATAAATGAAGCATCTCTCTCGGAATGTATATAGGCTGGTGTCCCAAAGATGGAGAATACATTAGTCAATTTTATTACTATGGTTGCAGCAGAAATATATGTACAAGGAAATGCAAAAGGGTATCTTGAGAATTCGTCTACTATAGTCAGAAGGAAACGATTCTTAGATGATGTAGGTAGGGGCCCCTTGAAGTCTAAGTTAAGCCTCTCAAATGGTGAAGTTGCCTTTATTAACTGCCCCTCATTCCCATGGAAACGAGGTTTCAGCTCATCACAGAGAGGGCATGAAGTAGTCATTCTTTTAATGTCATCTAATGTGAATGGAAGGTTTTTAGTTCTAATCCAGTGGTGCATATGTGTTATACCAGGGTGACATAAGCTATTGTGCAACTCTTTGAGGTTTGTTTCTGTTCCTGGATAGATATTTGCTGTAATTCTTGACATTGTGTTCAGTAGTGTTCCGATTACCTGGACGATAAATTATATCAAATTTGAAGTTAGCTAATTCCAGTCGCCATCTCATAATCTTTTCGCTTTTTATTTTGCTTGAGTGATACTGATCAAACATGAAAGCCACAGATCTCTGGTCGGTGAGGACTTCAAAATGTCTTCCTATCAGGTAGTGCCTCCAATTTCTTATGGATTCCACGATGGCATAAGCCTCTTTCTCCACAGAAGAGTGCCTTTGCTCAGCTTCATTAAGTGTTCTCGAAAAGTAGGCTATGGGACGTTCTCCTTGACTGAGAGTTGCCCCAATGGCGAATTCTGAAGCATCACTTTCAACGCTAAATGGGATGTTGTTTTCAATTGCAGACAAAGAAGCTTCTGCAACATCTTCCTTGATTGACTTGAATGTTCTCACAGCTTCTTCTAAGAGTGGGAATGCTTTTGTCAGAAGAGGGCGAATTTTTTCTGAGAATCTTGGAATCCAGCGGCAGTAATGTGCAAACATACCAAGAGTTCTTTGTAAGGTTGCCATGTCATTTGGGACAGGAAAATTCATAAGTGGTGCTAGCCTGTCAGGATCAGGTTTAATAATTCTATTTTCAATAAGATATCCTAGTATTCTGACACATTTTGTTCAGTATTGACATTTATCTGGGTTTAGTGTGAGGTTATATCTTTTAACAGAATTCAAGAATTTCTGCAAATTTTGATCATGCTCGTGTTGGTCCCTACCACAAACTGTTACATCATCTAAGTAAGGAAACACGCCTTTGAGTTTTTCTTCCTTGATAATATTATCAGTATTTCTTTGGAAAGCTGGGACACCGTTAGTAAAACCAAAAGGGATTCGTCGGAATTGATAGAGTTTTCCTGCAGCTTCAAAGACTGTATATTGCCTGTCCGACTCTAAGATAGGTACTTGGTGGTAGGCGCTCTTGAGGTCAATGGTGCTAAACACTTTGAATTGGGATATGTTATGTATCATCTCTTCAATCTTTGGGAGTGGGTAGGCATCCAGAATTGTAAATTTATTAATAGTTTGGGAGTAATCAACTACCATTCTAGGCTTGTGATTTTCTCCTTTGACTATAAAAACCTGTGACCGCCATGGTGAGTTACTAGGTTCAATCACCCCTTCCTTGAGCTATTTCTCCACTTCAGCAGTAATGAATATCTTATCTGCTTCCGTCTGCCGTCTGGATTTTGTGACGACTGGTTTGCAGTCTGGTGTGAGATTGGCGAATAAAGAAGCAGGGAACTCTGGCAGTGGTCAATGAGCAGATTTGTGGTATATATGAGTCTGCATCTTTAGAGTTTGTGAGCCACATCCCGTAACATCTGAACTCAAGGATTTGTTGGCCATAGTTATCTTCCCAAAGTATGGTTTTACATTTATTCTACATTTTTTTACGAAATTTTCGTTCAAAAAGCTGAGAGAACTACCTGTATGAATTAAAGCATTTAGTTCCACATCATTCACTAACACTTTGGTTATGGATTTCTGGAGGCATTGAGGAGTTGTTGAGGCAGAAGCCAAAAGCAGTGTAGAAGCTGTAGCATTAGTGGAAGAGCGAGTAGGTCGAGATTTACAAACTCGTTGGCAATGCCCTTTCTTTCCACATCCTCTACAAATAACATCTTTGGCAGGGCAAGAGATCCTTAGGTAGCGCTCGTTCCTGCAAAAAAACACTTTTCTGAGCGTGCTAAGGCATCTGAAGTCAATGGGGTCTCCCCCAAGTCACCATCTCTATGTTCAACAGCGGACACTGGAATAGAATTCGTCGTATTTGAATATGATACGGAGTGTAATTCGGCTAGCTCCAGTGACGTAGCCAGGTCAAAAGCCTTCTCTAATGTAATGGTGGTATTCTCCAAAAGTCTTTCACGGATACGCGAGCTCTTAAGACCTCGTATAAAGGCATCCCTTATGTATTCGTCTTTGTATATGTCTGTTGTTACAGCTTTTAATTCACAGTCTTTACTCATTTGCTTCAATATCTGGAGGTATTCGTTGATAGATTCTCCCGTTTGTTGAGATCTAGACGCTAAGCACTGTATTGTAAAAATTTCGTTTCTCTTCGTAACGTATAGTGAATCGAGTACTTCGATAGCGTTGGAGTAGTTTTCAGAGTCACTTATGTAGCGAAAAACATTAGCAGAGATATAATTACACATTAATTGTAGCTTACCATCTTCTGTAATTCCGGTAACTCGGCCAAGAAAATTATTGAAAGTCATTTTCCAATGTTTCCACTTCGATTCGGCACCCGTGCACATGCGATCAGTATCAAATCTTTCGGGTTTCAAAAGTTGTTCCATTTTGCAAAATTGAGCGATGTGGGGATGCGAAAAAATTAGTTGATTAAATTGTAGTGATATGTTAATAATATAGCAGCGTATTAACCTAGATTCAGCCTTTAATCAACTAGAAAACCACGAGGTGAAGAAGCTACATTGTTACATCAATGTTAACAACACAGAAGTGTTGCCAAATGTAATAGAAAAAACAAGTGTTGCCACAGGAGATAAAATACATTATACTACAAGTAACTTTGCTCACTTGATAAAGATTATACACACAATATTTCTGAATAATTTTGTTGAAATGCAATCTTAATGTAAACATCAATAAAGATGTCCTACATTATTAAGATATGTTTAAATTATTAACCCTTTAATAATAATGTAAATCATCATAAAAAGTAAAGGAATACAGAGTCTGTTCGCACATTTTTTAGACGATTTTGGTAAGCGGTAATAAAAAATCGTTTGCTGCAAAAGAAATAATTGCAATTGTACTATGTTTTTAAAAGTCAAAATTATCGTCTGCGGCTTGAAAGTTTTGTTTTTATTCAAAATAGCGTTTTTAACAAAGCAGTGATTCGAAGGCTACATTTATGCTCTTTCCGAAGAGAAATATGCATACTCCGTTATCCAAAAACGATGTGAGAGTCATGGTTTTGTGATATCTAAAGCGTCGATAGGTAATATCGTCAACAAGAAAGGAAAAAAAAACGTCAAATTGGAGCCTCGAGTGGGACAAAAATTCCAAACAAGTATCCAAGGAAAAAACGGACATCTTCGACTATTGCAAAGGTACGTTGTTTAATGTTAAAAGAAAATCCCCCTAGTCAAAGGACAGTTGCAAAATCATTAAAATGCTCGGTGTCCACTGTAAACAAAATGATAAACGTTGATTTAAATCTTAAGTAAGCAAAAAAACGCAATGTGCATCGTCTTCTTCCAAATCATATCGCTGAACGCAGGACACGCTGAAGAATTCTATATGAGAAACACTTATCCAAAGAAAAATGGAAAACAACTGTCACAATAGATGAATCATGGGTGTATTAAAATGATTGCAACAAAAAAAGAGCCATTTATTATCATAAAAGGGGAGAAAAAAATTTAAATACATGGTTCAAAGAATCGAAAGAAAGTTTTTCTAAGGGATTCATGATTGTTGCTGGTTTTTCTTATAATGGCAAGTTAAAAATAAAGAGAGTGGAAAAAATGTCAAGATTAACTCCAAATACTATCAGGAACATAGTTTATCGCCAATTTTTCTGAATGAAATACCATCGCTTTACCCACAGTGCCATCAATCTGTGAGACTCCATCATGACAAAGCTAGCAGTCACACATCAAAATCCACTGTAAATTTCCAAAAAGAAATGGAACAAAAAACTGGTATCAAGGCCATACTCTTCACTGATATCCCTACTAAATCTCCCGATGTATCACCTATGGATTTTGTGCTTTCGGACTTTTAAAATCTGCATTATCCAAACGTCGTCCCAAAACCCTTACAGGACTCTGGAAAGCTGTCAGGAGGAATGGGGTAGAATACCTCTTCTGACACTTCAAAAGGCATTATTATCCTGGAAATTGCGGTGTCGAAAGATAGTTCAGAATAAGGGATGTCAAATAGAACATTTAAAACACAAGAATTTTATGTAATTTAGTTTTGTGAATAGAATATACATCGTCTAAAAAATGTGTGAACAGCCTCTGTATTATATTAAACAGTTATTTCAAAGAACTCTGAGGGAAAATGAATTCTAGATTTTACTGAAAATTCTTGTTATATTAACACAGTCGAATATATTGTTGATATATTAAGCTGCATAAATCTCTTTTTGACAGAATGTTGTTCAAGCGTGTATTTCCGCATGAATTTGTGAAGTAAACTCATTTTGACACAGATGTTCAAGGTTTTTTTACTTAAATTATTTTCATTGATCAATATCATGTCATCTTTTTTACTTATTTTGCATCTGTATAAATGATACGATGCGTTAAATTACTGTATGGACTGTAGTATTGTTTACAAAAATTTGGCATCAAAACAACTTCTGTTGTACTTATTCAAACATTTTAAATTTCTGATATATTTTAATAAATATATTGTAGTTGACTTTTATATATAAATATAAGGTATTTTCTTCAAAGCTGTGTGAAATATTGTAAATCGAGATGTGAACTTGTACCAATTTATTCCAGACAGAAATTGATAAAGAATTTTTAAGCTGAAAACTAATACATTTACCTACCTATGGTAGAGTTGAAACTTAAGTACCCTTACTCATTTTGCCTGTCTTACAATAGCTTTGACACTAAAAGTATATTTTGTTATACTCTTTAAATTACTAGTAAAATGTACATACTTTATTGAATAAAATAAGTTTGTTGTACCAAAAAAATGCCATTATATTTGTATAATATCAACTTTAAAATTTGGATTGCATTTAGCTGTAAAATGAAGCAACATAATTCACAGAACGAGGATTATACATATAAGTTTTTTTAATCGTTTTACTTAGATGCAATGTTTATGAAACAACGATTATGAAAAGATGTACATTTCAGATGAATGCTGAAGTTGTTTATCCATGAATAATAGGTTGTTTAAACCTTTACTGAAAATTCACTTAGTTACTTTTGTTGATATATTAAGTTGTGTAAATATACACAATTTTTTCTTTTCTGATTTTTCATATGTTATACCTTTATCGTGTATTCCTAACAGCATCATTTACTTCACTTTTACAACTAAAATTTGCCATTGATTCAACTATCAAAACATTTCTTTATTTTCTAAATATTTGTTTTGTAGTTGATTTGTCATTTGCTCAGCTTATTTTGTTGTTTAAAGATTTATATGAGATGGAGAGATGTGCTATTGATTACACAAATTGTTTCCAAAAGGGGAGTAGTAGAGGATATTTTAAGTTTCCACTTAAAAATCTAAATGCTAAGGTGAGAATTATGAATTAATGATATGAGAAGAGATGGTTTAAAGCCTTCCAAAACGTGAGTCATTCGTAAAGACCTTTTGTAAACAGTTGATACTCTTTTAAATAGTTTTTTAATTATATATGGCACAACATGTATGACTGAATGGTTTATCAGATATGGATGCTTTAATGTTTGCAAAAATGAGTTCTGCTCGCATTACTTTTCAGTCCTTGAGTATTTTACATTTTACTTTCACTTGAAATTTTTCACTTATCTGAGTTAGTACTTTTATTATATAGTTATTTAATCCATTAATTTTTTTGTTATGTATTCCAAGATTATTTTAAAGCTTTAATTACACAGGCCTGCGATGAAAAAAATACAAGGGATTTGATTGCTGAACTTTATGTATTTTTTGGTGCTGATTTCAAAAGAAATTAATGTAAAATTTCTATCACGTCACGTTTTTTTGAAAAATTCAATTTTACTTGGATTTTTATGACCATTTATCATAACTTTTTTTCGGCGTTCAATTTCTTCCCTCCCTGCCTGACCATCATTCTACCGTTGTGAAACCTACAGAATACCCCTCTGTGACACCTCCCTTAGCATTACAGACTATGTAAGACAACTTTATCTTGCGTATTTTGGCATGAAACTCGGAGATCAGGACAAATCGTGGGCTCCTCATAAAGTTTGTGTGCAGTGTCGCAATGATCTACGCTTATGGATCAAATGAAAGAATACTGCTTTACGATTTGGAATTCCTATGACACAGAGGGAGCCAAAAAAACCCTCTGATTATTTATTGTTACTTTTGTTCCTGCCATGTCCGTGGGTATAACCGCAAAAATCAAAAGCTAATCTCTTATCCTTATAACATTCCATCGGCCATATGCCCCGTTCCTCTTGGACCTGATCTGCCAGTGCATTTGCCTCCAACTGAATAGCCAGTCATCTCTTCAGAGTCTTCAGACTCGGAACATCCAGAAGTTGAAGGCTCCGCTACCGAATATATGCCTTCTGGAGGCGATTCACCTTAGCGCTTCTCTCAGGTTGAACTTTATGATCTGACTAGAAATCTGGACCTTTCAAAAGAGGCATCTGTATTGTTGGGCTCCAGATTAAAAGAAAAAACTTATTGGCCAAATGAACCTCTTTTTATTGGTACAGGAATCGAGAAAAGGAATTTGTTAAGTACTTTGAGGAAGAAGAGACCTTGGTCTATTGTTCTGAAGTTCCCGGATTGATGAGCAAATTTAATATCACCTACGAAAACGATGAATGGAGGCTGTTTATAGATTGATCGAATAGGAGCCTTAAAGCTGTTCTGCTTCATCACGGAAGGCAGTATGCATCTGTACCAGTTGGACACTCGGAGCATTTAAAAGAACGCCATGGAAACCTGGCTCTCGTCCTCAACAAAATAAAATATTTCGACCACGGTTGGACCGTTTGTGGTGATTTGAAAGTTATCTCCATGCTTCTTCGTCAACAAGGCGGATATCCAGGATTCCCATGTTTCATTTGTGAGTGGAAGAGCCGTGATAAGACTCAACATTGGGTCAAAAAAGAATGGCCGAAAAGACAAAATCTTGAACCAGGCACCAAGATTGTGATTCTGAACTGCTTAGTTGATCCAAAAAATGTATTGTTACCCCCTCTGCATATAAAATTTGGTGTAATGACGCAGCTTGTCAAGGCTATTCCAAAAGATGGCGATTGTTTCAAATAACTCTGTAAAAGGTTTCAAGATTTATCCGAAGCCAAGTTGAAAGAGGGAATCTTTGTTGGTCCAGATATCCGCAAGGTTTTGAAGAGTAAAGAATTTGAGACTAGCATGACAACAAAGGAAAAAGAAGCTTGGTTTTCCTTCAAAGATGTCGTCAGCAAATTTCTGGGAAATTACAAGGATCCTGACTATAAAGCAATTGTTATGAATATGCTGGACAAATTTCAAACCTTGGATTGCTCCATGAGTGTCAAAATACATTTCCTTCTCCCACATGTGGACTTTTTCCCCGAAATTTTAGGATCAGTCAGCGAAGAACAGGGTGAAAGGTTTCACCAAGACATCAAAGATTTGGAGCACAGATATCAAAGAAGATGGGACAAGAACATGCTCGCCGGCTACTGTTGGATGTTAACACGAGATAGGCCTGAGATTAAACATAAAAGAAGAACGTCAAAAGAAGTTTAAAAGGAAAAAGAGTACGTACTTAAATAGAACACTTTTTTGGTTTTTGCTCAGTTTAAAATTTGTTTCAAACTTTCATGTAGACAGACATAATATTTACTCCTCTTAGTCCATCGTCTATTTTACATAAGTTACCTTAATAAAAACATATTAAAATAGTATGTTGGTAATTTTCTTCGAGAAACTGCACCATAATTTGATGTAAAAAGTTTAAACTCAAAGGAACTTTTTGTTTTTCTCTCGATCAGAGGTGGCTCGTGCAATCTGGCAACAGTGGTTTTCATCCATTTAAACCTATAAAAAATAATCGATTGCTGAAAAATAAATTTGCCTCACCAAGAATCTGTTTTTTACATAGATTTAAATGGATAAAAACCACTGTTGCCAGAGAGTATATGCAAAATTGTTCGATATAATTCCTTTTCAAATAGGAGTTTAGCAAAAATATCGATTAGATTTTACAAAAAAATCTGACGTGATGGAAAAAAATGGTTGTCATTTTCGAAATCAGCACACCAATTAACATAAAACTCAGCAAAAACTTCTCTTGTATTTTTCCAAGACTTCAATTTCGCAGGTCTGTGTTATCTTGTTATACTGATATGGGAACTAAAATTGTAATTCTTTATTTTTAATTTTTTATTAGTACTAGAATTTTGCGGAACACCAGTATCCCCCACCAGAGTCATCATCAGTGTAAAAAAAAAAATAAAAAATCTCTGTGTCTGTGTATTTCCTTCTGTATATTGTCTTCGCTCTCTTTACATGTACTCTGGGCTTGGGACCTTATACTAAAGTCCCAAAGACATAAACAACAACAAGTTTCTGTTTAGGTATCTAAGCAATTTTGGTTATTATAAAGAAAAATTCAAAAGTAACTATACTTTAATGAAAAATTTCTTTTATTAGATGCTTTTAATAACTACATAAGACACATTCTTATTGTAAACAGAATTAGTACATTCATTATTATCTAACATTTATGATTCATCTACATTTATAATTCAGCTGCTTGATAAGTTGTCAAAGCATGGGCAATAATTTTACCGATAAACAATGCAATTACATAAATTCAAATTCATATAACTTTGACCAAATCAGATTAGAAATGTAGAAAATTAATATTTCTTTTAACTGAAAAGTCAAATTTAGAGAAATGCAATAAACGAAAATCTCTGAAAGTTACCATTCAGTTGTAAATCAAAAATCTTAAGTCTAGATACAAAAAATGGCAGCACATTTTTCAGTATTAAAATGCAACTAAATATCACATATCAATTCAATTCTAACTTATGATAGGAAGATGATCTTAGATCTGCAGTGCTAAAATGTTTTAAGAGAAAATATGAATAATTTAGTGAGTATAGTTTATTTTATATGATGAAAAATTAATTTATAATAAAACTGACTATACTTATATCCATATTTTTTTATTTATACACCATGTGAGGATTACAGCACAATATATGTTAATACAAGTAGAGAAGGATATCTACTTTCAGCCTATTTTCCTCCGAAAAACCAAATGAAGGCATTCTAAGCAAGCCCCATTTTTACAAAAATAAACACCAATGAAATATTGAAACATAAATCAGATTTCTCAGTTTAAAACATTTTCATAATAAACAAGGTAGCAATAATAATGTATACAAACTTCTGCAATAAATTATACAGTATATAATAATTTGATGAATGGCATTAAATTTACGAATTACTTCTCTTTCAGAACAATATGAGTGTTCTTCCAAAAAGCATCATCTTTTTGTACAAGCTTTGTTATAAAAACTTTTGTTATCAAAACAACTTGGTCACAGCACTGAACACATGTCATAGCGATTTGTCATTGAATCTAAAACATAATATCCTAATTAAGTTTATAAACTTTGTAAAAGGAGAATGATAGTTAACAAATGCATATTTTTTAATTATTAAAATTCAACAATAAATTTTAGATGTTAACATCTTAACCTGTTAAACATTTAGAAGAATTTCATAGAACTACCTAAAAAAAATCATGTGATTTCTTAAATGATCCAGTTGTATCCAAACAAAAACTTTACTCTTCAATTACTACTGTTAATTTGAGTTAACTCTATGTATGGGCATTCTGCCTGTGATTACCCTACAACACCGTTTCAACAGAAACTACAAGTACATATGAACTCACAATAAATAGACTTTGATTGGAAAGAGCATCTTATTCGTTTATCAGAAAAGTAGAACATTAAAAAAACACTAGAATAGTGATAAAATTAAACAATGTGTGTTTAAAAACTATACACACGATCCACGTGACAAATATCATCAACAAAACAGTGGTTAGAGAAAAAACGATGTACGATTTTATATTTTATAAAACACCAGAATACATATCGTCAGAATTTTAATCCTTCTAATTCAATAAAAGTTTTAGGAAAAAACACTCATCATAATTCCAGACTTCTTTTGTCAATAAATATGGGTAACAGACTCAATAAACTTTTCTCGACTTTACCTGAATGTTCAATTTAGTTATGTATATACATTGCTGGCCACCCAAATTGCAACACCAAGAAAGACAAGAGATATCACAACAAAATTTATTTTGTAGATAACATGTTGACCAAGTATCAAATGATTAAATTTATAGACTTCTGTGAAGTGTGGTTCCTGCCAAAATCAGTAGCCAGAGTAGCCGCCATTGTTGGAGATCACCGCTGCCACACGCCTCGGCATTGATTCAAAGAGACTTTGGATGAGTTCTTGGGGGTACAGCAGACCAAGCAGCTTCCACACGTTGCCAAAGTTGATCTGCTGTGGCAGCTGGGGATGGAATCTGGGTCAATCGTAGAGCAACCATGGACCACATGTTTTCTGTCGGCGAAAGATCCGGAGAGCGAGGCGGCCAGGGAAGCAATTCAATCTGGCGATTGACGAAGAACCGTTGGACAATGCGTGCCACGTGTGGTCGCGCATTATCCTGTTGAAATATGGCTGTGGGCAAGCCCTGAAGGTAAGGAAGGACAACTGGCTCCAACACCTCTGAGATGTAGCGCTGGCTGTTTAAAGTACCGGCAATGCGTACTAGAGGTGTGCGAGAGTGATATCCAATACCGCCCCATACCGTAATACCCGGTGCAGGACCAGTGTGGCGGTGCATAACGCAGCTGTTCAGCATCCTCTCTTCACGGTGTCTCCAGACTCGAATGCGACCATCGTGGTGTTGCAGACAGAAGCGTAACTCGTTTCATTCCATTCTGCCGTCCACATCCTTCTGTCATCGCACCATTGGCGGCGGAGACGTCTGTGGCTTTGCGTCAAGGGCAGACAAAGCAATGGACGTCGTGCGGACAGACCACTCTGCTGTAAACGGCGTCGAATGGTACGCGCAGACACTGGATGATCCGTTACAGACTGCATGTGCTGTGCTATGGTTCGTGATGTGACTGAGCGATCCGTCACTGCCATGCGCACAATTTGCCTGTCATCACGTG
The DNA here is from genome assembly GCA_907164885.2 of Dolomedes plantarius. Lineage (NCBI taxonomy): Eukaryota > Metazoa > Arthropoda > Arachnida > Araneae > Dolomedidae > Dolomedes > Dolomedes plantarius. Next base: position 106,934,151 of record OU015499.1, read on the forward strand.
AAGTGGTGCGCTGAGGTGGATGCGATCGAACACGCCGGTCCGTCGTACCCTCCTGCATCCAACGATCACATATCCGCATTACAGTTGTTTGGTTTCGTCCAACACGACTACCGATTTCCCTGAAAGATAAACCACAATCTCGGTAGGCCACTATTCTTCCTCTGTCGAACTCGGATACTTGATCAAAAGATGATCGCTGTTTTCGACGAGGCATAATTGATCGTTTTTTTGAAAAAACCACAAGAAAAACACAATTGCCGAACTTGAAATTGTCGAAATCTCCAAGCCTTAAATAGCGCTTTTGCCTCAGGCGCGCGTGATGTGCGTCTGAGCTGAAATTCTAATCATTTGCATATCTCACCTCCGCTAATGCATGTTGTAAATTTCATGTTATTTGCATGTTTCCTTCAGGGTGTTGCATTTACAGTGGCCAGCAGTGTATGTTTAGATATGGTATCTATTGATTTTGCGTAATTATATGGTATCTAAAGATTTTGCGTATTTTGAGAGCATTTTATTCGACAAGCTGTAGAAATACTCATTGAACGCCATGTTAAAGTTAGGCAATGTTTTGCCCCTCGCCGCCAAACAAGAAGTGAAATCTGCAAGATTTGAGATGTTACATGCTGCGAGACACTGCCCTATTCAGTGTAATGTTTTAGTTCCTTAGTTGCTTAGCTCTTTAGCCAATCCGTATTCAAATGCCCAAAAAGAGCGAAGTATCCGGTCGCTTGTTAGCTAACGCTTGCTAAGTGGTGTTTTGTTTTTGCTCTGGTGGTGTTTTTTTTATTAAGGTTTCGACTAGTTTCTACTGTTTTGAAGTTAGTAATTTACTCATTCTTGTATTTTTGAATATTCTAAATTTAATTTATTTAGCTGTTACGTAAAACACGTTGTTATAAATAAGCAAATTATCTTTTGCTAGTTAGATTAATCCTTTGTTACGTGCACTTCATTGTAAAATCTGCTGTCTATCGTTTTCTCTCTTATTTCTCATTAATAAAATTATTTAAAGATGTTGTTCTTTACAGTGAATTAATAATACACTTTACATCATAGAGTGAACTTCATTGGTGACCCGGACGAGATTGATTGCAATAAAATGACAACTAACGAGGACACATACCGGTGCTGCAGCTGCTGAATTCAAAGTTCCAAATCAACGATTAAAGCACCTTAACATCGATATAGTTGGCCCTTTACCTTCTTGCAAAGGTTTTAGGTATCTGCTTACAATCATCGACAGATTCACGCGGTGGATTGAAGCTGTTCCTTTGGAAGACCAAACTGCAGATTACATCTGAAATGCCCTTGTCGAGACTTAGATTTCCAGATTTGGAATCTCAGAAAGAATAACATCTGACCAAGGTCGCCAGTTTGAAAGCCAACTCTTCCAATCCCTGAGCAAATATCTAGGTTTCAAAGCCAACACCACCACAGCTTATCATCCGCAAACTAATTGTCTAATCGAACGCCAACAACGAATTTTGAAAAATAGCCTGAAATCCCACCTCCAAACGTCAAATTCTTGGACTGATGTTCTACCTATAATTCTTCTTGGCATTCGATCCACCATTAAAGAAGATTTGTATTGTTCTTTCGTTGAACTCGTGTACGGCACACCAATATGTTTGCCTGGGGAATTTTTCAGTAAATCCCCAACTGCCATGCTTTCAGATTTTTTACAAAAATTGCAAAGGCTCATCCGAAACCTAAAACCAACTCCAACCAACCATGGTAAACAACCAGTTTTCGTACACAAGGACTTAGCAAATTGTTTACATGTATTCATCTATAATAACATAATCTCATCTTCTCTTCAACCAACCTATCTTGGACCATATTTAGTTAGGGGGTCCAGGACACAAAATTGTTCGAATTTTCGAAAAAAAATTTTATTCCATTAAAGATTTTTGTGTTCTTTTGCGCTTAAAATGATTATTAAATCATGTTTCTATCTTAATTAGAACAGGAGAAATTATTATTATTTTTTTGCAACATTCTAATAGTAGCCAATCGTTGTTTAAACCTGTAAGTGCGTTTTTCTGCATGATGGGTTTTTTTCCCCATTTCTCGTCTTTAAATTGTTATAAGTCAAGAACCGTTAAAGATAAATGGTTGAAACTTGTAACATGTCTTTTTAAAATATTTTTCTTTAATTTTGGTTCAGCAAATTTGAAAAAAATATTTACTTTTAAAAATATGATTTTTTAAAAATAAGTTACATAATTTTTTTCGTAATTTTTAATCTAAATATTTAAAAATTTTTTTAAATTAATATTTAAAAAAATAGTGTATCAAAATTAAAACTTAAATATTTCTGTTTAATTGAATGAAAAAATTTGAAATTCGACAAATAATATTTCGTGTTATAACGATTTTAAATTACCCCACTTTTATTAAAAATTTTAAATTTTAAAAACTTTTTGAGAAGTTTTATGATGTGATTTTGTTTACAAATTATATGGTTAACCATAAAAAAAAAATTCAAAATTTTAACTCAATAAATACAAATTTTTGCAAAATGTTTTCCACCCCCTTAAACAACGTTCCGAGAAATTTTTCGATGTGGTAGTTTCGGGTAAAAAGAATATCATTAGATAGGCTGAAACCATGTTTCACACTCATAGATGAAGTAACATCAGATCTTCAAACATATGATTATGATAACTCCAAAATCTCACAACCACTTCACCAATGATTCTTCCAATGGCATTGACCCTAAAACCACAAGAACTGGTCGTAGTGTACGATTCCCTGCATATCTAAAGGACTATGAGGTGTAACGCTATCACTGGAAGGGGGGGGGGTAGTGAAGTCATCTTCATCTCTTCACGTTGCGATTTTTTTTTGTTCAAGTGGCAACTTTGAAAATTTTTGGAACTGCTAGATGAAACAAAAAAAGGCGAATTATTCATTGTAAAATCTGTTGTCTATCGTTTTCTCTCATATTTCTCATGAGAAATATGTTATTTAAAGAAGTTGTTCTTTACAGTGAATTAATAATACACTTTACATCATAGAGTGAACTTCGTATATAAAATGGGTTCTTCCTGGCTGTTGCTCTTTTTTGATAAAAACCTTGGTGGATATCGATTTTTTCCCATTTATTACTCTTTTGCATAAAAGGAGCAATTTTATCAAGTATGTCTGTGTAGAAATTGCTCTGCCATTTGTGCAGTAATACACTGAAGTGCCACTGAATTAGGGATACCTACCTAGTAACGAGTTGGGCCTCCTCTGGTCTTGATAACGGCTGCCATACGACGAGACATAGATTGAACAAGTTTCTGGAAACGTTCCACAGGAATGGCTTGACAAATATTGGCTAAAGCTGTCCATAATTCAGTAAGGTTCTTTGGTGCTGTGTGATGGCCTTTCACGCCTTGTTCCAAAACATCCCAAAGATGCACAATAGGATTTAAATCTGGGCTTCTAGGTGGCCAATTCATGACAGAGAAGTCAGAGGAATGCTCATCCAACCAGCCAGTAGCCAACCGAGACTTGTGAGAGGTACAGTTGTCTTGCTGGGAAACTCCATTACCGTGCGGATAACAGAACAGCATAAACGGATGGAGGTGATCACGCACCAACTCTACATACCGAATTGCATTGAGGGAGGTTGGTATACGCACCAAAGATCCCAAACTGTGCCACGAAAAAACAGCCCAGACCATGATTGAGGCACCATGCCCTTGTACAGTTCCAGCCAGGCATGCAGGATCCATGGCTTCATGAGCCTGACGCCATATTCTCAGCCTCCCGTCGGCGTTAAGTAGTCGGAATCGAGACTCATCACTCCATGCTACTCGTTTCCAGTCCTCTACACTCCAGTCTCTGTGCTCTCTTGCCCAGGCAAGACGTGCAGCCCGATGGCGAGTATAGAGCAATGGTACTCTCGTAGGTCGACGGCTCCCGAAACCCATAAAGTGAAGCGAGCGTTGCACAGTCCGTTTACTGACTGTACGACTGGCACCGTCATTAAACTGGGTGGTAATTTGAGCTAATGTTTGGCTTCGCTGGCTACGTACAATACGCCTGAGCCGTCTCTCACCACGCACTGTCAAGGCTAATTGTCCTTTGCAGTTTGCCCGATCGCTAGTTTTTTTCCACCATCCATGTATTCTTGGTATACTCTTGACACTGTCGACCTTGAAAATCCTAGCTGTCTGACGATTTCGGAAATTGAATGGCCCATGCGTCGCGCACCTACGATTTGTCCGCGATCGAAGGCGTCTAAATCAGGCAGTTTACACATACTGGCAATTCCAACAACTAATTCAGAACAACCACAGTACGCGCTATATATGCAGTTACCACAGCGCCCTCACTTGCGCATACATGATGCGCAGCGCTACACAATTTGCATAGGCTTTGCTATCCCTAATTCAGTGGCACTTCAGTGTAGTTTTCATCGCGGGCATAGCAACCGATAGCCAGTAATTTTCTACACTTTTTTCAGAACTTACTGAATTTTAACTCCATTTTATAAGCGAAGAAAATTTTCGCAACAGTTTATTATTTGGTATGATTAGGTGTAGATATCTGAATTGTGCATAATGGTACATACAGAGAGTGATGTAATCCACGCTATATTTTAGTACTTGCTGAATTTTTACTCCATTTTTTTAAGTGAACATTTTTTCCCCAACAATTTCTTTATTTGATGTAATGATAAAGTGTAGATATCGTAATTTTGAAAAATAATACATACAGAGGGGGATATAATTTATAAAATCATTGGTGTTGGGTTTCTCAGTCTTGCATAATGGAAATTCACATTTTTTAATCACGATGTTTTAGAATCAGCCTTATAGAGAATACCCCTTAACAACATATATTTATAATGACAGTCAATGGTAATATTCCTTACATATGTTACTTTCAGTTGAGTTATTTTGCAAAAGAAAATATAAAAACTAAAAGTGACCATGCTGGTCGCGCAGCGGCTAGTTTATATATATTCACTTATTTATTTTTTGCTAGTATTAAAATTATTTATTTATATTTATTTATTTATTATTATTATTATTTTATTTATTATTATTTTTTTAATTTTTATTATTATTATTCTAACTTTCAAGTCAACACTTTTCTTTTAATCCTGAGAACGGAAATATAGCCACAAAAAATTATCCATACCGAGGATATGGAGCCCTGCTCTCTGGCGCCTCGTTAATGTACCATGTCTATGTCTATGTCTATGATTTTTTCGTAAAAAAGAAAAAAAAATGCTTTTTCTGATAAAGCCTTTGCACGCTGATTCTTGTTGGTGGACAGAAGTTACTTTTGATTTGTTTTTTCGACACGATTATTCTTCCTTAAATAATCCTTTACATAAATATTATTGTAAATATAAAAATATACTTAATAAAAAATTCTGCATTAAAAAATTTAAAAATTTACATTGAAATCGTATTTACCTGCTAAACAAATTGCTCTATTTGTTCGGCTTTACTTTTTTTTTTTTTACTTTTGAGGATAAGGAAAGTTTCACAATTTTTCAGGTCCTATATAAAGTTTGAATCATAACAGGTGGTGTAACAGGTGACATTTGATTAAACTCAGGTTATAACAGTGCCGTAAGTTTTCGTATTCCATGGTCTGGTCTCCAAATTTCTATTTATTCAACTATCAAACACTCCAATTAAAAAAAATCATCACTTACCTAAGAAAATTATGTCGTCTGATAATTTCTCTCAAGAGCGATATCTGGAATTCATTTTAAAAAACAATATGTTTGAGACAGAAATAATAAAGAGTTTCATATCCTATACCACGCCGTCATTTGGCTCGGATTCTATGTTTTCCTCCAATCGCGGAAAATTCAGAAACCCCGCCAAATCGCACATATAACAATCTATTGTCCACCTCCCATCAGAAGAAACCTGGATCTGGTTTTAAGGTTGCTACCCCGGGAAGGTCGATTCTCGAAATGAGAGGTCGGGGATAATCAAAACCCCAATACTATTTCCCGCGGAAAGCATTTATCGTTCTTTAGGCATTAAGAAAATTATGAAGATTTTAACTATTTAGGCTTTAAGAAAACCATCGCATGTTTTGATTTCTATTTTCATGTAATCAACGTATTTTGATACTTTTAACCCTGCATCGTACTACTTACTATTTCCCGAAGTAATGTGAGAGAGTTTTAGAAATTCTCAATAAAACTTAGTCATGTGTACATTTTTAAATACGGGATCATACAAAGATGAATTATTATAGATGCAGATTTCTGGGTATTTGGGTTTTTGCAATTGTTAGTTTTTTCGTTCGCTATAGGAGACGTTATCTACTTCGGAAAATTTGTTTGCATTTAAAATAACAAGTGTGGCCAGTTATATTAATAACTGATGCAAATATAAAACAAAAGGGCTATCAGAAACTGATGACAGCACGAATAAATGATAAAAATCACACTACTGATGTGTGGTTTTCAATTATAGATTTTTTTTTCATTGCATGTATTGTACAAAGTTGATTATTATCAGAGTTTAGGTAAATTCTGTTTTTGGATTTCTGTAAGGCATTTCTTACAAATCATATATATTTTAAAGAATTTTGTTTTATTTGTGATATAAGTGGTCGGTTCTAGAAATGAGAGATTAAACATAAAACGATTATTTAAGACCTTAAGTTATGGAAAAGGTTTTTAAGCCAGATTTTATTTACAGGACCATAATATGTACAAATAAATATTTCTAGATTTTTTTTATCAGCAAAATCATTATTTTATCATCAAATTTTAATATTATCATGCTCTATAGAAAGTATTGCAAGACTGTTTAGTCTCTACTGCGATATTGTTGGTCTCAGGTATGTTTCAATTAATTTTCTTCTAGAAAAGCTTCTGCACCTCGTCCCTATTTGGAAAGCTAAAAGCTCTGTCATTCGTAGCGAGGAAGTTTAGAATTTTTATGGGTTTCAGAAATATTAAGATGGAAGACTGTTTTAATGCTTCCATTTCTTCGACCAGCATATCGAGATATTCAGCTCCACGTTTTACACACTTCGCTTGGTCGTTATTCTGAATAATTTTTACATCTGTTAACGCAATTTTCTTTTAGACATATTTTTAATTTTCCTAACATTATATGTCGAATCGACTTAAGGCAGGTCCTGCCCTTTAAAGTGTTATGATGACCACACTAATGACCTCTTGTAATAAAAAATCATATGCAACTTATTTTCTGAATACTTTATAAAATTTCCACATTTTCCGTGATTTACCAAGAGAAATATTTCACCAAACTCTAATTTCAACCTCTGTGAAATATCTTCTCATAACTTGGATTTTGTTAACCATATTTTTGCACAGTTTAAAAATTAAATAAAAACGTGAGAGAAATTGTTTGCTTCGTTGCAAGTTTATAACTTAGAAAATAGACAAAAGAAATCAGCGTTTAAATATTTTCAGATTATATACAGCAAAAAACGGCAGTTAATATTCCAATAGGTATAGTGTTGAAAATTTCCTTTCAATTGTTAACTGCAGAGGTGTGTCTCCCACTTGTAAACACTGCATTTTCTTAGGGTAAACGCTTACCCATCGGCAGAAACACCTGTTCGACTCTTCCTTGAGGCAAATACCGTTATTTGGCGAAAAGTGAGGGTTGTTTGGTAACTATCTCCTCCTATCGCTTTTGACACTTTCCACCCCTCATGAAAAAAGACCTGCTCCCGAGCGACCACTTTCTGCGGGATCTCCACTTCGGAGGAGACCAGTACCTACTAATCCAATATGAATACGCACACCAGAACAGCGGACGTTCTTCACAATCTGCAGACCGTTGCTACGATCTCTTCGACGTGCAGCTCGTCGCCCTATAATTGTCAGTAGGTAGACCTAGTGCGTGCTTACGATTCCAGGCCAGAGAGTGGTGTTATTTGCTAAGTTGATCAGATTTTCATTGGCTCCATTGGCAGTGTTCTCGCTTGAATTAAGAATCCAGGACAATCTTTGACTTGTTCAAACTTGACCAACAATTCAAATTAACGTTGAAGTAGTAGGTTAATCGGGACACTGAAAGTAAACGTGTTCGTTGTCATCTCATACGTTAAAGTGGGAATAAACGACACCACCACTCATATGGAACGATTGAAGGAATTTTTTCTAGATAACAGCCACCGATATCCAGAAATGTGGCGGGGTTGGGGGGGAACTTGGGCACATTGCAACCGCAGTAAGTTCGTTTAGTTTTAAATTGCAAAATTTTATACTACGAGTATTTATGACCGTTTCTGAAATGAGGAGATCGCACTCTCGCCTTTACCAATCCATTACGGCTAGATGAACGAATGAGAAGTCGTGAATCCAATCTCTTATATTCACCCCCACCTACATCTGCAGTATACAAAAATTTAAAAAAGGGGTATTTTTATTATTATTCAACTCAGTTAGTGTTCGCCGCTCATTTACTTTTTAATACATTTTCCGATGATACTGATTTACCTTTACCCACCATTCATATTTTGTTCTATACTTCATTCGAGTCGAGTGGCATATTTATTGCCTGTAGTCTACTTGGCGTAACGGGAATCTCCTCTTCCAACCTGCACTCGTTCGAGACAATATCTAACATTGCAGTATAATTAGATCCTCCATGCATAAAATATTACTTTGACTATTTATCACAAAACCCTTCTCATAAAAAAATAAAAATAAAATTAATTTAAAATAATTAAAGTAGAGACAAAAAGGAAAATTAATCGAGTCTCGATATGAAGCCATAAATATATTTATTTCCTCATTTACAAAACACAGCAGATGTAGAAAAAAACACAGTGAAATATTAGGCAAAAACAGAAAACAGAACTATTACATAAGAACTTCATAAATCCGTCTCCTGCAGTATAAGCAGGTATAATGACAGTTATTTTTACTTCAATCACTTGGCGGGTCAACTATTCCTTAGGGATCGTAGGGCTTGACAAATAGCGCATTCATATATTTAAAAAGTTTTAATACTGTCATAAAACACTAAATTACAAAATTATGTGCGATATCTCTAAACAAACACTATCAAACCTGAGATTGAATTCCATTTTCGAGGACCTTTTCATCACGGTGGGACAAAAATATTTTGCGTCATAGAAAATCCCATTTCATACGATAGTACAGAGTTCGTTACATCCCTGATTGGCAGTGCAGATGAAAGGGTCTCATTTTCAGTTCCTACTATTAGTTCACACTCTCCCTATATACTATTCTAAAAGTAAGGGGCTATTCTAAAAGTAAAGAATGTTTCGATCTGACGAGCCGCGTAATTCTCCCACCATCCCCGCTGCCGTGAAATTTACTTACCAAATCATTCCTGCCAGTTTGACGCTGACAGCGAGCAGCTGCGGTCATTTACTGTTTATTTTTGCGATTTTAAAATGTGTGACAAAATTAAGGATCCCGCCAAATGTGAGGTTCGCAGCATAATACGCTTCCTGAATGCAAAAACACGTTCGCCCTATTGAAATTTACAGACAGATAACTGAAGTTTATGAAAAATGTTATGAATGAAGTTTCAGTTCGAAAATGGTGCTTATTTTTAAATGCCGCAGCCTAATGCCAGACCCTTCACCTACTACGCCGTGCCATTCAAAACAAACGGCGTGGATTGTTGTCCAGCGGCATTGTGCTTCTTCGCTCGTCCGCATGCTGCTGCGTTGACGAAGGAATTTGCTTCAGCAATTTAACTGCGAAGATTTTGAACATCCCACCCTATAGCCCGGACTTGGCACCAAGTGATTACTTTTTTTTTTACCAAATTGAAGGATTTTTCGGGCGGAAACCACTATGGAAATGATGAACTGAAAAAGGAAGTTAGTGACTGGTTCAAAAACTTTGCGGCATAGGAAAGCTGAAGGCATAGGAAAGCATAGGAAAGCAAGAAGGCATAGGAAAGCTGGTATAGCGCTTTGACAAATGGTTCAGTTTGAACGGCAACTACGTAGAAAAATAGGTAAGATATCAAAATGTGTTGTACAATACGTTTTCTTTCATTATCTTGAATAAAAATGACTAGAGAAACAAACGTTCTTTACTTTTAGAATGACCCTCGTATATATATATATATATATATATATATATATATATATATATATATATATATATCTTGTTCAAATTTTCAATCGTTAATAAAATACATTTTATTCATCCACTCAAGTTCAAATACATTTTTTTAAACTTGTAGTGGATGACACTTGACGTTAATGCAGTTTTTTCAAATATTATTTCACTGATTAAATTTAATTAATTTTAGTTTTATATGGGAGAAAACATTGGCAAAAATGCTGTTCACAAAATCGAGCCAATATCAGCGTAATTCCCCGCCAAACGCTGATCACGTGATTTCTTTTTCTGGTACTTTAAATAAATTTATCGTCACGTGCATAACAAATAATTTTTCTCTGTTGACCGAAGTCAGGAATTGACTTAAATTTTTTTTTATATTACTTGTTCAATTATCCTCTGCACAAAATCTTTTCTCACATACAGTGCAATCGAAAGATTTCTCTTTTATATGGTTACGGAGATGCTATTTTAAAGCAAACTGAAAGGAAAATATTTTCTGTCACAAGAGATTTCTCATTTTTGCAGGTATGAAATTGTTTTTTGAAGTGATCGAGTTCCCTAAACCTTTTCTGACATGTCTGGAAGACCAAAAGTCCTTCCTCCATGGACAAGAAGATGCCTTTTCAAATGCGCCCGTCGAGAAAATGTTTTCGCACATACAGTGCAGGCGAAAGATTTCTCTCCCGTGTGGGTGCGGAGATGTGATTCTAACTCACCTCCTCGAGAAAATGTTTTTCCACATACAGTGCATGCGAAAGGTTTCTCTCCTGTATGGGAGCGGAGATGTATTTTAAAAGTATAATGTTGGGAAAAACTTTTCTCACATACAGTGCATGCAAAAGGTTTCTCTCCTGTGTGGACGCGGAGATGTCTTTTTAAGTCATGCTGTCGAAAAAATCTTTTCTCACATACAGTGCAGGCGAAAGGTTTATCTCCCGTGTGGGTGCGGAGATGTATTTTTAAAGTATAACGTTGAGAAAAACTTTTCTCACATACAGTGCATGCAAAAGGTTTCTCTCCTGTGTGGACGCGGAGATGAATTTTCAAAGCACTCTGTTTAGAAAATGTTTTCCCACATACAGTGCATGCAAAAGGTTTCTCTCCTGTGTGCACGCGGAGATGATTTTTCAAATTACCCTGTCCAGAAAATGTTTTCCCACATACAGTGCATGCAAAAGGTTTCTCTTCTGTGTGGACGCGGAGATGATTTTTCAAAGTACTCTGTTTAGAAAATCTTTTCTCACATACAGTGCAAGCGAAAGGTTTCTCTCCTGTGTGGACGCGGAGATGACATTTCAAAAAATCCTGTTTAGAAAATTTTTGCCCACATACAGTACATACGAAAGGTTTCTCTCCTGTGTGGACAAGGAGATGATATTTCAAAGAACTCTGTTCAGAAAATGTTTTTCCACATACAGTGCATGCTAGAGGTTTTTCTCCTGTGTGGGTACGGAGATGTATTTTTAAATTGTCCTGTCGAGAAAATCTTTTCTCACATACAATGCATGCGAAAGGTTTCTCTCCTGTGTGGACCCTGAGATGGTATCTCAAAGTACTCTGATCAGAAAATGTTTTCCCACATACAGTGCAAGCGAAAGGTTTTTCTCCTGTGTGGGTGCGGAGATGTGATTTTAAATTTTGCCGCTGAGAAAATTTTCGCTCACATACGGTGCAGGCGAAAGGTTTATCTCCCGTGTGGGTGCGAAGATGCACATCTAAATAATCTCCTCGAGAAAATACTTTCCCACATACAATGCATGCGAAAGGTTTCTCTCCTGTGTGGATGCGGAGATGATTTTTTAAAGTACCCTGTTCAAAAAATGTTTTCCCACATACAGTGCATGTCAGAGGTTTCTCTCCTGTGTGGGTGCGAAGATGTCTTATTAAAGGACCCTGTTGAGAAAATGTTTTCTCACATACAGTGCAGGAGAAAGGTTTCTCTCCTATGCTGTTGCTAAGATGTTCTGTTAAATGACACTGCTGAGAAATTATTTTCGCATATGGCTTTTCGCTGGAATATCTTTCGTTGAAAGGTCCTTTTACAGTGGAAATATAGAATTGCTCTTGTGGCATGATGATGATTATTTACACGGTATTCTGAAAGCGATAATTGACAGCAATAACTTCAACATCAAAAGTTGTGGATACCACAAACATTTTAGTTTCGGCAGCTCACAATCTTCACAGCGAACCTGCAAAAAGAGGAGAAAGGAATTTTAATGGGATATATTAACACTGTACCATGAAATTTTTTTCGGTACATTCACGTGAAATCAATAGTAATTTATTCGATTTAGGGCACAAGTTCCCGGTAATTCAAAATAAATTCATTAATTATTGAGTTTAATGGTCTGAGAATATCCAGAGCTTTACATCTGATTAAAGAGTTGGGTTACCCTTAGATATAAAGTTCATAAATCTAATAAACTGTATAAATTCATTTCAGGAAATAAAGAATATGTGAGTTATTGCTTGCTTAGGCATATTTGTTCTGATTGTAGTTTGGTAGCGATAGATCTTCTACACTACGGTCTCTCCTCATTTTAATCTATATGTTTGTGTACATAGTAGATCAGAATTGACAATAGTAACAACTCTTCAAACTTCTTTCCGTTTATCTACTACGTAATAAGTTCTGTTATGTGATTCTTCAAATAATCTGAATCAAACACTCCAAAAGTTTTTTGTGAACCCATTGTTCTCTATGAGATATACGTTACGTGCCTTTAACACTTTCTTAGTACATTTCTAAGACCCTTTTTTCCTATGGTGAATCTTTATTTCCACACAATGAAAAAGGTTTCAAAAGGGAGTGGTAGGTGATTGCTGACAGTAAGTGTAATATAATTAAGGAAATTTTTAAAAATACTTGGTTTGTATAAAAATATATTAAAAAAATATTGGTACGAGTATATTCAAATTTTAAATTTTCATCAAATTTTTAAAATTTTTTTCGGGGATGCAGTGGGGTGGAGGATTGTTTAAATTCAAATAAGGTTTATTTTAAATTTAAATTTTTCTAAAAAATTGGGTTTCGACATTTTTGTATTTCTACAACAACACAATTTTATATATCCTGATTTAGGAACGTTCTTCTCATTTTTCGTAAATTTTTAAAATTTTATTTTTTGGCATGGATATTCAAAGTTACGTAAGCTTGCAAATTAAAGTTTATTCTTATAAATGCTCTTTTTTTCATATCCATGGAAAATATGTCTTTATATTCAGTTGTATTTAGAGAGGATGTTAGGCCATAGAGCCCTTAGCAAAGTCTATGGGTAAAGAGAAATACTTGTGATATATTTGATTATTTAAAACTAAGAGATTAAACACTTTTCTAATTGTGATATGCATGCATCCATTCAGCTAGCTGTGTAAACACAAAGGGTTCTACTACATAATAAATGCATCAGAAGTAAATTACATGCTTATAAAAATATACACTGGGACCAAAAATGTAAATTTATTATTCTTTAAACACACTTCAAACTTGTTATCGATAATAATTAGAGTTTTGCTATAAATCTAGAAAACTTAAAATTATAAAAATTCAGACAGATAAATTTAGAATAATTTGAATTGCATATATAGGCCTTTATACTGGAAATAAAATAACACTATTCTGTGATTCAGAGAATACTGGAAAACCGTTTTGTTCTTAAAGTATTTTCGTAACATTTTCCATTTTGTGTATCAAGTTAAAAGAATTTCAAGATATCCACAGAGAATGTAATTGTTTTCGTCAGAACTCTACAGTACAGTTAAGTGGTACAGGAAATCAGACGATAAATGAGCTATACCTATTACAGAGGCTGTTCACGCGTTTTTTAGACGATGTATATTGTATTCACAAAACTAAATTACATAAAATTCTTGTGTTTTAAATGTTCTACTTGACATCCCTTATTCTGAACTATCTTTCGACACCGCAATTTCCAGGATAATAATGCCTTTTGAAGTGTCAGAAGAGGTATTCTATCCCATTCCTCCTGAACAGCTTTCCAGAGTCCTGTAAGGGTTTTGGGACGACGTTTGGATAATGCAGATTTTAAAAGTCCGAAAGCACAAAAATCCATAGGTGATACATCGGGAGATTTAGTAGGGATATCAGTGAAGGGTATGGCCTTGATACCAGTTTTTTGTTCCATTTCTTTTAGGAAATTTACAGCGGATTTTGATGTGTGACTGCTAGCTTTGTCCTAATGGAGTCTCACAGATTGATGGCACTGTGGGTAAAGCGATGGTATTTCATTCAGAAAAATTAGCGATAAAATATGTTCCTGATAGTATTTGGAGTTAATCTTGACATTTTTTTCCACTCTCTTTATTTTCAACTTGCCATTATAAGAAAAACCAGCAACAATCATGAATCCCTTAGAAAAACTTTCTTTCGATTCTTTGAACCATGCACTTAAATTTTTTTCTCCCCTTTTATGATAATAAATGGCTCTTTTTTTGTTGCAATCATTTAAATACACCCATGATTCATCTATTGTGACAATTGTTTTCCATTTTTCTTTGGATAAGTGTTTCTCTTATAGAATTCTGCAGCGTGTCCTGCGTTCAGCGATATGATTTGGAAGAAGACGATGCTCATTGCGTTTTTTCGCTTTCAAGATTTAAATCAACGTTTATCATTTTGTTTACAGTGGACACCGAGCATTTTAATGATTTTGCAACTGTCCTTTGACTAGGGGGATATTCTTTTAACATTAAACAACGTACCTTTACAATAGTCGAAGATGCCCGTTTTTTCCATGGATACTTGTTTGGAATTTTTGTCCCACTTCAGGCTCCAATTTGAGGTTTTTTTCCTTTCTTGTTGACGATATTACCTATCGACGCTTTAGATATCACAAAACCATGACTCTCAAATCGTTTTTGGATAACGGAGTATGCATATTTCTCTTCGGAAAGAGCATAAATGTAGCCTTCGACCCACTGCTTTGTTAAAAACGCCATTTATAATTAAAACAAAACTTTCAAGCCGCAGACGATAATTTTTACTTTTAAAAACATAGTACAATTGCAATTATTTCTTTTGCAGCAAACGATTTTTTATTACCGCTTACCAAAATCGTCTAAAAAATGTGCGAACAGCCTCTGTATAACACTTCTTTGTTAGAGACAATCATATCTACCCTTCATTAATAATGACATAGAAAAACAATTGTCAATATAAATAATTTTTCATCATAGAGCCTGAAATATTTTATTCTTCCGTCATAAATGTATGAAAGGAGAGAAACAGCGAAAGTTCAATACCATATTTAACAAAACAGTGATTAAAGAAACATATGCATAGTATATAAAAAAATGCTATGCAAACCTATGTTGGAGGGTGTGGCCCATGGAACGTAGATAGCCCAGTTTTACCTATTGGTCCTATTGGTATACAAAACTAAATACTCATTCAAATTAAACTTTTTAAAGGGTAAGTAAATTAAAAAGAAAATGTAGTCCTTTATAATACCCTACAGCAGCGGTTCTCAACCTGGGGGGGGGGGGGGGGCGTTGAAGAATTTCAAGGGAGGCGTGATTAAAAAAGTAAAATAAAAAGTAAAACTAACTGTAATTTACTGTACTCAATTTTGCGGTCACAATGTAATCATAACATATTTTCGACATACGAACACGAATACGATAAATGTCGTACGCGATAATTGTCGTAATTGTAAAAACACTACAATTGTCGCACGTCTGGACGTTGAAAGTGACCAGAGGTGTGCTTTGTAACAGTTACAACCAAATATTCAAGAATTTGTCAAGGACAAACATTGTGAGCCCTCTCATTAATGTTGTGAAAGTGACTTTTATTACATACCAACCTCATCTAGATCCTTGATTACCTGAAATATATTTGATCTGTATTTAATTCTTTGATTTCATATGTTCTAATAATGATATGGTCCAAATTAAGATATGTGTAGTAATATTAAATTTTTTGTATGAAATTATCAATTCTATATTTACATTTAATAACCGGCTTCAGTTTCAAATTCCGATCGTACTACATGCATTGACCACATATGGTGGTAGTGGTGGTGGTGGGGGAGGGGGAGGCGTGACCTCACATCACTGTTCCAAGGGGGGCGCAGAGCCTGAAAGGTTGAGAACCCCTGCCCTACAGGATGAAATATAAACTGTTTTGTTCACATACAAACACTTTATGGTCTCGTTATAAATTACTTTCCATTAACTATTTATCTTTTCCCTCCTAATTCCTAATTAAGGAAATTTCACAGATATTATATAAAATAATAAATTGAAATCCTCAGAAGTAATACACTTCACAGGAAAAAATAAAAGTAATTTGTCTCAATTTCGTACACATAATATCAGGAGAGGATACGGGCAGAACATTTGTTTTTAACTCAAGCAAATGTGACAAAAAGAAAAATATATTGCTTACCAAACTAGTTATTACTACTTTCAAAATATATTGTAAGGCAAAATTACAGTATATAAATCTCATTGTAGTATAAATATTTACAGACTGCCTTAACAATGCAGTTGACAATTATGGATTGTCGAGCTTATACCAGAATGAAAAAAAAAAAAAACCCAGAGAACTCAAGATATCACAGGTGTAGGGTTTGGACTAAGAATATGGAACTATTAAAACATAACAACCCATTTCTAGAGGTAGAGAGTTACAATCAATAACATTTGTGAATAGATCAATGAGTTAAAATGCTAAATATTAGATGCATTCACTGGAAAGGAATTTATGAGAAGGAATTTATGGAACTGCACAGACCGGACTTACTACCAGGTGCCAGTAGATGAGAAGGAGGTAGCTTTTAGTCATCTATGACTTTACAGGCACATATATTAATATACTCTTTCATGTGTTTCATCAAAGAATTTAAAGCAATTGCGTTTAAATTTCATTAAGTGGTATTGATTTGAAAACTTCAAGTTTCATTTAAAAGCTTCTGATAAAATTTAGAGCTACTTTCAGGTTTCTCAACAAAATGATCACTTAAATCTAGGTCAGGAGATATAAAAGTGGTAAAATGAGGTGCAAAAAAAATAAAGGCACACAACACCATGAATATGCTAACATAAATTTGCATTAAGTTGTGAACACAATTGCATATATACCTATGGATTCACATATCACATTCTGACCATTTTTAATTACAATGTTCAGTACATGTTAGATTTTCAAGGAGGTACTAGACATAATTCGGAAATATCAGATTTCCTCACAAAACATGACTTTTTATTTATTTTGCTTTTTGCCTTAGTTTTTAATATCTCAAAGACCTTATGTTCTCTGTATTGATTCCTACAGAACTAAAGCTAGAAATAATTCTGACATATTAGTGTGATGCAAGAGGAGATTTATAATTGCAAAAATCAAAATCAGAAATGCATTAAAAAATTAAAATAATAAAATGCTTTCCCTGTCCCTGCATTTTTACTGCTATGCATATAAAGCATCTTGCACACCTGCAGTGTATAGCTTCTTTACGGAACAAACTAAAGAAATGAAGGGAGAAAAATGCCAAAACAGGCATTTTGGAATGAAATCTCACCACAACAGTACGAATATCGTACTTCAGACATATTTTTCAGTAACAGACTTGATGAATCAGAAATCATTGTATTCAGACCAAAAAAAAAAAAAGTGGAGGCTAGGTCATAATTTTTTTTTCAGGGTATATATTTGGTGCTTATTGTTCTAGCAAGTTATGAGTAATTAAACCAAAAGCTGAAAATAGATCTTCCACAGGGATTCTCTTGTGAAAAGAGGCTTGGAAATTTTGAGAATTTCTGAAATACTCCTTTAAATAGATGAAGGGTTTAGGTTTAATAAAGCTAAGTACCTAACAAAACTTGACTTACCAAATGATGATTCAGAGAAATAACATGCAATGTGAAAGATAAAAAATTCCAACAATTTTTCTGCCCTGAGTAGATTTACCTTTCTATATTCAGGCCTAAATTCTGGCTACTAGTTAGTGTTTTCTTCATAAATTTTTAAAAAGTTTGGGAACTCGTCACTTGACACGGTCTAAATTACGGGACCAACTTGAAGAGAGTAATGCTCAAGCAATACAGACTGGGTTTGGTATGCTGCCAAAATTAAAAGTCTCCAATGACGGACAGATGGACGGTTTTAGCCTCTGAAATTTTGCTTTCTGAAGTAACATTATTGAGGAATGTAATCCTACATAAAATTTAAGCAATCTATTTCAATTTAATATAAATATTTATTATACTATAAATATAAATGTATAAATATGCTGTATTGCTCAAGTAAAATATACAAATGAAACAGAATCAGATCAGAAAATCATACAATTACCAAGAACACGTGCAAAAACTCGGAAGTGTGCAAAAAACCAATGAACTCAAGTAGTCACCTATACAGCGGAAATTAAATCTGTGTACTGACATTTGACCCTTCTGGTCAGCTTACTATTACGGCAATCCTTGTGACGTAATCCGTGTGATCCGAGAACATAACAAAGGAATATGATCATCGGGACTGGGTGAAATAAAAGACACATAAGGAAAAACGATGATTCGGAAAACGATTGATCAAGATTCCACTGTATATTACACATAGAATTAAATTATAAAAAGACCAATGCAGGAATGTTGGGAAAAGTGCTGGACATTTTATAGCAATAAAGTTGCTTATTAAAAAATTGCTACTCTTGTTTATGTTCTCCTACAATAGGGTTATAACCTTTATAAAATCTGTTTATATTATTCAGTTTAATGGCTCAATATACTGCAAACCTGATCCAGCTAAGCTTCACTCTTACATCACCAAAGGTCAGTGATTATACCTCAGAAAAGTCGCTTCATTTTTTTCAGTTTCAACTAATTTGAAAAATTATCATTTAGATATGTTAAGGCAATGAAATTTAAAATTAGCTTCAGCTTATGAATTATATGTTTAGTCTATGAAAACAATTTTGAATTCTTTTCATATTTTTATTTTCTTCCTCTTCAATGAATACAATCCAGAAAATGAAAGCTTACCCTTGCTTATTCATATCTAGATTGTAAGTCTTACTATAGGCCTGAGTACATCTGGTAAAATACTTCACTGTGCTTCACCGGGTTTTGAATTCTAAATTTTTCAAAAATGAATATTCATAAATAATTTTTTGGCTAAGATTCCGTATATGTGTTCCATTCTCGCCAAGATGATTTTGCGCCAATTATTGTGGGGTGTCTCGTTTTATTCCTCTGGTGAGACCACCTCAATGGGCTACGTCAGAAGGGTTATCGTGATAGTAAGCCGTCCGGTTCAGAAAGATCAATTTCAGTATGCTCCTGCTGGGTCATTCTCTGAGAAATGGTGTTTTAAAAAAAAATGCAGCCTAAATAAAATTGCCTTGAAAACCTCAAAATTTAGCATGCAAGTACATTTGTGCTATATCTCTGTATTCTAAGAAAAAGTAACTGGCGCCGTCGGCGCCACTGTCAAAAGCTTGTCACGCTATCTCCTCTGAAACCGCTGGGGGTATGGGGTCGAGACCGATACAATAGATGCAGAAAAATGTGGGGAACAAAGTAAGACACGTCTCATCTTCATCGGACTTTAAATTTTTTTTATTTTATGTTTTGTGGGAAAATATTGACTTTTTCATCTTCAGATTACAATAATTCACCAAAAAATGATCGCAGAATTTTGATCTTTTTACAATCTAAGACTACAGACATTTCTCTTTCAAACTAGACCTCATTTGTTTAAAAATATTTTAAAACAGACTAATATTTTCATCAAAAAATGAAATAGTTTTTCAAGAAATACCGTCCCCAAAAGGGATATAATATCGATGCTCGAATTTTTATCTTACAAAGAAAATATTTACATCATCTGGAAGATGAAAGCTTTCTCATTCATATAAACCTCATTTCAAGTCTCTATCATAAAATTTCGTCCAATCAAAAATTGTTGTTGATTTATCATTTAGGGTTATTTATAGCATATTAATGTTTTTTTATAAACATATATTTGTTCTCAGTCTCAGAACTTACAGTGCTGTTTATCTACTCTATCAATTATTTGGGAATTTATTCATACAAATTTTAAAAAAATGTTTCCTCCAAGATATACAATGAGACTTTTTTCTTTTTTGAGCAACTTAAAATACATTAATGACATTTGATAGTCACATTCACGAAATTAAAAACAAAACAAAACAAAACATTTTTCTTTCCTTTTTAAAAGAAATCTGCTTAAAATATCATTGTTTAAAACATACACACAAATATGTTTTAAAATTCTCTAATACAATAGAAAATTCAAGCATGAATTAAAATACCCAGAATTTAAAAAATTTCACCTACCTATTTGCATTCACATAATCTCAAGAAATTAAAATATTGTAGGGTTTTAATTACCTTAAAACAATGGAAGCATGCATGGGTTGGAACAAGCAAGGAAGACAAACTATTGACCTTAAATATACATTTATTTGATAATGCACAAATTTCAATTAAATTGTCATAGCTATTAATATAACAATCCGTTTCATATTAACAATTTTTAACATTGAGAACCCAGAAGCAGAGGCAAACTATATAGTCAAAGATGATTTTTAGAGTCTATTGGGGAGGCACTTACTATAACTGATGTATGCAGTGATGATGGTAACAACGGCGACCGGGACCCAGAATCATCTCCAGTATAGGAACACCTTGGCGGGATATTCGCACTTCTCCAACACTCTGGGGCAGACGAGAGTCTATAACATTTAACTCTGAGGAACCAAGTCTAAGATCCGTCTCCTTCTTCTCCAATTCCTTTCATCCTTAGCGGAGCTGTTGTCCGTTTACGGGGGGGGGGGGGATTCTGGCCCGCCCCTCACTTTCATTGGGCAGTGGGCTGTTTTTCTTTCAGTGGTTCCTGCCCCAATTGGTTCTTTATTAAACCGCTTCTGTCCATAGTCTATGAAGTACCCCCACCATAAGTTTATTTTGCAAAACAACTTTGACCCTTATGATCTGACATTTTTACTGTGGGCCATAAAATAACGACCATCCATCTTGTAAAATTTAGACTTCATATCGCTATCACTGGCCACACCGACAGCTATTCTTCTATTATTTATTGGTTTACAAGCCTGTATTTACCCTTGCCTCTGCATCCTTTATAATACATTCGTTATTGGCCACACACCGTGGGGAATTATACCATTTCACTTCTGCACGTATTTCCTCTAAAATATGGAGGATTTTTTAGTGCATTAAATTTCAAATGAAAAGTCATAAATGATTTTTAAAAAACCAACACATTCACACATTTAAACAAGTTTGTAATTTCCAAAAGGAAAGGAAAGTGAAGCACCCCAGAATTTTTTATTATTTATGCTTTATTTACTATTTAGAAATGCATTGATAAAATTTTAAGAAATTTCCACATTTACCCCAGGAAATATACTTAAAATGAGTTCATCTGACTTCAAGAAATAGAAAAATGTTCTCCAAAATTTGAAAGAAGTATTTTTTAAAAAATGCTCAAATAAACTGTCATAAATGAGGAAAACAAAAACACATTTTAACAAGATTTTATTTCTCCAAAACAAAACAAAACTGAAGCATGATTCTTTACATTTGATATTAAAGCTATATATAAACAATGAAAAATTTATTATTTAATAAGAGAATAATCATAGTATTTACAGAAAATTATGTTTTCAAATGTGTTAAGTTTTAAGTGTTTCGAGTTTTCTTTAGAAGTCGAGTCTTACTTTTAGATTCTGCCCTTTCTTTCGTTTCTCATCTAATATATTATTTTTTATTTTGCAAAAATTTTTCAAAATTATATTTGTTGAAGCCCAAATGATTTGTTTAGTGACCTGATCGCTTCCATGTTTTTGTGGACAACCATCTAAATCTAAGCATATTTCTTTTGACGAAAATATGTTTAAAGTGTTATTGACTGCAAATAGACGTTGATTAATTATTTTAAAAATTCACATCCAAATTCTTTTAACAATTTTGATAAAATAATATAATTATGTATTATCATGTAAATGATTTTATGATGTGGATGTCGTAATAATCCTCGATCTAGCTTCCTTATTAAAATAAATTTTTCACTGAAATCTAAGGATTTGTTTCTTGTCAATTTAGCTTCACAGAAAGAACAATTGATTTGATTTAAAAATGAAAACACACAATATCCAGAAATGTAAGTCAGAATTGGCAAAATATCTTGTACCTTTTCAAAATCAGTATCATTAACAGAAACAATTAAAGAGGTACAAAAAACTTTCTTTCAAATTATCATTTGATATATTGATCAGAGTAACAAAGTGGCATCAGTCTAGTCTCACTACGTCATCACATTTTCTGGCAAACCGTGCTTGGGCCTTCTCTCATGAGGGGGTGTTGTCTGGGTCCGATTTCACTTTTTTCCACTGACAAACAAAAAGGGACCCTTTTTTTCCCACCTCCCATTTCCTGGTTGTGGCTTCATGGACCCTGAAACATATACATCTTCAGCAAAGTGTCCACTATCACTTAGGCAAACGTGACATTAGCAGATTCTGAACGTTATCAAACCGTGAAACGTAAGCTAGAAGGTGAATCTTCATCTGAGACTATTAGTAGTGAAAGAGATATAAACAGCCTCCTGAAAACTTCATTACGTCAAACTACCATAGAAAACTTTTTCTTGCCCCCTTCCTGTAGTTGAAATGTTAAAACTGTTAAGCAGGTGTGTTGTAACAAACATTGGATTTTTTCTCCTCTTACTATAATCATATGTATCTACTTATAGGTCTAAGTTGTATTTTTTAAATTAATAGTATATTATTAAATTAATAGCATAATATTAATTAATAGTAGCAAATAATATAGTTGTACAAAGCAAAGATGACACCTGAGTCACAGGGCCAGCATGATACGTTTAAAAAAATATATAAGTTCTGACTTTTTGACATTTTAAATATTACAAGGTTTATAAAAATAGTTAATGTTGTGAAATTTAGTCAGTTTTCTTTTAATTGGAGCACGTGATTAAACGTACTTACCAAGTTTTGTGCTTAAGGTGTAAAATAAATTATTAAAATAAGCCAAGAACATAAAATCCAATAGCGCACCTTAACAATGTTATTTAACTATAACACTACTCATATTATTAACAAGTATAAACAACCTAATCCTAAACGAAGCAAAAAAATAGGATTATAATCATATGAAACACTGTCAAATAGACAAACTAAATGTCAAACACATGTCAAATTTAAGATGAGTGTTTATTCTTGGGACTGTATACCAAATTATCATTGCCATTAGTTAAAAAAAATGTTAGGTAAAATGTCAGTGAGGTATTATGTTTGCTTTGTAGCACTTCAAGATTAATTAATGATGAGGATTAATGTGACAAATGAGCCTGTTTTATTGAAACCAATTTAGATATGTCTGGCTTTATCTTCATTAATTTCAAGCGCAAGTCAGGTTCAAGTTGCAATCGTGTCCTATATTTATTTATGATTAATAGCATAGCTGAAAATCGAGTTTCGCAGAGATATGATGTGTTGAAAGGCATTAAAAACTTTATCGCTTTGTCTGATATATGCTTATATTCATCTCTTCTTTTTAACCCCAAACTACATAAGTTACCTTTTTTTTACTCATTCATGAGACTTCCGTCACATGAAATATCTATAAGCTGATCTCTTTCTTGAACCGAACAATTATCTAGCACAGTATCCAAAATAGAAAAACAACTTTGACAAATCTACAGATTAAAATCTTTCGTTTAAGACCAAAATGAAGTAAATTGATGCAGTAGTTTTCTCTCACGGACTGCCCAAAAAGTCGGCTTAGCAATTTAAATATATAGATGTAGTTAGTTTCTTTATGTAACGATTATTAAATTGGGATAATTAAAATTAACAGAGCAAGACTTGATTATACTAAATCGTTACTACATTTAAATCCTGTCATTAGTATTAAAATTAATGGTTAGAACAATTAAATATATTAAGAGCATTGTGTCTAAAATGAAATGCAATAACCCAAAGAATCAATAAAATTAGTACTAAGTTTGATTGCTGGATGCACCTCAGTGAAGGTTATGAATCGTGAATTAAAATATTTAAAATTAAACTTGATTTACCTTATTGATAAAAGAAAACCTGAAATAAAAATCCCCTATAAAGGAAACTAAAGAAAAAACTACAAGGCAATAGAATGACATGACAAAACTTTACAATAAAAATAACATGATTTATTAACACATAATATGATCAACAAATACAAGGTCTTTAGGATATTATTTTGAAACTATGCTATAAAATAACATGCCGATCAAATCAATTATCAATTTCAAGAGGACTCTATTACCTCTGCCGATTACATCAATTAACAATTTCGTAGTGCAAGAAGAAAAATTTAAAACTCAAAGGTGCGGTTGGTAAAACAAAAGAAAAAAAACCTAAAGCTTAAATATTAAAAAAAGGGAAATTAAAATTACCATTTGCAGACATTTTAGAAACTAAAGAGATGAGGTTAAGGGCCAGGACATGGACCAAATTAATTATTTACTATTATATTACTAAATTCAGTGTTTACTATTATGGTAATTATTTAATATAATTTATCTACACAACATTTACTGTAGCTTTTTTCAAGCTACCATGCAGTTTACCGCCTAGAGTAATACCTTGCACACGACAGTCTTTTACACAAGAACTTACTCATAACTTAAAAAGTCAATAACATATCCTGTGAGGATGTCGATAACACATCCTACACCTATGAGTGATGTATGTCCTGATGTTAATCGTGTTCTATTAAAATTAACACTTATATCTAAAATTTCAGCAGAACTACAACCAACACTTTGATATGCCTGTTTAATCTCACTATAGATTTCAATAAATATACTTTCAGATGCCAAAGCATATGCACCATCTGAATGTCTTGCTTACTTACCATATGCTGTTGATGAAAAGGGTTTAATATTCACCATAGAAAATTTTTTTCAATGCCTGTATAACCTTTCCCAGCATGTGAAATAGCTCGGGTAATTCTCAAATTCACATCATGACTGGCAATTCCAGTCTTCAAAGAGGAATTCATCACTGTTTTGTTTTCTTCACAGTAACTACATGTCAATTTCAAACTGTATGAAAACCCTAACTTGTTTCCAAGTTCAAGTTTTAATATTTGATTTTCAGAGTCACAACACTAAGCACATTTTAAGTAGCACACATGTGTTATTGCATTTTTGACAGCACAGAGTAAAGTGTGAAAACAAACAAAAATACAAATCTACTAAAAACTAATGTAGTAAATCTACTAATCTACAACCAAAAGGGCTTATATTTCTTAGACAATCAATATGAATAATTCTGTTATGACTTAATTGTTCAGCATTTTGAGTTATCACATAAATCATTAGAAATAACAATGATACACTCGTAAAAATCGTGAAAATATAAAAAAATGAAATAACCAGCAAAGCGATGACCAAAACGTAAACAAAAGTAAATAACTTTGTAAAAGTAAATTTCACACTCTTATTTGTGCGTTTCAATTGATATTTAAGCATTAAAAAATGTATTAAGTTTATACATAAAATAATACACTTGTAAAAATCGTGAAAATAATATAAAAAATGAAGAAATAACCAGCAAACAAGCGATTACCGAGACGTAAACAAAAGTAAATAACTTCACTTTTACATATATTTATGTGTAAAAGTGAATTTCACTCTCTTATTTGTGCGTTTCAATTGATATTTAAGCATTAAAAAATGTATTAAGTTTATATATAAAATAATACACTTGTAAAAATCGTGAAAATAATATAAAAACTGAAGAAATAACCAGCAAACAAGCGATTACCGAAACGTAAACAAAAGCTAACTTCGTAAAAGTTTGCCACAAAAACACGCTGGCGAGAAATATTTTCCACTTTTGCCAAACACAGTAAAATCGTAAACATTGGCGCAAAAAAATCCAAGATGGCCGACCTGGCCCCATTTCCTAGACTGGTCCCCTTTATCTTTAAGTACTTAAATGTCTATTGTCTAGTTCTTAAGAATTTCTTTAAATAAAATTCTTGTATTTTGAATATATTGTTCCCCTATCACATTTCCGGTAAGATAACCTATGACATATTTTTGAAAAAATTAAATGTTGACATACTTTTTGAAACCAAGTGACACTTGACGAATATTTAAGCTGTTTTAATTATTTACTCCGGATCAATGCTGCAGTCAACTTTTTTTTTAATTAAAATATTCTAAGGTTGTTTAATATCTACTTCTTGTTGAATTTTAACATAAAGTGTTCCATATCAAGCTAAAAGTTTTAAAACAGTGTGAAATGGTATTTTCGTAAATTCATAATTAGAACTCTACTTGGTGAAATTTACCGGTATACGCATTGTATTAGCATTTAGTTTCCATAACAATAAAATAGCGTAAAACGTAGATACCATATATATCATATTCAACATGTAAACAACAAACAGCTCTCTCATACAATACAGAAAAAAATATCTGTAAACTAAACTTACTTATAATACATGTTTATTTTTCTAGCCTCATCTGGAAATCAAGATTTTTTTGTCTGCCAGGGCAACCATCTTGGATATTACCCCGTCTATAGATAGTTAGGCGATATCGTTGCCACTCATTCCAGAATAATAGCAGCGCCTTACCAGTGATTAATAACTGCTATCTGCTTCAAAATGTTAGCCATTGACATTGTCATTAAACGCTACTGAGGCTCCTCGGAACTAAAGCTCCTTATCCTCAGAATCCGTGGTCGAGCATTTCATGATTACCGTTCTCAATAATGATAAAAATAGTACTGAAAATGTGTGGGGAAAACGTTATATTGAATTAAAATTAGTTTTAAGAATTTAGATTGATTGGTAATGTCAGAATAACTGGGAGTATAGAGAGAAAATTAATAAAATGTAGGGGAGGATTTCGGAAAAAGTATTTAAGCTAGGGCCATCAAGACAAGATTCAAAGCACAAGGAAGGATGGTCAGACAGAAAACAATGAAGAGCGAGTAGCTAAGTATTTAGGGAGAGCTATCGGATTTGGGGATCCCCTTCGAAGAGGGTATTATATCTCCCCCCCCCCCTTCGTCAGAGAATCGCTGTCACGAGAGGGAATCGTGAGGTGAAGTTATGGTCGATAATTTGGAGGAAAGGTCGGAAACCAGAAGTAGTCGGACTATTCACAGTTAGATTTCGAAGAGGAAAGGCAGATTAGTTATTGCGAGTGGGATCAAGCCCAGGGTATATTATCAGTATGGCTTTAGGACGCCTGGGAAATTCCGAAAAGTCATAATCCGGAAGGTTAGCTAGGTCTTCATATTTTACAGACTGTATATTTTCATAGAAGTTTATTGCCAGTTCTTTTATGTGGTGCTGGATGGGTACTATTGTCATATCTCCATATATTACTTCATTACGGAGGTACCAAGGGCCTTTCCTATTTCCACGGAGAGTTTTATTTTGTATAGTCTGTAATCTTTGAATGTGAGAGTACGCTGCTGAGCCCCAAACTGTAGCAGCATATAGTAAGATGGGCCTCAAAATAGTCTTATACAGAAAAAGTTTATTTTCAATATTCGTTTGGTTCTGGTACAGGAGGTGAGCTAAGGGTCTACGGGATTTAAGGAAATTTCCAGTATGGAATCCAGTGTTTTTTTCAAATTATCCTACAGTCTAGATATACACCAAGGTATTTACCTTCTCTCTCGAAGTGTACCGAGTGACCATATACTATGACCGGTGAAGGTGAAATTCTGTTAAAAATGAAGAACATAGCCTTTGTTTTAGTAGGGTTTAATTAAATTTTCCACAATTTGAACGAACTTTACAGAATGTCAACGTACCTACGCAGATATTTGTGAATGTAGATCTCTAGTGCGTTGCGAAATTTTTCTAACTTTATTCCTATTTTTGAGTTTTGAAGTAAAGGAGGAGTTTCTTGTAATTATATTGGTATGTGTGTCTTGGCAGAGCTAAGTGAGCTATTAATGGAGCCAGTGATGGAGGTAACAGCTTTATGTATATCACCTTTACTATTAACGCTATTGAATGGGGGGAATTAAAAACAAAATTGGTATAATCAGTGCAGTTAATGAAGTGTGGGGGGGGGGGTTGAGGATGGAAAGAAGGTGAGTGTTAGAAAACAAATTTAGAATGTTTGGGTTATGATCAGAGGAGAGTTCATTTATGAAACTAATATACGGAAAGTTAATATTATTGAGAAGACCGAAGTCGATTACTGATTGTGAGCCAGAGTAGCCGAAGCGGGTAGGGATGAGGGGAGTGGAAACTATATCTATTCAATTATAAATGCAATATTCATTGATTTGCTTTCCGTAACGGCAGTTGAATTTTCTATTGTAATCACAATTCCAACGGGTGTGGTGAGCATTAAATTCCCCCATCAGTATTACCTTATCTCCCAGGGAGAATAAATTTTGACGATCTCACCTCATAGGCAGCTCTTAAATATACACTTACGACATAGATAGGGTTATTGAGAGTTGGAAAATTTTTAACAGTGGTATTTTCTAAGATGTTTAAATTAAGGCTAGGTATATGGTCATATTTAAGGTTACGTCTGATATAGATTGCCGTACCTCAATAGGAAAGGGTATTAGTATAGCTATCAGCTCGCGGTGTGTGGATTAGATTATAATTTTGAATTTTAAGATATCTCGCGTGACGGATTTTAACTTCCTGTACAAGAACCAGATCCATAGAATTATCAATAACAAAGTCCCTCAGTTCATCAGTTTGGGTTTGAAGCCCACCAGTGGTCCAACTCAGTATTCTGACTGCAGATCGGGGGATTAGAGAGAAGACAGCGCTTCCACGGGATTTGTCATGACGACTGGGAGATTAAAATTACCTATTAAGTTACTCAGTCCACTTTGTTGCAAGTTTAATTGTGCTGCTTGGAAGCTGAATAACAATCTCTCTATTGTTTTAAGTCATCTATATACGCGTCCAGTTGGTTTAAAGTTAAAGTATTAGGAATAACATTTGTGGTGGGAGTACTTATGTTCTGAATTAGAGCTGGTGTTACGTTATTGTTTTATATTACTTTGCTTACTGGTGAGGCGGGGGACCCTGTTGTATATTTTTAAGTATTGCATTGAAAGATTTAGTTGGTTCAGTTTCTGCGGTCTTGTTCGTGTGAAGTATCATCCTCTTTTTTCTTCACTGACATTTCCTATGTCTCTGATGGTTTTAACCTGTTGTTTTTTAATGTAGTTGGCGTGACGAATACAGCCCTTAAAACTTGCCGTGTGATTTCTCCGAAAGTTATAGCAGACGGCTTTCTCAGATAGGGGCTTGGTGCATTCATTGGTACGAGGGTTTTCTGATCATTTTAGACATCTGGCATTCATCCTGCCGTTATCGCTATTGTGATGAAAATTCTGGCAATTATAACACTGTTTCGCCCCCCCCCCCCCTTTGAAATTTATAGACTTCTTTTCTGACTATGAATTCCAGAAATTCCTTCAAATGGTAAAATTTCCCTGGTATTTTCTGAAGGTAATAGGTTGCATGGAGATATTGAGAGTTTAGTTTTATCTTTGATTCGTTTTAATTGGGAGACCCTTTGTACCTGGAATCCTAGGTTAATTAGCTCTTGCCTAACTGCTTCAATCGGAATGTCCAAGGGGATACCCTTAATTAGTATTTTAAGTGGTTGCTGTTCGTGTGGCATCATGGCGAATAATTTAATATTATTTTTAGATAGGAGATCCTGGGTTTTCTTAAATTATTCACTGTTTTGGGTAAAACTTTAACGAACTACAATGAGTCGTGGGGGGCAATTTTATTTTAAGCAAACTGTTTATTTCACTATCTATATTTCTCCACTAGGTCTCTGCTCTTTATCCAGTGCTGCTAATATCCAGAAGGGATCTGGTTTTCTTTCTCCGGGTGCCTGCGCATTAGGATTGGGAGTATTACCAAATTCTATTTCTTCATTCACTCCACCGTGATCGAACGATAACACACTAAAACGATTATTAATACAGATCGCTTCCTCCCTAGCTTCCTCAATATTTGATATTTTGCAAGCTTTTTAGTTTTCTGTGTAGTGCTGACAAAGTTAGATTCCTCATTATCGTTAGCATTAGTTTTAAAATTATCATACTCATTTTCAGTGTCACTAAATTCCCCAGTTTTTTTGCCACAGATTACGATACTCAATATGCTTACCCAACTCAAACACATTATCAGTACTACAAGCTAGAAAAAGCAGTAATGAAATCCCACATACCTTGTAGTGTCTTTACAGCCCCATAGAAGTGCTCAGAGTCCTTTACGGTTGCAGTCAGCTTGTAGTGTAAGTCCGTTAGAAATTGGGAAATCTTTATAGCTTTATCACTTTATCCGAATTAGCAGAATAGTCCGGTAATTCACTTTTTCCTTTGATGATGATGGCGAGGTTCCATGCAATTTTATAAGCATTGTGATTGTTCGGACAGATCTTGACATTCTCCATCTCGAGGGCGTCCGTATTTGAAGACAAAGCCATTTCGACATTAATCTTAGAAATAAGCACAATTGAAGGATTGCTTTGACTCTACGCCCGTCACTAGTACAGACCCGTCACACATACGCAAGAATAAAATTTCCCCGTAAGGTCGCAGACGCAATTAAAGTACCGAAAGAAAGCAATCAAACAAACATGTGAGCAAGCACGAGGCCTAACTCATTTTAATGTAGAGCCATCTATACTTTTTAGTTGCGTCACTCCTAGTACATCTCTCGGACATGTTGATTTCCGGGAGGATTTTTTGACTAGTATTACCAAACATGATCATCTGGAACTACTGAAGCAAATGGCTCTTGAAGTCATTAATTCTATTCCTGACCGCGCCTTGGTAATCTATATAGATGGTAGCCGGTTGGATACGGGTAGGCATCTATTCTAACACTTCCCAGGGGGATTTTAGTGCTAGCGTGAGAAACGCTGACCGTGTTCTGTCTTTACATCGGAACTTATCGCTATCACTTGCGCTCTTGATCATGCAATCTATTCTGATAGGGACAGCATTTGGATCCTGCCGGACAGCAGAAGCTCCATTCAGTATTTAAGGAATTGGTCGGAGATCATGGATAGTACAGGTGAAGGTATTATTTCCAAGTTGGCAAGGCTTGGAGAGAGGAGTTCTGTGTGCCTCGAATTGATGCGGTTGAGCAGGATACTGTCTGTGTTTCTCTTTTGCAGCGGGTTTCTTGGATTTGGTGTAGACTTTTCATACACCAGGGGGAGTGAATAAAACAACAGAATAAATTTTAACATTATCATATTCATTTTAAGTGCCAATAAACTCCCTAGTTCTTTTCTGGTTTTTTGGACAGAGATTACGATATTCAATATGTTTATCCAATTTCAACACATTATCAGTACTAGTACAAGGAAGAGAAGTAGTTATCAAATCTCACATATTATCCACCTCCCGTCAGAAGAGGCTTGGAAAGTAGTATTAAGGTTGATGCCTCGGGGAAGTCGATTATCGAAATGAGAGGTCGGGGATAATCAACACCAAAATACCATTTCCCGCGGAAAGTATTTATCGTTCTTTACGCATTAAGAAAATTATGAAGGTTTAACTATTAAGGCTTTAAGAAAACCATCGAATGTTTTGATTTCTATTTTCATGTAATCAACGTATTTTGATACTTTATAACCCTGCATCGTACTATTTACTATTTCCCGAAGTAATGTGAGAGAGTTTCAGAAATTCTCAATAAAACTTAGTCATGTTTACATTTTTAAATACGGGATCATAGAAAGATGAATTATTATAGATGCGGGTTTCTGGGTATTTGCGTTTTCGCAATTGTTAGTTTTTTCTTTCGCTATAGGAGACGCTATCTATTCGGTAAATTTGTTTCATTTAAAATAACAAGTGTGGCCAGTTCTATTAATAACTGATGCAAATATAAAACAAAAGGGCTATCAGAAACTAGTGACAGCACGAATAAATGATAAAAATCACACTACTGATGTGTGGTTTTCAATTATAGATTTTTTTTTCATTTTATGTATTGTACAAAGTTGATTATTATCAGAGTTTAGGTAATTCCTGTTTTTGAATTTCTGTAAGGCATTTCGTACAAATCATATATTTTTAAAGAATTTTGTTTTATTTGTGATATAAGTGGTCGGTTCTAGAAATGAGGGATTAAACATAAAACGATTATTTAAGACCTTAAGTCATGCTTCTCACACAACACACTGATCTCTATTAGACGTCTATAATACCTCACCTCATAAAAACGCGTACCTCTATAAGACGTCGAAAATATCTACATCACGTGGAATGAAGCTCTATAGTAGCTCCGAGGTGTGCTCTCTTTGAGATCCATAAGACGTCTACGATATCTAAGCGGCACTCTATAGGACGTCTATAAGAGCGAAAATTTCAATGTGGAAGGTACGCGATTTAGATATTTTAGACCACTAAAGGACGTCCCGCCCAAAAAAAAAACACTATATTTTGGATCTTAATTTCTTAATAATAAATTAAGAAAAATTAATTAAGCTTAATTTATTTCGAACAATTTGCCTTCAAATAGGACATTTTTATGCAAAAATATTTTTATGCATTTTATACAAAGAGTATAAAAACTCTTTGTTATACTTCCATAAATTTACTTTTAGCTTTAGAATCTCTGTAGCAATTATTTGCTACAGAGATTCTAAAACTAAAAGTAAATTTATGGAAGTATAATAAAGAGTATAAATAATTTTTCTTAATTTATTATTAAGAAATTAAGGTCCAAAATACAATGTAAATATTAATATTTACCGCTACTTTTGATGTTATTACGATGACAATTGTCATACATTATAACTGCCAAAAATAGCGATATATATATTTATATATAATTACTTAAATAATAATATTATTATTAATTTTTAATGTAAAAATATTTAAAAATAATTATAATATTAAATATTATAATAATAAAACTAATATTTTTACATTAAAACTTGGTATTAATGCATTCTGAAATTTAAGAAAAAAAAGAAAATTAACCAAAATGCTAATTGTGCAATTGAAAAACTGAACTGTCTAAAGTGTGGCCCAAAAGCCTTTAATATGCGGCCCAAACGCAAATTATGAAAATATTTAAATTTACACATTTTTATTAAAAAAATAAATGTTTGCAATATTTTTCATATATAATCGATTCATTAACATTTATTTTGAAATAAAAATTTAAATAAAAACATCTTAGTATACCATGAGAATTTACGTTTCGAATTATGTGTGTATCCACTCGAGGGCGAATATTTTGAAGAATTACAATATTTGTATGCAGTATATTCCATTGTATTTTGATTTCCTAATCCTTTTGGCCAAGGGAGCCTGTTAACCTTTATACTCGTGATCCGACAAATCATTATCATGTACAAGTAATTATAGCTGTAGAATCAACTCTATTTACATCTGGTTTATTAACACATTAAAATCTCGATTAGATAAGTCATTTACAAAGGTTCGTTTCGACGAACGTAAAATCCACCATGAGAGTAGGGCTCATTATTCAAAGTCCGTCCGAGACCCTGTCTCTCCGTACGTGTGTCGACCCTTCAACAGTCCAAGTCTATTCTCCCCCCTTCGTTAACGGCGTCCCTATTTATCCATTCTTCTCAGAGCCTCCTCGAACCATCCATGACGAATTTTCTTTCCTGCCGACTTTTCCAAGGTAAAAACGAGCCGCTAATGGATTTCACAAATCATTCTAAATGATTTGCGTCCTTTTATTTAGAATGTCGCACTTCTCCAAAGGTGTATATCGTTCGACACCTGTTTGCGTTTCTTTTGGGCTCATTGAAGACGCTATTACTCACGTTCATCAATTCCACTTAGGAATGGAAGACGAGAGTCTGACATACGCCCCTTCCTTTAGAAGTGAAAAAAGCCCTTTGAGACGTTTTCACGTTTGAACAACAGTCTCTGTTGATCAGAGGATAACGAGGCACACCCATGGAGTAATAACTGCGCTTTTTAACTTGTGACGGGGGCGCTTTGTAGCCACAACAATAACACATTTTTACAAGTAAATGATTCCATGTTTTCATCTGCATATGAGATAGCCACAACATTTACAGGTAACAAAAATTACTTTTCACACTTAGCCTTGACACAAAATTAATATTATAATTCTTGCTCATTTCTTAACTTTAAACCAAACACCAACAAATTATTTGACTACAAATCACTTATCTTCAATGCAAGAATTTCTAAGCTAATTACACTTTTGATTCCTTTTTTTTTCAAACTCTTTAGGAATTTCCTGGCTTAATCTTAACCAGTTAAACTTACATATTTTAATGAAACTTCCCCAAATCTCTAGTAAATACTTAACATTAATTTAGTTCTTCACTTAAAAAAAACATAAACCAAGTATTCATACAACAAAACAACCAAAAAAATAACTATCACATAACTTATACACTTAAATTCTCGATACCATTATATTTACAAATTTAATCCGTTTTTCTTAGGATTCAACAATATTAGTTATCAATGCAATTACCAAAATACACATTTAATTAAATTTTCAATGAATTCTTCGAGAGCTACTTAAATCAATTTTATAACATTTATAAAATACACAATTACGTGAGTTTCCCGGAATTCTTTGGGAATTACTTAAATTTGTGATTCTCTCTGCGATTTTTACGGGACCCTAAATAAATACGAATGGGTTTTTGGCTTTATTATTTCAGCATCTCTCATTGACTCCTTTGTGAATTTGTGATCTAGTATCGGTTAAAAATCACCATTTTCTGTGGAAGTCTTTTCTCCCATAGTTTGTGTCTGTTTCCTACCCGTATCGCTGGGGCTTCCCTGGGCATTTAATTCTTCGTTTCGTTTTTCCCTTTGATTATTTCCATTCTCATTATTAGTTTCCTCTAACCCTTTATTCCTTAACATATCAATTTGATCTTTCCTCTCTTTTTCCGTTGAAACTCCAATTTCTCGTACCTCATCCAAATTCTCATTGAGACTTAATTCCCCATCCAAAATTTTATCCATTTCTCTCACCTCATCTAAATTCTCATTGGGACTTAATTCATCACCTCCTCCCTTATAGTACATCTCCTCATCCTTCTTCTCACTTCCCATTTCAAACATATAAAGGGGAATAATCATCTCCTCCTCTGTCTCATCTAAATTCTCATTAGGACGTAATTCACTACCTCCTCCCTTATAGTACATCTCCTCACCTGTGTCTCTTGCGCTTTCAAATCTATTCGGGGAACTAGCCATCTTCTCCTCTGTATCCCTTACAATTTCGAACATATTAGGAGGAATAATCAACTCCTCATCTAATATCTGATCTATACTCTTACTCAAATGCATTTGGGAACATGCTACCCCTTCAAGGACCTCCTTTCCTTGAGTAATTACATCCCTCACTTCCCTTTCCTGTTGGGTTTCAATTTTATTCTCAGGTTGAATAATTTCGCCTCTGTTAAATTCCATCTCAAATTTATTTCCCCTCTGATCCCCTCTATTTCTGAGATTTTGAACTCTTTTGGGGCACTGATATTTCAAATGGTCTTCACTATTACAGACAAAACATCTTTTATCCTCCTTTTTCCGGTCAATTTTGGCAAATACCTTATCTGTTTTAACTAGTGGTTCAAGGATAACCCTTTTTTCCTCTTTCGAAACTCCTTCGAAATTATTATTAACCCTTCCAATACTTTCTCTGACCATTAAACTTGAAAGTCTTTGAGTTGCCCTCATCCTCAATTCTTCAACTTCTAATTCTTTCAATTTTAACATCATTTCTCTTTGTTTCTCTCTTTCCTGTCTATCTATCTCCTGTTTTGCTATTTCTCTTTGCTCTCGTTCTAATCTCTCATTAATTATGGCAAATAACCGTTCCTTAGCGGACTCTTCCTCATATTTCTCACTTCCTAATATCATTTCCTTAAGATCAGTGTATGTCCTGTTCTCAGAAGACGGACCAATCCCTGTTAACTCTGTAGCTAACAAAATTAAATCGGCTTTCCGCCCCTTCCTATGAATGCCATTTTTCGCTTATGTCACTTAATCACAAATGCAGCAAACAAGTATAAATTCACTTTTACCACTATAACAAAATTTAACCAACTATACTGATCTTGAACTATTTACCTCAACAATTATGATAATTCTACGAGCATTTAACTACTACAATTATAAATCACTTCCACTAATAACTAGTACGAACACTTGTACATTTTTCCCGTTATACAAAATAACACTTTTTCACTTTTACAATAATAATCCAAAAATTCAATAACTCAACAAATTACTTCCATCATTATACACATGAATCAACACTTCAACACTTAACAAAATTAATTCGATTCCCTCAACTAATTACTACCGCTATCTCATACACAGGGAGAAAAGATAGAATCACTTACCCCTTTTTCACCTCGATGAAAAACAGTCACTCTGATCTTTCTCTGCTGCCGCACTTTGATCACAGTTCAAGAGAGTTCATTATATAACCACGTCGTTGATGCACACTTCACTCCGATGTTGAATTTCTCCTGATACAGGTGTCTCTTCCCGTTTCCTGACCAGTTCCCGAGTAAATTTCTGTCGCTGAAGTCGTGTCTAGTCCAATTCTCTGATGCACACCTCACTCCGACCTTGAATTTCTCCTGGCCCAGGTTTCTGCTCCCGTTTCTTGACCAGTTACCGAGTAAATATCTGTCGCTGAAGTCGTGCCCAGTAGACTCGTTCGGGATCCACTTCTCTTGAAACTGCGTCTCCTTAAAGATATATCACCACTCTAGTACTCTAGATCATCTTTTTCTGATACCTTCCGTTTCGCTGGGGTCCTCCCACGTTCTTTAATTCGACTACGCCAATGTTAACCTTTATAGTCATGATCCGACAAATCATTATCATGTAGAAGTAATTATAGCTGTAGAATCAACTCTTATTTACATCTGGATTATTAACACATTAAAATCTCAATTAGATAAGTCATTTACAAAGGTTCGTTTCGACGAACGTAAAATCCACCATGAGAGTAGGGCTCATTATTCAAAGTCCGTCCGAGATCCTGTCTCTCCGTACGTGTGTCGACCCTTCAACAGTCCAAGTCTATTCTCCCCCCTTCGTTAACGGCGTCCCTATTTATCCATTCTTCTCAGCGCCTCCTCGAACCATCCATGACGAATTTTCTTTCCTGTCGACTTTTCCAAGGTAAAAACGAGCCGCTAATGGATTTCACAAATCATTCTAAATGATTTGCGTCCTTTTATTTAGAATGTCGCACTTCTCCAAAGGTGTATATCGTTCGACACCTGTTTGCGTTTCTTT
Source organism: Dolomedes plantarius (assembly GCA_907164885.2). Classification (NCBI taxonomy): domain Eukaryota; kingdom Metazoa; phylum Arthropoda; class Arachnida; order Araneae; family Dolomedidae; genus Dolomedes; species Dolomedes plantarius. The sequence continues at coordinate 106,971,555 of OU015499.1, forward strand.
TGGGCTCATTGAAGACGCTATTACTCACGTTCATCAATTCCACTTAGGAATGGGAGACGAGAGTCTGACAGAGCCCTTCACAGAAAAAGGGGTCATCGAACTTTCGCGAAAGTTCGCCAAATCGATCCGACCTGTTGACTTTCCTCTCGCTGAATCCCGTTCTGCGCGAGAGCTTGGCACATGGCCACATGCCCAGTTCCTACGTCACGCACCGCACCACCTTAGACTTGCCCCAATCGCGCGTCTGCTATAGCTCGGGGTGTTCCAGAAAATTCTCCATGCTCAACGAGTATAAAAGGGATCCCTGACCGGTCCACGATCAGTAATCATTTCTGAAAGAGTTTCAGAGTTGCCAGTTCAGGATATCTCTACTTGAGATTGAATCGAATCTCTTCTACTGCGAATTCTGCTACGCTACTGTACTGGTAGGTGCCTTGTGTCTCAGTTTCATTGTCATTAAAAAATCTCATGTCATTAAAAAATCAAGAAGAACCTAAAAAAAGAAAAATTGAAGATGAAAAAAGAGTTTTCAATGAACACTGAACGGACAAATACTTTTTTATTGAGGAGAATTATAAAGCACTTTGCTTAATTTGAAGGGACTTTGTGCCAGTTTTTAAAGACTACAATTTGAAACGACATTATAGTCAAAAGCATGCCACAAATTACGATGTACACTGAAGTGCCACTGAATTAGGGATACCTACCTAGTAACGAGTTGGGCCTCCTCTGGCCTTGATAACGGCTGCCACACGACGAGGCATAGATTCAACAAGTTTCTGGAAACGTTCCACGGGAATGGCTTGCCAAATATTGGCTAAAGCTGTCCATAATTCAGTAAGGTTCTTTGGTGCTGTGTGATGGCCTTTCACGCCTTGTTCCAAAACATCCTAAAGATGCTCAATAGGATTTAAATCTGGGCTTCTAGGTGACCAATTCATGACAGAGAAGTCAGAGGAATGCTCATCCAACCAGCCAGTATCCAACCGGGACTTGTGAGAGGTACAGTTGTCTTGCTGGAAAACTCCATTACCGTGCGGATAACAGAACAGCATTAACGGATGGAGGTGATCACCCAGCAACTCTACGTACCGAATTGCATTGAGGGAGGTTGCTACAAGCACCAAAGATCCCAAACTGTGCCACGAAAAAACAGCCCAGACCATGATTGAGCCACCATGCCCTTGTACAGTTCCAGCCAGGCATGCAGGATCCATGGCTTAATGAGCCTGACGCCATATTCTCAGCCTCCCGTCGGCGTTAAGTAGTCGGAATCGAGACTCATCACTCCATGCTACTCGTTTCCAGTCCTCTACACTCCAGTCTCTGTGCTCTCTTGCCCAGGCAAGACGTGCAGCCCGATGGCGAGTATAGAGCAATGCTACTCTCGTAGGTCGACGGCTCCCGAAACCCATACGGTGAAGCGAGCGTTGCACAGTCCGTTTACTGACTGTACGACTGGCACCGTCATTAAACTGGGTGGTAATTTGAGCTAATGTTTGGCTTCGCTGGCTACGTACAATACGCCTGAGCCGTCTCTCACCACGCACTGTCAAGGCTAATTGTCCTTTGCAGTTTCTCCGATCACTAGTTTTTTTTTCCACCATCCATGTATTCTTGGTATACTCTTGACACTGTCGACCCTGAAAATCCTAGCTGTCTGACGATTTCGGAAATTGAATGGCCCATGCGTCGCGCACCTACGATTTGTCCGCGATCGAAGGCGTCTAAATCAGGCAGTTTACCCATACTGGCAATTCCAACAACTAATTCAGAACCACAGTACGCGCTATATATGCAGTTACCACAGCGCCCTCACTTGCGCATACATGATGCGCAGCGCTACACAATTTGCATAGGCTTTGCTATCCCTAATTCAGTGGCACTTCAGTGTATATCTCGGTATTTGCCGTAAAGATAAAATCACAGAACTAAAAAAAGGGCTATCGTCTGAACAAAATTTTTTTAAAAGATAGTTGCTCAAAATAATAACATTGTAAAAGCAAGTTATGTCGTAGCAAATTTAATAGCGAAAACATCAAAACCTTTTATTGATGGCGAATTTATAATGGGTATTAATATGGAATGTATGGAAAGCGTAGCAAACATAATTTGCCCTGAAAAAAAGTTGGATTTTTCTAAAATCAGTTTATCACACCAAACTATAGCCATAAGAATTGACGAGTTGGGGAATTCAGTTGAAAAGTCTTTAAAGCAATTGTACTAATTTTAAATTTTATTCATTAGCCATGGACGAAATCACTGACGCTTCTGATACGGCAGAATTTTCAATTTTTATAAGAGGAATCGATGACCATTATAATATCACGGAAGAAATGGTTGCTTTAGTATCGTTAAAAGACACAACCAAGTCTGTAGATTTATTCGATGCATTAAAAACGACGATGAAAAGGTTTTCCTTATCTATCAAAAATTTATCAGCTATCATAACCGATGGAGTCCCTGCCATGGTTGGTAAAAATGAGGGACTCGTTAAAATGGTTAATAATAAAGCCGTCGCTGCCGGCAATACGATCTTGATGGCATATCATTGTATTGTACATCAGGGCAATTTATGAGGAAAATTTTAAAAAATGGAAAGTGTATTAAGCGTTGTTATAAAAAACCATTAACTTTATAAGAGCAAAAGGACTTAAACATAGACAATTTCAAGAGTTTCTTAAGGTAATGGGCACTGAATTTGCAGATGTTATTTATTATACAGAAGTAAGATGGCTTAGTAAGGAGAAAATGCTCAAAATATTTTAGGATTTAAGAACCGAAATAAAAATATTTATGGAAACAAACGGCAAACCTGTGACTGAATTTGAAGGACGAAGATTGGGTTTTAGATTTAGCTTTTTTAGTAGACTTAACAGAACATTTGAATGATTTAAATTTGAGACTTCAAGGAAAAAATAAATTTATTAATATGTTCCAAACAATAACAGCATTTGAAAGAAAGTTGAAATTTTGGCACAATCAAATAAAAGTAAAAGATTTGACACATTTAATTACTTTGGCTGCACATAAACCTGCGATTTGCACAAAATATGCAAAATATGCTGCATTAATTTTTGATTTAATTCAAGAGTTTGAAAGTAGATTTCAAGATTTTCGAAAAAATGAAGAGTATTTCAACATATTTTCTACCCCATTTTCTCTAGAAATAAATAAATTACCTTCAAATCTTCAAATGGAATGCATTGAACTGCAAAGTGACATTCAACTGAAAGAAAAATTTGGAAATGTTTCTCTACTGGAGTTTTATAAAGATTACCTACCCCGCGATAAATATCCTAATTTTCAAAATCATGCTTTATTAATGTCTTCAGCTTTTGGCAGTACCTATATTTGTGAACAATTATTTTCAAGAATGAAGCATACAAAAAACAAAAACAGGACAAAGATCACTGACAAACATCTTGAAAATGCATTAAGAATTGTAACCTCGTCTATTGAACCCGATATCGATTTGCTTGTTCAACAAAAGCAAATTCATCCATCTCATTAATTTGAATTTTTTCCATCTTTATGAAATCCAAACTAAATAAAACGAAACTTTTACAAATTTAAAATAAATATGTACCTATACATATCTAATTCAAATTTTAAAAAATTGTAATAAAAAGAAGTTAATTTATTTTAATAAAACTACACAGAGTTAATTTTTATTTCAATTTGTTGAAAAAATATTGTATGTGTGGCCCAGCAATTTTTGTTTTTTGCTATGTGGCCCTCAAACGGTCATAGTTTAGACACCCATGCCTTAAGTTATGGAAAAAGTATTTAAGCCAGATTTTATTTACAGAACCATAATATGTACAAATAAATATTTCTAGACGTTTTATCAGCAAAATCATTATTATTTTATCAAATTTTAATATTATCATGCTCTATAGCAGGCGGTGGCCAAAGCGGCGCCACGGTCGACTGGTAGACCGCGTAACTATTCCTAGTCGCCCGCTTGTCTGATATGCATTTGGTTGGGAATCATAATGGATTTATTACTCTTTGTAAAAGTGATGATGATACTCCACGTTTTACAAACTACCTTTGCATTATCCATCAGCAGGCATTGTGCTAAAAAATATTGAATTCAGATGATGTGATGAATTTCGCATTTAAAATAGTTAATTCTATTCGTGGAAGAAGTTTGCAAAGACGCAGATTCAGAGCATTGCTAGAGGAATGTGAATCTGATTTCAGGAAACTACTATTACACTCTGATGTAAGGTAGCTAACCCGTGCTAATTTTTTAAAAAGATTCTTGGATCTTTTGCCTGACATAAAAGAATTTATAATTTATAGCAACTGTTAATACATCATATCCTCAATTGGAAGATAATAAGTGGGTGTGTGATCTTGCTTTTCTCTCCACGTTACAGGAAAGCTAAATTAATTAAATTTGCAACTTCAAGGAAAGAAAAAAACATTAATTGAAATGGTTTGCGATGTTAATGCATTCAAGGGGAAACTTACATTCCTAGAAGCACAATTGAGGAAACGTGATTTAAAACAATTTGAAAATATGGCAGCTAAATCTACATATAAACTCAAATGAATACGATCAATATGCTGATAAGATGTCTCTGTTACGAAATAAGTTTGATAGAAGATTTAAAGATATTTCTAAAATAGAGGATATAATATTCATGTCAATCCCAATCAATGAACAAATAAAAAATAGAAGAAATATCAATAAAATTAAAAGAATTTTTGGATGTGGATCCAACGCTAGTTGAGAATGAAATTCCTTAACTTAAAATGCGATATATTTTTGAAATTAATAGCTTCGTCTCAAAATAATAATAGGAATTTACTTTCTGAAGAAATATATTCATGTTTATAGAGATGTGCAGCATATTTAACAACCTTTTTCGGTTCTACATACCTCTGCGAAACAACATTTTCTACCATGAATGCAATCAAAACAAAACATCGCTCTCGTTTAACAGATGACCATTTGGTAGCATGTTTACGAATAGCTATAAGTACATATGAACCACAGTATGAAAAGCTTGTCGAAAATATGCAATGTCATGTTTCCAGCGCGTCCTCTATTTCCCCTAATAGTTGCTGTGTTCTGTGTATGTATCTGTCATGTAACTCTTCCGCAGCGACCGCTTCATAAACATATCAGCCTATGGCATCAATTTTATTTTAAGAGTTAGGCTTAACAAGTTAAAAGTAAAGTTCAAAAAGATTATTTGCCATCTAAACTCAAATAATTTATTAGAAACAACGTAATACCGACGCAAATCAACTTTATTTCGATTTTATTTGCGATTTTTAGAGGGCTGTAATAAACGATTATGACAGTTAAAAAACAGCTCGTCACCGTTTAAAAATGTTCTCGGCATGAAATATCCTTTCATTGTAACATATTTTCGTTGTGATTTTCATATTCATTAGAGAAATATCTCTTTTCAGCCACGTTTCGTGTTATCATACTGTTTCAATTAAATTAATAACAAGTATTCATTTTATATACTCAGAACTTGAAAATGTAAACACGAGTGAGTCATTAATTCATCGTGATTCACTCATCGTCGTTAATTTAAGAAAAATTGAATCAGGCATTTTTTTCACAGTAAAACAGTTTTAAAAGTGGTTAATTGAATATTTCTAAATTGCCAACACACGTGGCTTTCATGTGATTTTTGGTAAATCATTCTATTATTGTATTTTTAATATTTATTATTGTATTTTTAAATTTTATTATTGTATTGTTAATATTACTTTTAATAGTACTTTTATAACTATTCCGCCACCTTCCGCGTTATCATAGTGTTTCAATTAAATTAATAACAAGTATTCATTTTATATACTCAGAACTTGAAAATGTAAACACGAGTGAGTCATTCATTCACCGTGATTCATTCATCGTCGTTAATTTAAGAAAAACTGAATCAGAGAATTTTCTTCACAGTAAAACAGTTTTTCATTATATTATTTTTTCAATATATATATATTTTTATTTTAAACATATAATATATAAATTTTAACCAGATATTACAATAGTGTCAAATTTAGTATTTTCGGAAAGTTGCAAACTCGACGCATGCGTAGTGATATGTTCAAAATTGCCTGTACGGCAGTGGCGCACCCAGGGAGAACGGCAAGGGGCCCTGCCTTCCCCAAAGAAATAGAAATTGCATTATGAATATTGATTTTGCATTATAAATATTTTTATCCGTTCGTCTTGCCCCCCCCCCCAAAAAAAAAATAAAATAATCCTGGGTGGGCCACTGCTGTACGGTAGCGTCCTTTTCAAAGCAAATACCTAACATAACCGCAAAATTTTCTCAAATTTTTAGAAATGCTTAATTGAATATTTCTAAATTGCCAACACAAGTGCCTTTCATGTACTCACTTGTGGCTTTCATGGGGGTTTTGTAAAGCATTCTATTACGATGATAATGTTTTTAATTTCCGTTTTTTTTTTGTATTTTTAATATTACTTTTAATAGTAATTTTAAAACTATTTGTATTTTACCGTCAGGTTTTGACGGGTACTATATAGTATGAAATAAAAATAATAGTGAAAATTCATTTACACTAACATTGTTCGCATTGATAATAAGAAAATAAAAGAACATTGTTTTATTTATAAACTAATTACTTTGTAAGAAGAAATTTTTTTTCTGTAATTAAAATAATTTGATATTAAATATAATTAGTAATAACTATGATTATTTTAATTTTAAACTAATTTTTTGGCTTTAAATTACTAATTTTCTTATAATCACTCAACACATACGATGATGGTAGACCGCCGCCTATAATTTAAATTACAGGTCGCCCGTAGTGGTCAAAAGTTTGGCCACTACTGCTCTATAGAAAATAGTGCAAGACTGTTTAGTCTCTACTGCGATATTGTTGGTCAGAGGTATGTTTTAATTAATGTTCTTCTAGAAAAGCTTCTGCTCCCAGACCCTATTTGAAAATCCAGCAGCTCTGTCATTCGTAGCGAGGAATTTTAGAATTTTTATCGGTTTCAGAAATATTAAGATGGAAAAATGTTTCAATGCTTCAATTTCTTCGACCAGCATATCGAAATATACAGCTCCATGTTTTACACACTTCGCTTGGTCGTTATTATGAATAATTTTTGCATCTGTTAAAGCAATTTTCTTTTAGACTTAATTTAATTTTCCTAAAATAATAGGTCAAATCGGTTTAAAGCCGGTCCTGCCCTTTAAAGTGTTATGATGACTACACTGATGACCTTTATAATGAAAAATCACATGCAAATTATTTTTCCAGTACTTTAAAAAATTTCCCCATTTTCTTTAATTTAACTACGGAGATATTTTGTCAAACTCTTAATTTCAACCTCTGTGAAATATCTTCTCATAACTTGGTTTTTGTTAGCCATATTTTTGCATAGTTAAAAAATTAAATAAAAACGTCAAAGATGCTTTGCTTCGTTGCAAGTTTATAACTTAGAAAATAGACATAAGAAATCAGCGTTTAAACATTTTCAGATTATATTCAGCAAAAAACGGCAGTTAATATTCCAATAGGTATAGTGTTGAAAATTTCCTTTCAAATTTTAACTGCAGATCTGTGTCTCCCACTTGTAAACACAGCATTTTCTTAGCGTAAACCCTTACCCATCAGCAGAAACACCTGTTCGACTCTTCCTTGGGGCAAATACCGTTATTTGGCGAAAAGTGAGGGTTTGGTAACTATGTCCTCCTATCCCGTTGACCGTCGCTTTTGACACTTTCCACCCCTCATGAAAAAAGAACTGCTCCCGAGAGACCACTTTCTGAGGGATCTCCACTTCGGAGGAGACCAGTACCTAATAATCCAATATGAATACGCACACCAGAACAGCGGACGTTCTTCACAATCTGCCGACAGTGGCTACGATCTCTTGGACGTGCAGCTCGTCGCCCTATTATTGTCAGTAGGTAGACCTAGTGCGTGCTTACGATTCCAGGCCAGAGAGTGATGTTATTTGCTAAGTTGATCAGATTTTCATTGGCTCCATTGGCAGTGTTCTCGCTTGAATTAAGAATCCAGGACAATCTTTGACTTGTTCAAACTTGACCAACAATTCAAATTAACGTTGAAGTAGTAGGTTAATCGGGGCACTGAAAGTAAACGTGTTCGTTGTCATCTCATACGTTAAAGTGGGAATAAACGACACCACCACTCATATGGAACGACTGAAGGAATTTTTTCTAGATAACAGCCACTGATATCCAGAAATATGGCGGGGTTGGGGGGGAACTTGGGCACATTGCAACCGCAGTAAGTTCGTTTAGTTTTAAATTGCAAAATTTTATACTACGAGTATTTATGACCGTTTCTGAAATGAGGAGATCGCACTCTCGCCTTTACCAATCCATTACGGCTAGATGAACGATTGAGAAGTCGTGAATCCAATCTCTTATATTCACCCCCACCTACATCTGCAGTATACAAAAATTTAAAAAAGGGGTATTTTTATTATTATTCCACTCAGTTAGTGTTCGCCGCTCATTTACTTTTTAATACATTTTCCGATGATACTGATTTACCTTTACCCACCATTCATATTTTGTTCTATACTTCATTCGAGTCGAGCGGCGTATTTATTGCCTGTAGTCAACTTGGCGTAACGGGAATCCCCTCTTCCACACTGCACTAGTTCTGACAACGAAACCAAGCAAGCGGTGGGAAGGAATCTGAAAAAGGAATATCCTCAATCAATTTTTTCTTTTAGTTCAGCGAAATGTATCATTTCGTAAATCTCTCTTTTTATATACCGAACATCCACCTCTTATCCACATTTCGTTTCCATGGGTTGTTCAAAAAAATTCATTTAAATATTTTACAAATACAGAAGTTTTTAACCTCAGGCGTGTAAAAGTGTAAGTTAGAAATGACATTCTTTAAGTATAGAAATTTCTCCAAAGGAGATAGAATTTTCCTTTAGACCACGCCGTTTCGGATAATTAAATTTTCTAACTGATGCTCCACATACTTGTGAATTTTAAATACACTCGAATTTTTACGACAAGAATAAATTTAATTTGATCAAGTCACAAAATACATACGCATATGTTAGCTGCCCAGAAAATTGCTAAACAAACAAATTCATAAAAACTTTCTTTAAATTCCAATCTGACTCCGTATTTTAATGTGAAACGTCCCTTCCAAATGTTTCCAGTCTGATTACCGGTACCACTCAGAGTGAGAACAGATGATCACATGTCCTGTCAAAATATATTGCAAGACTCAATAGAGTCCATAAATTAATAAACGAGACTTTGTGTAACTCATAAATTTTAAACATTTTTCTAGAGTTGGGATCAATATTAAAAGTAAATATTTCATACATAAAAATTCGAAACAATATCTAACATTAAAGTATAATTAGATGCTCCATGCAATAAAATATTACTTTGACTGCACATCACAAAAAACCCTACTCATAAAAAATAAAAATTAAATGAATTTAATATAATTAAAGTAGAGACAAAAGGGGAAATTAATCGAGTCTCGATATGAAGCCATAAATATATTTATTTCCTCATTTACAAAACACAGCAGATGTAGAAAAAAAACCAGTGAAATATTAGGCAAAAACAAAAACCAGAACTATTACATAAGAAGCACTTCATAAATCCCTCTCCTGCAGTATAAACAGGTATAATGACAGTTATTTTTACTTCAATCACTTGGTGCGTCAAGTATCCCTCAGGGATCGTAGGTATTGACAAATAGCGCATTCATATATTTAAAAAGTTTTAATACTGTCATAAAACACTAAATTACAAAATTATGTGCGATATCTCTAAACAAACACTATCAAACCTGAGATTGAATTCCATTTTCGAGGACCTTTTCATCACGGTGGGACAAAAATATTTTGCGCCATAGAAAGTCCCATTTCATACGATAGTACAGAGTTCGTTACATCCCTGATTGGCAGTGCAGATGAAAGGGTCTCATTTTCAGTTCCTACTATTAGTTCACACTCTCCCTATATACGAGGGCTATTCTAAAAGTAAAGAACGTTTCGATCTGACGAACCGCGTAATTCTCCCCCCCCCCCCCCCCCGCTGCCGTGAAATTTGCTTACCAAATCATTCCTGCCAGTTTGACGCTGACAGCGAGCAGCTGCGGTCATTTACTGTTTATTTTTGCGATTTTAAAATGTGTGACAAAATTAAGGATCCCGCCAAATGTGAGGTTCGTAGCGTAATACGCTTCCTGAATGCAAAAACACGTTCGCCCTATTGAAATTTACAGACATATAACTGAAGTTTATGGAAAATGTTATGAATGAAGCTTCAGTTCGAAAATGGTGCTTATTTTTAAATGCCGCAGCCTACTGCCAGACCCTTCACCGACTACGCCGTGCCATTCAAAACAAACGGCGTGGATTGTTGTCCAACGGCATTGTGCTTCTTCGCTCGTCCGCATGCTGCTGCGTTGACGAAGGAATTCGCTTCAGCAATTTAACTGCGAAGATTTTGAACATCCCACCCTATAGCCCGGACTTGGCCCCAAGTGATTACTTTTTTTTACCAAATTGAAGGATTTTTCGGGCGGAAACCACTATGGAAATGACGACGAACTGAAGGAGGAAGTTAGTGACTGGTTCAAAAACTTTGCAGCAAGTGAGTATGCAGAAGGCATAGGAAAGCTGGTATAGCGCTTTGACAAATGGTTCAGGTTGAACGGCAACTACGTAGGAAAATAGGTAAGATATCAAAATGTGTTGTACAATAAGTTTTCTTTCATTATCTTGAATAAAAATGACTAGAGAAACAAACGTTCTTTACTTTTAGAATGACCCTCGTATATATATATATATATATATATATATATATATATATATATATATATATATATATATATATATATATATATATATATATATATATATATATATATATATATCGTTCAAATTTTCATCCTTCGTCCCCCGTCTTGTTTAATCTTCCTACAAAATGTGGCGTCATTCTCGCAAATAGATCGCGCTACAGAACACTGTGAGTACTGTCAGTTTAATTATGGCCACCCGGTATATATATATATACATATATATTTATATATCTCGTTCAAATTTTCAATCGTTAATAAAATACATTTTATTCATCCACTCAAGTTCAAATACATTTTTTTTAAACTTGTAGTGGATGACACTTGACGTTAATACAGTTTTTTTCAAATATTATTTCATTGATTAAATTTAATTAATTAATTTTAGTTTTATATGGGAGAAAACTTTGGCAAAAATGCTGTTCACAAAATCGAGCCAATATCAGCGTAATTCCCCGCCAAACGCTGATCACGTGATTTCTTTTTCTGGTACTTTAAATAAATTTATCGTCACGTGCATAACAAATAATTTTTCTCTGTTGACCGAAGTCAGGAATTGACTTAAAATTTTTTTATATTACTTGTTCAATTATCCTCTGCACAAAATCTTTTCTCACATACAGTGCAATCGAAAGATTTCTCTTTTATATGGTTACGGAGATGCTATTTTAAAGCAAACTGAAAGGAAAATATTTTCTGTCACAAGAGATTTCTCATTTTTGCAGGTATGAAATTGTTTTTTGAAGTGATCGAGTTCCCTAAACCTTTTCTGACATGTCTGGAAGACCAAAAGTCCTTCCTCCATGGACAAGAAGATGCCTTTTCAAATGCGCCCGTCGAGAAAATGTTTTCGCACATAGAGTGCAGGCGAAAGATTTCTCTCCCGTGTGGGTGCGGAGATGTGATTCTAACTCACCTCCTCGAGAAAATGTTTTTCCACATACAGTGCATGCGAAAGGTTTCTCTCCTGTATGGGAGCGGAGATGTATTTTTAAAGTATAATGTTGGGAAAAACTTTTCTCACATACAGTGCATGCAAAAGGTTTCTCTCCTGTGTGGACGCGGAGATGTCTTTTTAAGTCATGCTGTCGAAAAAACCTTTTCTCACATACAGTGCAGGCGAAAGGTTTATCTCCCGTGTGGGTGCGGAGATGTATTTTTAAAGTATAACGTTGAGAAAAACTTTTCTCACATACAGTGCATGCAAAAGGTTTCTCTCCTGTGTGGACGCGGAGATGAATTTTCAAAGCACTCTGTTTAGAAAATGTTTTCCCACATACAGTGCATGCAAAAGGTTTCTCTCCTGTGTGCACGCGGAGATGATTTTTCAAATTACCCTGTCCAGAAAATGTTTTCCCACATACAGTGCATGCAAAAGGTTTCTCTTCTGTGTGGACGCGGAGATGATTTTTCAAAGTACTCTGTTTAGAAAATCTTTTCTCACATACAGTGCAAGCGAAAGGTTTCTCTCCTGTGTGGACGCGGAGATGACATTTCAAAAAATCCTGTTTAGAAAATTTTTGCCCACATACAGTACATACGAAAGGTTTCTCTCCTGTGTGGACAAGGAGATGATATTTCAAAGAACTCTGTTCAGAAAATGTTTTTCCACATACAGTGCATGCTAGAGGTTTTTCTCCTGTGTGGGTACGGAGATGTATTTTTAAATTGTCCTGTCGAGAAAATCTTTTCTCACATACAATGCATGCGAAAGGTTTCTCTCCTGTGTGGACCCTGAGATGGTATCTCAAAGTACTCTGATCAGAAAATGTTTTCCCACATACAGGGCAAGCGAAAGGTTTTTCTCCTGTGTGGGTGCGGAGATGTGATTTTAAATTTTGCCGCTGAGAAAATTTTCGCTCACATACGGAGCAGGCGAAAGGTTTATCTCCCGTGTGGGTGCGAAGATGCAAATCTAAATAATCTCCTCGAGAAAATACTTTCCCACATACAATGCATGCGAAAGGTTTCTCTCCTGTGTGGATGCGGAGATGATTTTTTAAAGTACCCTGTTCAAAAAATGTTTTCCCACATACAGTGCATGTCAGAGGTTTCTCTCCTGTGTGGGTGCGAAGATGTCTTATTAAAGGACCCTGTTGAGAAAATGTTTTCTCACATACAGTGCAGGAGAAAGGTTTCTCTCCTATGCTGTTGCTAAGATGTTCTGTTAAATGACACTGCTGAGAAATTATTTTCGCATATGGCTTTTCGCTGGAATATCTTTCGTTGAAAGGTCCTTTTACAGTGGAAATATAGAATTGCTCTTGTGGCATGATGATGATTATTTACACGGTATTCTGAAAGCGATAATTGACAGCAATAACTTCAACATCAAAAGTTGTGGATACCACAAACATTTTAGTTTCGGAAGCTCACAATCTTCACAGCGAACCTGCAAAAAGAGGAGAAAGGAATTTTAATGGGATATATTAACACTGTACCATGAAATTTTTTTCGGTACATTCACGTGAAATCAATAGTAATTTATTCGATTTAGGGCACAAGTTCCCGGTAATTCAAAATAAATTCATTAATTATTGAGTTTAATGGTCTGAGAATATCCAGAGCTTTACATCTGATTAAATAGTTGGGTTACCCTTAGATATAAAGTTCATAAATCTAATAAACTGTATAAATTCATTTCAGGAAATAAAGAATATGTGAGTTATTGCTTGCTTAGGCATATTTGTTCTGATTGTAGTTTGGTAGCGATAGATCTTCTACACTACGGTCTCTCCTCATTTTAATCTATATGTTTGTGTACATAGTAGATCAGAATTGACTATAGTAACAACTCTTCAAACTTCTTTCCGTTTATCTACTACGTAATAAGTTCTGTTATGTGATTCTTCAAATAATCTGAATCAAACACTCCAAAAGTTTTTTGTGAACCCATTGTTCTCTGAGATATACGTTACGTGCCTTTAACACTTTCTTAGTACATTTCTAAGACCCTTTTTTCCTATGGTGAATCTTTATTTCCACACAATGAAAAAAGGTTTCAAAAGGGAGTGGTAGGTGATTGCTGACAGTAAGTGTAATATAATTAAGGAAATTTTTAAAAATACTTGGTTTGTATAAAAATATATTAAAAAAATATTGGTACGAGTATATTCAAATTTTAAATTTTCATCAAATTTTTAAAATTTTTTTCGGGGATGCAGTGGGGTGGAGGATTGTTTAAATTCAAATAAGGTTTATTTTAAATTTAAATTTTTCTAAAAAATTGGGTTTCGACATTTTTGTATTTCTACAACAACACAATTTTATATATCCTGATTTAGGAACGTTCTTCTCATTTTTCGTAAATTTTTAAAATTTTATTTTTTGCCATGGATATTCAAAGTTACGTAAGCTTGCAAATTAAAGTTTATTCTTATAAATGCTCTTTTTTTCATATCCATGGAAAATATGTCTTTATATTCAGTTGTATTTAGAGAGGATGTTAGGCCATAGAGCCCTTAGCAAAGTCTATGGGTAAAGAGAAATACTTGTGATATATTTGATTCTTTAAAACTAAGAAATTAAACACTTTTCTAATTGTGATATGCATGCATCCATTCAGCTAGCTGTGTAAACACAAAGGGTTCTACTACATAATAAATGAATCAGAAGTAAATTACATGCTTATAAAAATATACACTGGGACCAAAAATGTAAATTTATTATTGTTTAAACACACTTCAAACTTGTTATCGATAATAATTAGAGTTTTGCTATAAATCTAGAAAACTTAAAATTATAAAAATTCAGACAGATAAATTTAGAATAATTTGAATTGCATATACTGGCCTTTATACTGGAAATAAAATAACACTATTCTGTGATTCAGAGAATACTGGAAAACCGTTTTGTTCTTAAAGTATTTTCGTAACATTTTCCATTTTGTGTATCAAGTTAAAAGAATTTCAAGATATCCACAGAGAATGTAATTGTTTTCGTCAGAACTCTACAGTACAGTTAAGTGGTACAGGAAATCAGACGATAATTAAGCTATACCTATTACAGAGGCTGTTCACGCGTTTTTTAGACGATGTATATTGTATTCACAAAACTAAATTACATAAAATTCTTGTTTTAAATGTTCTACTTGACATCCCTTATTCTGAACTATCTTTCGACACCGCAATTTCCAGGATAATAATGCCTTTAGAAGTGTCAGAAGAGGTATTCTATCCCATTCCTCCTGAACAGCTTTCCAGAGTCCTGTAAGGGTTTTGGGACGACCTTTGGATAATGCAGATTTTAAAAGTCCGAAAGCACAAAAATCCATAGGTGATACATCGGGAGATTTAGTAGGGATATCAGTGAAGGGTATGGCCTCGATACCAGTTTTTTGTTCCATTTCTTTTAGGAAATTTACAGTGGATTTTGATGTGTGACTGCTAGCTTTGTCCTGATGGAGTCTCACAGAATGATGGCACTGTGGGTAAAGCGATGGTATTTCATTCAGAAAAATTGGCGATAAAATATGTTCCTGATAGTATTTGGAGTTAATCTTGACATTTTTTTCCACTCTCTTTATTTTTAACTTGTCATTATAAGAAAAACCAGCAACAATCATGAATCCCTTAGAAAAACTTTCTTTCGATTCTTTGAACCATGCACTTAAATTTTTTTCTCCCCTTTTATGATAATAAATGGCTCTTTTTTTGTTGCAATCATTTAAATACACCCATGATTCATCTATTGTGACAATTGTTTTCCATTTTTCTTTGGATAAGTGTTTCTCTTATAGAATTCTGCAGCGTGTCCTGCGTTCAGCGATATGATTTGGAAGAAGACGATGCACATTGCGTTTTTTTCGCTTTCAAGATTTAAATCAACGTTTATCATTTTGTTTACAGTGGACACCGAGCATTTTAATGATTTTGCAACTGTCCTTTGACTAGGGGGATATTCTTTTAACATTAAACAACGTACCTTTACAATAGTCGAAGATGCCCGTTTTTTCCATGGATACTTGTTTGGAATTTTTGTCCCACTTCAGGCTCCAATTTGAGGTTTTTTTCCTTTCTTGTTGACGATATTACCTATCGACGCTTTAGATATCACAAAACCATGACTCTCAAATCGTTTTTGGATAACGGAGTATGCATATTTCTCTTCGGAAAGAGCATAAATGTAGCCTTCGACCCACTGCTTTGTTAAAAACGCCATTTATAATTAAAACAAAACTTTCAAGCCGCAGACGATAATTTTTACTTTTAAAAACATAGTACAATTGCAATTATTTCTTTTGCAGCAAACGATTTTTTATTACCGCTTACCAAAATCGTCTAAAAAATGTGCGAACAGCCTCTGTATAACACTTCTTTGTTAGAGACAATCATATCTACCCTTCATTAATAATGACATAGAAAAACAATTATCAATATAAATAATTTTTCATCATAGAGCCTGAAATATTTTATTCTTCCGTCATAAATGTATGAAAGGAGAGAAACAGCGAAAGTTCAATACCATATTTAACAAAACAGTGATTAAAGAAACATATGCATAGTATATAAAAAAATGCTATGCAAACCTATGTTGGAGGGTGTGGCCCATGGAACGTAGATAGCCCAGTTTTACCTATTGGTATACAAAACTAAATACTCATTCAAATTAAACTTTTTAAAGGGTAAGTAAATTAAAAAGAAAATGTAGTCCTTTATAATACCCTACAGCAGCGGTTCTCAACCTGGGGGGGGGGGGGCGTTGAAGAATTTCAAGGGAGGCGTGATTAAAAAAGTAAAATAAAAAGTAAAACTAACTGTAATTTACTGTACTCAATTTTGCGGTCACAATGTAATCATAACATATTTTCGACATACGAACACGAATACGATAAATGTCGTACGCGATAATTGTCGTAATTGTAAAAACACTACAATTGTCGCACGTCTGGACGTTGAAAGTGACCAGAGGTGTGCTTTGTAACAGTTACAACCAAATATTCAAAAATTTGTCAAGGACAAACATTGTGAGCCCTCTCATTAATGTTGTGAAAGTGACTTTTATTACATACCAACCTCATCTAGATCCTTGATTACCTGAAATATATTTGATCTGTATTTAATTCTTTGATTTCATATGTTCTAATAATGATATGGTCCAAATTAAGATATGTGTAGTAATATTAAATTTTTTGTATGAAATTATCAATTCTATATTTACATTTAATAACCGGCTTCAGTTTCAAATTCCGATCGTACTACATGCATTGACCACATATGGTGGTAGTGGTGGTGGTGGGGGAGGGGGAGGCGTGACCTCACATCACTGTTCCAAGGGGGGCGCAGAGCCTGAAAGGTTGAGAACCCCTGCCCTACAGGATGAAATATAAACTGTTTTGTTCACATACAAACACTTTATGGTCTCGTTATAAATTACTTTCCATAAACTATTTATCTTTTCCCTCCTAATTCCTAATTAAGGAAATTTCACAGATATTATATAAAATAATAAATTGAAATCCTCAGAAGTAATACACTTCACAGGAAAAAATAAAAGTAATTTGTCTCAATTTCGTACACATAATATCAGGAGAGGATACGGGCAGAACATTTGTTTTTAACTCAAGCAAATGTGACAAAAAGAAAAATATATTGCTTACCAAACTAGTTATTACTACTTTCAAAATATATTGTAAGGCAAAATTACAGTATATAAATCTCATTGTAGTATAAATATTTACAGACTGCCTTAACAATGCAGTTGACAATTATGGATTGTCGAGCTTATACCAGAATGAAAAAAAAAAAAAAAAACCCAGAGAACTCAAGATATCACAGGTGTAGGGTTTGGACTAAGAATATGGAACTATTAAAACATAACAACCCATTTCTAGGGGTAGAGAGTTACAATCAATAACATTTGTGAATAGATCAATGAGTTAAAGATGCTAAATATTATATGCATTCACTGGAAAGGAATTTATGAGAAGGAATTTATGGAACTGCACAGACCGGACTTACTACCAGGTGCCAGTAGATGAGAAGAAGGAGGTAGCTTTTAGTCATCTATGACTTTACAGGCACATATATTAATATACTCTTTCATGTGTTTCATCAAAGAATTTAAAGCAATTGCGTTTAAATTTCATTAAGTGGTATTGATTTGAAAACTTCAAGCTTCATTTAAAAGCTTCTGATAAAATTTAGAGCTACTTTCAGGTTTCTCAACAAAATGATCACTTAAATCTAGGTCAGGAGATATAAAAGTGGTAAAATGAGGTGCAAAAAAAATAAAGGCACACAACACCATGAATATGCTAACATAAATTTGCATTAAGTTGTGAACACAATTGCATATATACCTATGGATACACATATCACATTCTGACCATTTTTAATTACAATGTTCAGTACATGTTAGATTTTCAAGGAGGTACTAGACATAATTCGGAAATATCAGATTTCCTCACAAAACATGACTTTTTATTTATTTTGCTTTTTGCCTTAGTTTTTAATATCTCAAAGACCTTATGTTCTCTGTATTGATTCCTACAGAACTAAAGCTAGAAATAATTCTGACATATTAGTGTGATGCAAGAGGAGATTTATAATTGCAAAAATCAAAATCAGAAATGCATTAAAAAATTAAAATAATAAAATGCTTTCCCTGTCCCTGCATTTTTACTGCTATGCATATAAAGCATCTTGCACACCTGCAGTGTATAGCTTCTTTACGGAACAAACTAAAGAAATGAAAGGAGAAAAATGCCAAAACAGGCATTTTGGAATGAAATCTCACCACAACAGTACAAATATCGTACTTCAGACATATTTTTCAGTAACAGACTTGATGAATCAGAAATCATTGCATTCAGACCAAAAAAAAAAAAGTGGAGGCTAGGTCATAATTTTTTTTTCAGGGTATATATTTGTTGCTTATTGTTCTAGCAAGTTATGAGTAATTAAACCAAAAGCTGAAAATAGATCTTCCACAGGGATTCTCTTGTGAAAAGAGGCTTGGAAATTTTGAGAATTTCTGAAATACTCCTTTAAATAGATGAAGGGTTTAGGTTTAATAAAGCTAAGTACCTAACAAAACTTGACTTACCAAATGATGATTCAGAGAAATAACATGCAATGTGAAAGATAAAAAATTCCAACAATTTTTCTGCCCTGAGTAGATTTACCTTTCTATATTCAGGCCTAAATTCTGGCTACTAGTTAGTGTTTTCTTCATAAATTTTTAAAAAGTTTGGGAACTCGTCACTTGACACGGTCTAAATTACGGGACCAACTTGAAGAGAGTAATGCTCAAGCAATACAGACTGGGTTTGGTATGCTGCCAAAATTAAAAGTCTCCAATGACGGACAGATGGACGGTTTTAGCCTCTGAAATTTTGCTTTCTGAAGTAACATTATTGAGGAATGTAATCCTACATAAAATTTAAGCAATCTATTTCAATTTAATATAAATATTTATTATACTATAAATATAAATGTATAAATATGCTGTATTGCTCAAGTAAAATATACAAATGAAACAGAATCAGATCAGAAAATCATACAATTACCAAGAACACGTGCAAAAATTCGGAAGTGTGCAAAAAACCAATGAACTCAAGTAGTCACCTATACAGCGGAAATTAAATCTGTGTACTGACATTTGACCCTTCTGGTCAGCTTACTATTACGGCAATCCTTGTGACGTAATCCGTGTGATCCGAGAACATAACAAAGCAATATGATCATCGGGACTGGGTGAAATAAAAGACACATAAGGAAAAACGATGATTCGGAAAACGATTGATCAAGATTCCACTGTATATTACACATAGAATTAAATTATAAAAAGACCAATGCAGGAATGTTGGGAAAAGTGCTGGACATTTTATAGCAATAAAGTTGCTTATTAAAAAATTGCTACTCTTGTTTATGTTCTCCTACAATAGGGTTATAACCTTTATAAAATCTGTTTATATTATTCAGTTTAATGGCTCAATATACTGCAAACCTGATCCAGCTAAGCTTCACTCTTACATCACCAAAGGTCAGTGATTATATCTCAGAAAAGTCGCTTCATTTTTTTCAGTTTCAACTAATTTGAAAAATTATTTAGATATGTTAAGGCAATGAAATTTAAAATTAGCTTCAGCTTATGAATTATATGTTTAGTCTATGAAAACAATTTTGAATTCTTTTCATATTTTTATTTTCTTCCTCTTCAATGAATACAATCCAGAAAATGAAAGCTTACCCTTGCTTATTCATATCTAGATTGTAAGTCTTACTATAGGCCTGAGTACATCTGGTAAAATACTTCACTGTGCTTCACCGGGTTTTGAATTCTAAATTTTTCAAAAATGAATATTCATAAATAATTTTTTGGCTAAGACTCCGTATATGTGTTCCATTCTCGCCAAGATGATTTTGCGCCAATTATTGTGGGGTGTCTCGTTTTATTCCTCTGGTGAGACCACCTCAATGGGCTACGTCAGAAGGGTTATCGTGATAGTAAGCCGTCCGGTTCAGAAAGATCAATTTCAGTATGCTCCTGCTGGGTCATTCTCTGAGAAATGGTGTTTTTAAAAAAAATGTAGCCTAAATAAAATTGCTTTGAAAACCTCAAAATTTAGCATGCAAGTACATTTGTGCTATATCTCTGTATTCTAAAAAAAAGTAACTGGCGCCGTCAGCGCCACTGTCAAAAGCTTGTCACGCTATCTCCTCTGAAACCGCTGGGGGTATGGGGTCGAGACCGATACAATAGATGCAGAAAAATGTGGGGAACAAAGTAAGACACGTCTCATCTTCATCGGACTTTAAATTTTTTTTTATTTTATGTTTTGTGGGAAAATATTGACTTTTTCATCTTCAGATTACAATAATTCACCAAAAAATGATCGCAGAATTTTGATCTTTTTACAATCTAAGACTACAGACATTTCTCTTTCAAACTAGACCTCATTTGTTTAAAAATATTTTAAAACAGACTAATATTTTCATCAAAAAATGAAATAGTTTTTCAAGAAATACCGTCCCCAAAAGGGATATAATATCGATGCTCGAATTTTTATCTTACAAAGAAAATATTTACATCATCTGGAAGATGAAAGCTTTCTCATTCATATAAACCTCATTTCAAGTCTCTATCATAAAATTTCGTCCAATCAAAAATTGTTGTTGATTTATCATTTAGGGTTATTTATAGCATATTAATGTTTTTTTATAAACATATATTTGTTCTCAGTCTCAGAACTTACAGTGCTGTTTATCTACTCTATCAATTATTTGGGAATTTATTCATACAAATTTTAAAAAAATGTTTCCTCCAAGATATACAATGAGACTTTTTTCTTTTTTGAGCAACTTAAAATACATTAATGACATTTGATAGTCACATTCACGAAATTAAAAACAAAAACAAAACAAAACATTTTTCTTTCCTTTTTAAAAGAAATCTGCTTAAAATATCATTAATGTTTAAAACATACACACAAATATGTTTTAAAATTCTCTAATACAATAGAAAATTCAAGCATGAATTAAAATACCCAGAATTTAAAAAATTTCACCTACCTATTTGCATTCACATAATCTCAAGAAATTAAAATATTGTAGGGTTTTAATTACCTTAAAACAATGGAAGCATGCATGGGTTGGAACAAGCAAGGAAGACAAACTATTGACCTTAAATATACATTTATTTGATAATGCACAAATTTCAATTAAATTGTCATAGCTATTAATATAACAATCCGTTTAATATTAACAATTTTTAACATTGAGAACCCAGAAGCAGAGGCAAACTATATAGTCAAAGATGATTTTTAGAGTCTATTGGGGAGGCACTTACTATAACTGATGTATGCAGTGATGATGGTAACAACGGCGACCGGGACCCAGAATCATCTCCAGTATAGGAACACCTTGGCGGGATATTCGCACTTCTCCAACACTCTGGGGCAGACGAGAGTCTATAACATTTAACTCTGAGGAACCAAGTCTAAGATCCGTCTCCTTCTTCTCCAATTCCTTTCATCCTTAGCGGAGCTGTTGTCCGTTTACAGGGGGGGGGGGGGCCATTCTGGCCCGCCCCTCACTTTCATTGGGCAGTGGGCTGTTTTTCTTTCAGTGGTTCCTGCCCCAATTGGTTCTTTATTAAACCGCTTCTGTCCATAGTCTATGAAGTACCCCCACCATAAGTTTATTTTGCAAAACAACTTTGACCCTTCTGATCTGACATTTTTACTGTGGGCCATAAAATAACGACCATCCATCTTGTAAAATTTAGACTTCATATCGCTATCACTGGCCACACCGACAGCTATTCTTCTATTATTTATTGGTTTACAAGCCTGTATTTACCCTTGCCTCTGCATCCTTTATAATACATTCGTTATTGGCCACACACCGTGGGGAATTATACCATTTCACTTCTGCACGTATTTCCTCTAAAATATGGAGGATTTTTTAGTGCATTAAATTTCAAATGAAAAGTCATAAATGATTTTTAAAAAACCAACACATTCACACATTTAAACAAGTTTGTAATTTCCAAAAGGAAAGGAAAGTGAAGCACCCCAGAATTTTTTATTATTTATGCTTTATTTACTATTTAGAAATGCATTGATAAAATTTTAAGAAATTTCCACATTTACCCCAGGAAATATACTTAAAATGAGTTCATCTGACTTCAAGAAATAGAAAAATGTTCTCCAAAATTTGAAAGAAGTATTTTTTAAAAAATGCTCAAATAAACTGTCATAAATGAGGAAAACAAAAAACACATTTTAACAAGATTTTATTTCTCCAAAACAAAACAAAACTGAAGCATGATTCTTTACATTTGATATTAAAGCTATATATAAACAATGAAAAATTTATTATTTAATAAGAGAATAATCATAGTATTTACAGAAAATTATGTTTTCAAATGTGTTAAGTTTTAAGTGTTTCGAGTTTTCTTTAGAAGTCGAGTCTTACTTTTAGATTCTGCCCTTTCTTTCGTTTCTCATCTAATATATTATTTTTTATTTTGCAAAAATTTTTCAAAATTATATTTGTTGAAGCCCAAATGATTTGTTTAGTGACCTGATCGCTTCCATGTTTTTGTGGACAACCATCTAAATCTAAGCATATTTCTTTTGACGAAAATATGTTTAAAGTGTTATTGACTGCAAATAGACGTTGATTAATTATTTTTAAAAATTCACATCCAAATTCTTTTAACAATTTTGATAAAATAATATAATTATGTATTATCATGTAAATGATTTTATGATGTGGATGTCGTAATAATCCTCGATCTAGCTTCCTTATTAAAATAAATTTTTCACTGAAATCTAAGGATTTGTTTCTTGTCAATTTAGCTTCACAGAAAGAACAATTGATTTGATTTAAAAATGAAAACACACAATATCCAGAAATGTAAGTCAGAATTGGCAAAATATCTTGTACCTTTTCAAAATCAGTATCATTAACAGAAACAATTAAAGAGGTACAAAAAACTTTCTTTCAAATTATCATTTGATATATTGATCAGAGTAACAAAGTGGCATCAGTCTAGTCTCACTACGTCATCACATTTTCTGGCAAACCGTGCTTGGGCCTTCTCTCATGAGGGGGTGTTGTCTGGGTCCGATTTCACTTTTTTCCACTGACAAACAAAAAGGGACCCTTTTTTTCCCACCTCCCATTTCATGGTTGTGGCTTCATGGACCCTGAAACATATACATCTTCAGCAAAGTGTCCACTATCACTTAGGCAAACGTGACATTAGCAGATTCTGAACGTTATCAAACCGTGAAACGTAAGCTAGAAGGTGAATCTTCATCTGAGACTATTAGTAGTGAAAGAGATATAAACAGCTTCCTGAAAACTTCATTACGTCAAACTACCATAGAAAACTTTTTCTTGCCCCCTTCCTGTAGTTGAAATGTTAAAACTGTTAAGCAGGTGTGTTGTAACAAACATTGGATTTTTTCTCCTCTTACTATAATCATGTGTATCTACTTATAGGTCTAAGTTGTATTTTTTAAATTAATAGTATATTATTAAATTAATAGCATAATATTAATTAATAGTAGCAAATAATATAGTTGTACAAAGCAAAGATGACACCTGAGTCACAGGGCCAGCATGATACGTTTAAAAAAATATATAAGTTCTGACTTTTTGACATTTTAAATATTACAAGGTTTATAAAAATAGTTAATGTTGTGAAATTTAGTCAGTTTTCTTTTAATTGGAGCACGTGATTAAACATACTTACCAAGTTTTGTGCTTAAGGTGTAAAATAAATTATTAAAATAAGCCAAGAACATAAAATCCAATAGCGCACCTTAACAATGTTATTTAACTATAACACTACTCATATTATTAACAAGTATAAACAACCTAATCCTAAACGAAGCAAAAAAATAGGATTATAATCATATGAAACACTGTCAAATAGACAAACTAAATGTCAAACACATGTCAAATTTAAGATGAGTGTTTATTCTTGGGACTGTATACCAAATTATCATTGCCATTAGTTAAAAAAAATGTTAGGTAAAATGTCAGTGAGGTATTATGTTTGCTTTGTAGCACTTCAAGATTAATTAATGATGAGGATTAATGTGACAAATGAGCCTGTTTTATTGAAACCAATTTAGATATGTCTGGCTTTATCTTCATTAATTTCAAGCGCAAGTCAGGTTCAAGTTGCAATCGTGTCCTATATTTATTTATGATTAATAGCATAGCTGAAAATCGAGTTTCGCAGAGATATGATGTGTTGAAAGGCATTAAAAACTTTATCGCTTTGTCCGAAATATGCTTATATTCATCTCTTCTTTTTAACCCCAAACTACATAAGTTACCTTTTTTTTACTCATTCATGAGACTTCCGTCACATGAAATATCTATAAGCTGATCTCTTTCTTGAACCGAACAATTATCTAGCACAGTATCCAAAATAGAAAAACAACTTTGACAAATCTACAGATTAAAATCTTTCGTTTAAGACCAAAATGAAGTAAATTGATGCAGTAGTTTTCTCTCACGGACTGCCCAAAAAGTCGGCTTAGCAACTTAAATATATAGATGTAGTTAGTTTCTTTATGTAACGATTATTAAATTGGGATAATTAAAATTAACAGAGCAAGACTTGATTATACTAAATCGTTACTACATTTAAATCCTGTCATTAGTATTAAAATTAATGGTTAGAACAATTAAATATATTAAGAGCATTGTGTCTAAAATGAAATGCAATAACCCAAAGAATCAATAAAATTAGTACTAAGTTTGATTGCTGGATGCACCTCAGTGAAGGTTATGAATCGTGAATTAAAATATTTAAAATTAAACTTGATTTACCTTATTGATAAAAGAAAACCTGAAATAAAAATCCTCTATAAAGGAAACTAAAGAAAAACTACAAGGCAATAGAATGACATGACAAAACTTTACAATAAAAATAACATGATTTATTAACACATAATATGATCAACAAATACAAGGTCTTTAGGATATTATTTTGAAACTATGCTATAAAATAACATGCCGATCAAATCAATTATCAATTTCAAGAGGACTCTATTACCTCTGCCGATTACATCAATTAACAATTTCGTAGTGCAAGAAGAAAAATTTAAAACTCAAAGGTGCGGTTGGTAAAACAAAAGAAAAAAAACCTAAAGCTTAAATATTAAAAAAAAGGGAAATTAAAATTACCATTTGCAGACATTTTAGAAACTAAAGAGATGAGGTTAAGGGCCAGGACATGGACCAAATTAATTATTTACTATTATATTACTAAATTCAGTGTTTACTATTATGGTAATTATTTAATATAATTTATCTACACAACATTTACTGTAGCTTTTTTCAAGCTACCATGCAGTTTACCGCCTAGAGTAATACCTTGCACACGACAGTCTTTTACACAAGAACTTACTCATAACTTAAAAAGTCAATAACATATCCTGTGAGGATGTCGATAACACATCCTACACCTATGAGTGATGTATGTCCTGATGTTAATCGTGTTCTATTAAAATTAACACTTATATCTAAAATTTCAGCAGAACTACAACCAACACTTTGATATGCCTGTTTAATCTCACTATAGATTTCAATAAATATACTTTCAGATGCCAAAGCATATGCACCATCTGAATGTCTTGCTTACTTACCATATGCTGTTGATGAAAAGGGTTTAATATTCACCATAGAAAATTTTTTTCAATGCCTGTATAACCTTTCCCAGCATGTGAAATAGCTCGGGTAATTCTCAAATTCACATCATGACTGGCAATTCCAGTCTTCAAAGAGGAATTCATCACTGTTTTGTTTTCTTCACAGTAACTACATGTCAATTTCAAACTGTATGAAAACCCTAACTTGTTTCCAAGTTCAAGTTTTAATATTTGATTTTCAGAGTCACAACACTAAGCACATTTTAAGTAGCACACATGTGTTATTGCATTTTTGACAGCACAGAGTAAAGTGTGAAAACAAACAAAAATACAAATCTACTAAAAACTAATGTAGTAAATCTACTAATCTACAACCAAAAGGGCTTATATTTCTTAGACAATCAATATGAATAATTCTGTTACGACTTAATTGTTCAGCATTTTGAGTTATCACATAAATCATTAGAAATAACAATGATACACTCGTAAAAATCGTGAAAATATAAAAAAATGAAGAAATAACCAGCAAAGCGATGACCGAAACGTAAACAAAAGTAAATAACTTTGTAAAAGTAAATTTCACACTCTTATTTGTGCGTTTCAATTGATATTTAAGCATTAAAAAATGTATTAAGTTTATACATAAAATAATACACTTGTAAAAATCGTGAAAATAATATAAAAAATGAAGAAATAACCAGCAAACAAGCGATTACCGAGACGTAAACAAAAGTAAATAACTTCACTATTACATATATTTATGTGTAAAAGTGAATTTCACTCTCTTATTTGTGCGTTTCAATTGATATTTAAGCATTAAAAAATGTATTAAGTTTATATATAAAATAATACACTTGTAAAAATCGTGAAAATAATATAAAAACTGAAGAAATAACCAGCAAACAAGCGATTACCGAAACGTAAACAAAAGCTAACTTCGTAAAAGTTTGCCACAAAAACACGTTGGCGAGAAATATTTTCCACTTTTGCCAAACACAGTAAAATCGTAAACATTGGCGTAAAAAAATCCAAGATGGCCGACCTGGCCCCATTTCCTAGACTGGTCCCCTTTATCTTTAAGTACTTAAATGTCTATTGTCTAGTTCTTAAGAATTTCTTTAAATAAAATTCTTGTATTTTGAATATATTGTTCCCCTATCACATTTCCGGTAAGATAACCTATGACATATTTTTGAAAAAATTAAATGTTGACATACTTTTTGAAACCAAGTGACACTTGGCGAATATTTAAGCTGTTTTAATTATTTACTCCGGATCAATGCTGCAGTCAACTTTTTTTTTAATTAAAATATTCTAAGGTTGTTTAATATCTACTTCTTGTTGAATTTTAACATAAAGTGTTCCATATCAAGCTAAAAGTTTTAAAACAGTGTGAAATGGTATTTTCGTAAATTCATAATTAGAACTCTACTTGGTGAAATTTACCGGTATACGCATTGTATTAGCATTTAGTTTCCATAACAATAAAATAGCGTAAAACGTAGATACCATATATATCATATTCAACATGTAAACAACAAACAGCTCTCTCATACAATACAGAAAAAAATATCTGTAAACTAAACTTACTTATATACATGTTTATTTTTCTAGCCTCATCTGGAAATCAAGATTTTTTTGTCTGCCAGGGCAACCATCTTGGATATTACCCCGTCTATAGATAGTTAGGCGATATCGTTGCCACTCATTCCAGAATAATAGCAGCGCCTTACCAGTGATTAATAACTGCTATCTGCTTCAAAATGTTAGCCATTGACATTGTCATTAAACGCTACTGAGGCTCCTCGGAACTAAAGCTCCTTATCCTCAGAATCCGTGGTCGAGCATTTCATGATTACCGTTCTCAATAATGATAAAAATAGTACTGAAAATGTGTGGGGAAAACGTTATATTGAATTAAAATTAGTTTTAAGAATTTAGATTGATTGGTAATGTCAGAATAACTGGGGGTATAGAGAGAAAATTAATAAAATGTAGGGGAGGATTTCGGAAAAAGTATTTAAGCTAGGGCCATCAAGACAAGATTCAAAGCACAAGGAAGGATGATCAGACAGAAAACAATGAAGAGCGAGTAGCTAAGTATTTAGGGAGAGCTATTGGATTTGGGGATCCCCTTCGAAGAGGTATTATAACTCCCCCCCCCCCCCCCCTTCGTCAGAGAACCGCTGTCACGAGAGGGAATCGTGAGGTGAAGTTATGGTCGATAATTTGGAGGAAAGGTCGGAAACCAGAAGTAGTCGGACTATTCACAGTTAGATTTCGAAGAGGAAAGGCAGATTAGTTATTGCGAGTGGGATCAAGCCCAGGGTATATTATCAGTATGGCTTTAGGACGCCTGGGAAATTCCGAAAAGTCATAATCCGGAAGGTTAGCTAGGTCTTCATATTTTACAGACTGTATATTTTCATAGAAGTTTATTGCCAGTTCTTTTATGTGGTGCTGGATGGGTACTATTGTCATATCTCCATATATTACTTCATTACGGAGGTACCAAGGGCCTTTCCTATTTCCACGGAGAGTTTTATTTTGTATAGTCTGTAATCTTTGAATGTGAGAGTACGCTGCTGAGCCCCAAACTGTAGCAGCATATAGTAAGATGGGCCTCAAAATAGTCTTATACAGAAAAAGTTTATTTTCAATATTCGTTTGGTTCTGGTACAGGAGGTGAGCTAAGGGTCTACGGGATTTAAGGAAATTTCCAGTATGGAATCCAGTGTTTTTTTCAAATTATCCTACAGTCTAGATATACACCAAGGTATTTACCTTCTCTCTCGAAGTGTACCGAGTGACCATATACTATGACCGGTGAAGGTGAAATTCTGTTAAAAATGAAGAACATAGCCTTTGTTTTAGTAGGGTTTAATTAAATTTTCCACAATTTGAACGAACTTTACAGAATGTCAACGTACCTACGCAGATATTTGTGAATGTAGATCTCTAGTGCGTTGCGAAGTTTTTCTAACTTTATTCCTATTTTTGAGTTTTGAAGTAAAGGAGGAGTTTCTTGTAATTATATTGGTATGTGTGTCTTGGCAGAGCTAAGTGAGCTATTAATGGAGCCAGTGATGGAGGTAACAGCTTTATGTATATCACCTTTACTATTAACGCTATTGAATGGGGGGAATTAAAAACAAAATTGGTATAATCAGTGCAGTTAATGAAGTGTGGGGGGGGGGTTGAGGATGGAAAGAAGGTGAGTGTTAGAAAACAAATTTAGAATGTTTGGGTTATGATCAGAGGAGAGTTCATTTATGAAACTAATATACGGAAAGTTAATATTATTGAGAAGACCGAAGTCGATTACTGATTGTGAGCCAGAGTAGCCGAAGCGGGTAGGGATGAGGGGAGTGGAAACTATATCTATTCAATTATAAATGCAATATTCATTGATTTGCTTTCCGTAACGGCAGTTGAATTTTCTATTGTAATCACAATTCCAACGGGTGTGGTGAGCATTAAATTCCCCCATCAGTATTACCTTATCTCCCAGGGAGAATAAATTTTGACGATCTCACCTCATAGGCAGCTCTTAAATATACACTTACGACATAGATAGGGTTATTGAGAGTTGGAAAATTTTTAACAGTGGTATTTTCTAAGATGTTTAAATTAAGGCTAGGTATATGGTCATATTTAAGGTTACGTCTGATATAGATTGCCGTACCTCAATAGGAAAGGGTATTAGTATAGCTATCAGCTCGCGGTGTGTGGATTAGATTATAATTTTGAATTTTAAGATATCTCGCGTGACGGATTTTAACTTCCTGTACAAGAACCAGATCCATAGAATTATCAATAACAAAGTCCCTCAGTTCATCAGTTTGGGTTTGAAGCCCACCAGTGGTCCAACTCAGTATTCTGACTGCAGATCGGGGGATTAGAGAGAAGACAGCGCTTCCACGGGATTTGTCATGACGACTGGGAGATTAAAATTACCTATTAAGTTACTCAGTCCACTTTGTTGCAAGTTTAATTGTGCTGCTTGGATGCTGAATAACAATCTCTCTATTGTTTTAAGTCATCTATATACGCGTCCAGTTGGTTTAAAGTTAAAGTATTAGGAATAACATTTGTGGTGGGAGTACTTATGTTCTGAATTAGAGCTGGTGTTACGTTATTGTTTTATATTACTTTGCTTACTGGTGAGGCGGGGGACCCTGTTGTATATTTTTAAGTATTGCATTGAAAGATTTAGTTGGTTCAGTTTCTGCGGTCTTGTTCGTGTGAAGTATCATCCTCTTTTTTCTTCACTGACATTTCCTATGTCTCTGATGGTTTTAACCTGTTGTTTTTTAATGTAGTTGGCGTGACGAATACAGCCCTTAAAACTTGCCGTGTGATTTCTCCGAAAGTTATAGCAGACGGCTTTCTCAGGTAGGGGCTTGGTGCATTCATTGGTACGAGGGTTTTCTGATCATTTTAGACATCTGGCATTCATCCTGCCGTTATCGCTATTGTGATGAAAATTCTGGCAATTATAACACTGTTTCGCCCCCCCCCCTTTGAAATTTATAGACTTCTTTTCTGACTATGAATTCCAGAAATTCCTTCAAATGGTAAAATTTCCCTGGTATTTTCTGAAGGTAATAGGTTGCATGGAGATATTGAGAGTTTAGTTTTATCTTTGATTCGTTTTAATTGGGAGACCCTTTGTACCTGGAATCCTAGGTTAATTAGCTCTTGCCTAACTGCTTCAATCGGAATGTCCAAGGGGATACCCTTAATTAGTATTTTAAGTGGTTGCTGTTCGTGTGGCATCATGGCGAATAATTTAATATTATTTTTAGATAGGAGATCCTGGGTTTTCTTAAATTGTTCACTGTTTTGGGTAAAACTTTAACGAACTACAATGAGTCGTGGGGGGCAATTTTATTTTAAGCAAACTGTTTATTTCACTATCTATATTTCTCCACTAGGTCTCTGCTCTTTATCCAGTGCTGCTAATATCCAGAAGGGATCTGGTTTTCTTTCTCCGGGTGCCTGCGCATTAGGATTGGGAGTATTACCAAATTCTATTTCTTCATTCACTCCACCGTGATCGAACGATAACACACTAAAACGATTATTAATACAGATCGCTTCCTCCCTAGCTTCCTCAATATTTGATATTTTGCAAGCTTTTTAGTTTTCTGTGTAGTGCTGACAAAGTTAGATTCCTCATTATCGTTAGCATTAGTTTTAACATTATCATACTCATTTTCAGTGTCACTAAATTCCCCAGTTTTTTTGCCACAGATTACGATACTCAATATGCTTACCCAACTCAAACACATTATCAGTACTACAAGCTAGAAAAGCAGTAATGAAATCCCACATACCTTGTAGTGTCTTTACAGCCCCATAGAAGTGCTCAGAGTCCTTTACGGTTGCAGTCAGCTTGTAGTGTAAGTCCGTTAGAAATTGGGAAATCTTTATAGCTTTATCACTTTATCCGAATTAGCAGAATAGTCCGGTAATTCACTTTTTCCTTTGATGATGATGGCGAGGTTCCATGCAATTTTATAAGCATTGTGATTGTTCGGACAGATCTTGACATTCTCCATCTCGAGGGTGTCCGTATTTGAAGACAAAGCCATTTTGACATTAATCTTAGAAATAAGCACAATTGAAGGATTGCTTTGACTCTACGCCCGTCACTAGTACAGACCCGTCACACATACGCAAGAATAAAATTTCCCCGTAAGGTCACAGACGCAATTAAAGTACCGAAAGAAAGCAATCAAAGAAACATGTGAGCAAGCACGAGGCCTAACTCATTTTAATGTAGAGCCATCTATACTTTTTAGTTGCGTCACTCCTAGTACATCTCTCGGACATGTTGATTTCCGGGAGGATTTTTTGACTAGTATTACCAAACATGATCATCTGGAACTACTGAAGCAAATGGCTCTTGAAGTCATTAATGCTATTCCTGACCGCGCCTTGGTAATCTATATAGATGGTAGCCGGTTGGATACGGGTAGGCATCTATTCTAACACTTCCCAGGGGGATTTTAGTGCTAGCGTGAGAAACGCTGACCGTGTTCTGTCTTTACATCGGAACTTATCGCTATCACTTGCGCTCTTGATCATGCAATCTATTCTGATAGGGACAGCATTTGGATCCTGCCGGACAGCAGAAGCTCCATTCAGTATTTAAGGAATTGGTCGGAGATCATGGATAGTACAGGTGAAGGTATTATTTCCAAGTTGGCAAGGCTTGGTGAGAGGAGTTCTGTATGCCTCGAATTGATGCGGTTGAGCAGGATACTGTCTGTGTTTCTCTTTTGCAGCGGGTTTCTTGGATTTGGTGTAGACTTTTCATACACCAGGGGGAGTGAATAAAACAACAGAATAAATTTTAACATTATCATATTCATTTTAAGTGCCAATAAACTCCCTAGTTCTTTTCTGGTTTTTTGGACAGAGATTACGATATTCAATATGTTTATCCAATTTCAACACATTATCAGTACTAGTACAAGGAAGAGAAGTAGTTATCAAATCTCACATATTATCCACCTCCCGTCAGAAGAGGCTTGGAAAGTAGTATTAAGGTTGATGCCTCGGGGAAGTCGATTATCGAAATGAGAGGTCGGGGATAATCAACACCAAAATACCATTTCCCGCGGAAAGTATTTATCGTTCTTTACGCATTAAGAAAATTATGAAGGTTTAACTATTAAGGCTTTAAGAAAACCATCGAATGTTTTGATTTCTATTTTCATGTAATCAACGTATTTTGATACTTTATAACCCTGCATCGTACTATTTACTATTTCCCGAAGTAATGTGAGAGAGTTTCAGAAATTCTCAATAAAACTTAGTCATGTTTACATTTTTAAATACGGGATCATAGAAAGATGAATTATTATAGATGCGGGTTTCTGGGTATTTGCGTTTTCGCAATTGTTAGTTTTTTCTTTCGCTATAGGAGACGCTATCTATTCGGTAAATTTGTTTCATTTAAAATAACAAGTGTGGCCAGTTCTATTAATAACTGATGCAAATATAAAACAAAAGGGCTATCAGAAACTGATGACAGCACGAATAAATGATAAAAATCACACTACTGATGTGTGGTTTTCAATTATAGATTTTTTTTTCATTTTATGTATTGTACAAAGTTGATTATTATCAGAGTTTAGGTAATTCCTGTTTTTGAATTTCTGTAAGGCATTTCGTACAAATCATATATTTTTAAAGAATTTTGTTTTATTTGTGATATAAGTGGTCGGTTCTAGAAATGAGAGATTAAACATAAAACGATTATTTAAGACCTTAAGTCATGCTTCTCACATAACACACTGATCTCTATTAGACGTCTATAATACCTCACCTCATAAAAACGCGTACCTCTATAAGACGTCGAAAATATCTACATCACGTGGAATGAAGCTCTATAGTAGCTCCGAGGTGTGCTCTCTTTGAGATCCATAAGACGTCTACGATATCTAAGCGGCACTCTATAGGACGTCTATAAGAGCGAAAATTTCAATGTGGAAGGTACGCGATTTAGATATTTTAGACCACTAAAGGACGTCCCGCCCAAAAAAAAACACTATATTTCGGATCTTAATTTATTAATAATAAATTAAGAAAAATTAATTAAGCTTAATTTATTTCGAACAATTTGCCTTTAAATAGGACATTTTTATGCAAAAATATTTTTATGCATTTTATACAAAGAGTATAAAAACTCTTTGTTATACTTCCATAAATTTACTTTTAGCTTTAGAATCTCTGTAGCAATTATTTGCTACAGAGATTCTAAAACTAAAAGTAAATTTATGAAAGCATAATAAAGAGTATAAATAATTTTTCTTAATTTATTATTAAGAAATTAAGGTCCAAAATACAATGTAAATATTAATATTTACCGCTACTTTTGATGTTATTACGATGACAATTGTCATACATTATAACTGCCAAAAATAGCGATATATATATTTATATATAATTACTTAAATAATAATATTATTATTAATTTTTAATGTAAAAATATTTAAAAATAATTATAATATTAAATATTATAATAATAAAACTAATATTTTTACATTAAAACTTGGTATTAATGCATTCTGAAATTTAAGAAAAAAAGAAAATTAACCAAAATGCTAATTGTGCAATTGAAAAACTGAACTGTCTAAAGTGTGGCCCAAAAGCCTTTAATATGCGGCCCAAACGCAAATTATGAAAATATTTAAATTTACACATTTTTATTAAAAAAATAAATGTTTGCAATATTTTTCATATATAATCGATTCGTTAACATTTATTTTGAAATAAAAATTTAAATAAAAACATCTTAGTATACCATGAGAATTTACGTTTCGAATTATGTGTGTATCCACTCGAGGGCGAATATTTTGAAGAATTACAATATTTGTATGCAGTATATTCCATTGTATTTTGATTTCCTAATCCTTTTGGCCAAGGGAGCCTGTTAACCTTTATAGTCGTGATCCGACAAATCATTATCATGTACAAGTAATTATAGCTGTAGAATCAACTCTATTTACATCTGGTTTATTAACACATTAAAATCTCGATTAGATAAGTCATTTACAAAGGTTCGTTTCGACGAACGTAAAATCCACCATGAGAGTAGGGCTCATTATTCAAAGTCCGTCCGAGACCCTGTCTCTCCGTACGTGTGTCGACCCTTCAACAGTCCAAGTCTATTCTCCCCCCTTCGTTAACGGCGTCCCTATTTATCCATTCTTCTCAGAGCCTCCTCGAACCATCCATGACGAATTTTCTTTCCTGCCGACTTTTCCAAGGTAAAAACGAGCCGCTAATGGATTTCACAAATCATTCTAAATGATTTGCGTCCTTTTATTTAGAATGTCGCACTTCTCCAAAGGTGTATATCGTTCGACACCTGTTTGCGTTTCTTTTGGGCTCATTGAAGACGCTATTACTCACGTTCATCAATTCCACTTAGGAATGGGAGACGAGAGTCTGACATACGCCCCTTCCTTTAGAAGTGAAAAAAGCCCTTTGAGACGTTTTCACGTTTGAACAACAGTCTCTGTTGATCAGAGGATAACGAGGCACACCCATGGAGTAATAACTGCGCTTTTTAACTTGTGACGGGGGCGCTTTGTAGCCACAACAATAACACATTTTTACAAGTAAATGATTCCATGTTTTCATCTGCATATGAGATAGCCACAACATTTACAGGTAACAAAAATTACTTTTCACACTTAGCCTTGACACAAAATTAATATTATAATTCTTGCTCATTTCTTAACTTTAAACCAAACACCAACAAATTATTTGACTACAAATCACTTATCTTCAATGCAAGAATTTCTAAGCTAATTACACTTTTGATTCCTTTTTTTTTCAAACTCTTTAGGAATTTCCTGGCTTAATCTTAACCAGTTAAACTTACATATTTTAATGAAACTTCCCCAAATCTCTAGGGAATACTTAACATTAATTTAGTTCTTCACTTAAAAAAACATAAACCAAGTGTTCATACAACAAAACAACCAAAAAAATAACTATCACATAACTTATACACTTAAATTCTCGATACCATTATATTTACAAATTTAATCCGTTTTTCTTAGGATTCAACAATATTAGTTATCAATGCAATTACCAAAATACACATTTAATTAAATTTTCAATGAATTCTTCGAGAGCTACTTAAATCAATTTTATAACATTTATAAAATACACAATTACGTGAGTTTCCCGGAATTCTTTGGGAATTACTTAAATTTGTGATTCTCTCTGCGATTTTTACGGGACCCTAAATAAATACGAATGGGTTTTTGGCTTTATTATTTCAGCATCTCTCATTGACTCCTTTGTGAATTTGTGATCTAGTATCGGTTCAAAATCACCATTTTCTGTGGAAGTCTTTTCTCCCATAGTTTGTGTCTGTTTCCTACCCGTATCGCTGGGGCTTCCCTGGGCATTTAATTCTTCGTTTCGTTTTTCCCTTTGATTATTTCCATTCTCATTATTAGTTTCCTCTAACCCTTTATTCCTTAACATATCAATTTGATCTTTCCTCTCTTTTTCCGTTGAAACTCCAATTTCTCGTACCTCATCCAAATTCTCATTGAGACTTAATTCCCCATCCAAAATTTTATCCATTTCTCTCACCTCATCTAAATTCTCATTGGGACTTAATTCATCACCTCCTCCCTTATAGTACATCTCCTCATCCTTCTTCTCACTTCCCATTTCAAACATATAAAGGGGAATAATCATCTCCTCCTCTGTCTCATCTAAATTCTCATTAGGACGTAATTCACTACCTCCTCCCTTATAGTACATCTCCTCACCTGTGTCTCTTGCGCTTTCAAATCTATTCGGGGAACTAGCCATCTCCTCCTCTGTATCCCTTACAATTTCGAACATATTAGGAGGAATAATCAACTCCTCATCTAATATCTGATCTATACTCTTACTCAAATGCATTTGGGAACATGCTACCCCTTCAAGGACCTCCTTTCCTTGAGTAATTACATCCCTCACTTCCCTTTCCTGTTGGGTTTCAATTTTATTCTCAGGTTGAATAATTTCGCCTCTGTTAAATTCCATCTCAAATTTATTTCCCCTCTGATCCCCTCTATTTCTGAGATTTTGAACTCTTTTGGGGCACTGATATTTCAAATGGTCTTCACTATTACAGACAAAACATCTTTTATCCTCCTTTTTCCGGTCAATTTTGGCAAATACCTTATCTGTTTTAACTAGTGGTTCAAGGATAACCCTTTTTTCCTCTTTCAAAACTCCTTCGAAATTATTATTAACCCTTCCAATACTTTCGCTGACCATTAAACTTGAAAGTCTTTGAGTTGCCCTCATCCTCAATTCTTCAACTTCTAATTCTTTCAATTTTAACATCATTTCTCTTTGTTTCTCTCTTTCCTGTCTATCTATCTCCTGTTTTGCTATTTCTCTTTGCTCTCGTTCTAATCTCTCATTAATTATGGCAAATAACCGTTCCTTAGCGGACTCTTCCTCATATTTCTCACTTCCTAATATCATTTCCTTAAGATCAGTGTATGTCCTGTTCTCAGAAGACGGACCAATCCCTGTTAACTCTGTAGCTAACAAAATTAAATCGGCTTTCCGCCCCTTCCTATGAATGCCATTTTTCGCTTATGTCACTTAATCACAAATGCAGCAAACAAGTATAAATTCACTTTTACCACTATAACAAAATTTAACCAACTATACTGATCTTGAACTATTTACCTCAACAATTATGATAATTCTACGAGCATTTAACTACTACAATTATAAATCACTTCCACTAATAACTAGTACGAACACTTGTACATTTTTCCCGTTATACAAAATAACACTTTTTCACTTTTACAATAATAATCCAAAAATTCAATAACTCAACAAATTACTTCCATCATTATACACATGAATCAACACTTCAACACTTAACAAAATTAATTCGATTCCCTCAACTAATTACTACCGCTATCTCATACACAGGGAGAAAAGATAGAATCACTTACCCCTTTTTCACCTCGATGAAAAACAGTCACTCTGATCTTTCTCTGCTGCCGCACTTTGATCACAGTTCAAGAGAGTTCATTATATAACCACGTCGTTGATGCACACTTCACTCCGATGTTGAATTTCTCCTGATACAGGTGTCTCTTCCCGTTTCCTGACCAGTTCCCGAGTAAATTTCTGTCGCTGAAGTCGTGTCTAGTCCAATTCTCTGATGCACATCTCACTCCGACCTTGAATTTCTCCTGGCCCAGGTTTCTGCTCCCGTTTCTTGACCAGTTACCGAGTAAATATCTGTCGCTGAAGTCGTGCCCAGTAGACTCGTTCGGGATCCACTTCTCTTGAAACTGCGTCTCCTTAAAGATATATCACCACTCTAGTACTCTAGATCATCTTTTTCTGATACCTTCCGTTTCGCTGGGGTCCTCCCACGTTCTTTAATTCGACTACGCCAATGTTAACCTATATAGTCATGATCCGACAAATCATTATCATGTAGAAGTAATTATAGCTGTAGAATCAACTCTTATTTACATCTGGATTATTAACACATTAAAATCTCAATTAGATAAGTCATTTACAAAGGTTCGTTTCGACGAACGTAAAATCCACCATGAGAGTAGGGCTCATTATTCAAAGTCCGTCCGAGATCCTGTCTCTCCGTACGTGTGTCGACCCTTCAACAGTCCAAGTCTATTCTCCCCCCTTCGTTAACGGCGTCCCTATTTATCCATTCTTCTCAGCGCCTCCTCGAACCATCCATGACGAATTTTCTTTCCTGCCGACTTTTCCAAGGTAAAAACGAGCCGCTAATGGATTTCACAAATCATTCTAAATGATTTGCGTCCTTTTATTTAGAATGTCGCACTTCTCCAAAGGTGTATATCGTTCGACACCTGTTTGCGTTTCTTTTGGGCTCATTGAAGACGCTATTACTCACGTTCATCAATTCCACTTAGGAATGGGAGACGAGAGTCTGACAGAGCCCTTCACAGAAAAAGGGGTCATCGAACTTTCGCGAAAGTTCGCCAAATCGATCCGACCTGTTGACTTTCCTCTCGCTGAATCCCGTTCTGCGCGAGAGCTTGGCACATGGCCACGTGCCCAGTTCCTACGTCACGCACCGCACCACCTTAGACTTGCCCCAATCGCGCGTCTGCTATAGCTCGGGGTGTTCCAGAAAATTCTCCATGCTCTCCGAGTATAAAAGGGATCCCTGACCGGTCCACGATCAGTAATCATTTCTGAAAGAGTTTCAGAGTTGCCAGTTCAGGATATCTCTACTTGAGATTGAATCGAATCTCTTCTACTGCGAATTCTGTTACGCTACTGTACTGGTAGGTGCCTTGTGTCTCAGTTTCATTGTCATTAAAAAATCTCATGTCATTAAAAAATCAAGAAGAACCTAAAAAAAGAAAAATTGAAGATGAAAAAAGAGTTTTCAATGAACACTGAACGGACAAATACTTTTTTATTGAGGAGAATTATAAAGCACTTTGCTTAATTTGAAGGGACTTTGTGCCAGTTTTTAAAGACTACAATTTGAAACGACATTATAGTCAAAAGCATGCCACAAATTACGTTGTACACTGAAGTGCCACTGAATTAGGGATACCTACCTAGTAACGAGTTGGGCCTCCTCTGGCCTTGATAACGGCTGCCACACGACGAGGCATAGATTCAACAAGTTTCTGGAAACGTTCCACGGGAATGGCTTGCCAAATATTGGCTAAAGCTGTCCATAATTCAGTAAGGTTCTTTGGTGCTGTGTGATGGCCTTTCACGCCTTGTTCCAAAACATCCTAAAGATGCTCAATAGGATTTAAATCTGGGCTTCTAGGTGGCCAATTCATGACAGAGAAGTCAGAGGAATGCTCATCCAACCAGCCAGTATCCAACCGAGACTTGTGAGAGGTACAGTTGTCTTGCTGGAAAACTCCATTACCGTGCGGATAACAGAACAGCATTAACGGATGGAGGTGATCACCCAGCAACTCTACGTACCGAATTGCATTGAGGGAGGTTGCTACAAGCACCAAAGATCCCAAACTGTGCCACGAAAAAACAGCCCAGACCATGATTGAGCCACCATGCCCTTGTACAGTTCCAGCCAGGCATGCAGGATCCATGGCTTAATGAGCCTGACGCCATATTCTCAGCCTCCCGTCGGCGTTAAGTAGTCGGAATCGAGACTCATCACTCCATGCTACTCGTTTCCAGTCCTCTACACTCCAGTCTCTGTGCTCTCTTGCCCAGGCAAGACGTGCAGCCCGATGGCGAGTATAGAGCAATGGTACTCTCGTAGGTCGACGGCTCCCGAAACCCATACGGTGAAGCGAGCGTTGCACAGTCCGTTTACTGACTGTACGACTGGCACCGTTATTAAACTGGGTGGTAATTTGAGCTAATGTTTGGCTTCGCTGGCTACGTACAATACGCCTGAGCCGTCTCTCACCACGCACTGTCAAGGCTAATTGTCCTTTGCAGTTTCTCCGATCACTAGTTTTTTTTCCACCATCCATGTATTCTTGGTATACTCTTGACACTGTCGACCTTGAAAATCCTAGCTGTCTGACGATTTCGGAAATTGAATGGCCCATGCGTCGCGCACCTACGATTTGTCCGCGATCGAAGGCGTCTAAATCAGGCAGTTTACCCATACTGGCAATTCCAACAACTAATTCAGAACAACCACAGTACGCGCTATATATGCAGTTACCACAGCGCCCTCACTTGCGCATACATGATGCGCAGCGCTACACAATTTGCATAGGCTTTGCTATCCCTAATTCAGTGGCACTTCAGTGTATATCTCGGTATTTGCCGTAAAGATAAAATCACAGAACTAAAAAAAGGGCTATCGTCTGAACAAAATTTTTTTAAAAGATAGTTGCTCAAAATAATAACATTGTAAAAGCAAGTTATGTCGTAGCAAATTTAATAGCGAAAAAATCAAAACCTTTTATTGATGGCGAATTTATAATGGGTATTAATATGGAATGTATGGAAAGCGTAGCAAACATAATTTGCCCTGAAAAAAAGTTGGATTTTTCTAAAATCAGTTTATCACACCAAACTATAGCCATAAGAATTGACGAGTTGGGGAATTCAGTTGAAAAGTCTTTAAAGCAATTGTACTAATTTTAAATTTTATTCATTAGCCATGGACGAAATCACTGACGCTTCTGATACGGCAGAATTTTCAATTTTTATAAGAGGAATCGATGACCATTATAATATCACGGAAGAAATGGTTGCTTTAGTATCGTTAAAAGACACAACCAAGTCTGTAGATTTATTCGATGCATTAAAAACGACGATGAAAATGTTTTCCTTATCTATCAAAAATTTATCAGCTATCATAACCGATGGAGTCCCTGCCATGGTTGGTAAAAATGAGGGACTCGTTAAAATGGTTAATAATAAAGCCGTCGCTGCCGGCAATACGATCTTGATGGCATATCATTGTATTGTACATCAGGGCAATTTATGAGGAAAATTTTAAAAAATGGAAAGTGTATTAAGCGTTGTTATAAAAAACCATTAACTTTATAAGAGCAAAAGGACTTAAACATAGACAATTTCAAGAGTTTCTTAAGGTAATGGGCACTGAATTTGCAGATGTTATTTATTATACAGAAGTAAGATGGCTTAGTAAGGAAAAATGCTCAAAATATTTTAAGATTTAAGAACCGAAATAAAAATATTTATGGAAACAAACGGCAAACCTGTGACTGAATTTGAAGGACGAAGATTGGGTTTTAGATTTAGCTTTTTTAGTAGACTTAACAGAACATTTGAACGATTTAAATTTGAGACTTCAAGGAAAAAATAAATTTATTAATATGTTCCAAACAATAACAGCATTTGAAAGAAAGTTGAAATTTTGGCACAATCAAATAAAAGTAAAAGATTTGACACATTTAATTACTTTGGCTGCACATAAACCTGCGATTTGCACAAAATATGCAAAATATGCTGCATTAATTTTTGATTTAATTCAAGAGTTTGAAAGTAGATTTCAAGATTTTCGAAAAAATGAAGAGTATTTCAACATATTTTCTACCCCATTTTCTCTAGAAATAAATAAATTACCTTCAAATCTTCAAATAGAATGCATTGAACTGCAAAGTGACATTCAACTGAAAGAAAAATTTGGAAATGTTTCTCTACTGGAGTTTTATAAAGATTACCTACCCCGCGATAAATATCCTAATTTTCAAAATCATGCTTTATTAATGTCTTCAGCTTTTGGCAGTACCTATATTTGTGAACAATTATTTTCAAGAATGAAGCATACAAAAAACAAAAACAGGACAAAGGTCACTGACAAACATCTTGAAAATGCATTAAGAATTGTAACCTCGTCTATTGAACCCGATATCGATTTGCTTGTTCAACAAAAGCAAATTCATCCATCTCATTAATTTGAATTTTTTCCATCTTTATGAAATCCAAACTAAATAAAACGAAACTTTTACAAATTTAAAATAAATATGTACCTATACATATCTAATTCAAATTTTAAAAAATTGTAATAAAAAGAAGTTAATTTATTTTAATAAAACTACACAGAGTTAATTTTTATTTCAATTTGTTGAAAAAATATTGTATGTGTGGCCCAGCAATTTTTGTTTTTTGCTATGTGGCCCTCAAACGGTCATAGTTTAGACACCCATGCCTTAAGTTATGGAAAAAGTATTTAAGCCAGATTTTATTTACAGAACCATAATATGTACAAATAAATATTTCTAGACGTTTTATCAGCAAAATCATTATTATTTTATCAAATTTTAATATTATCATGCTCTATAGCAGGGGTGGCCAAAGCGGCGCCACGGTCGACTGGTAGACCGCGTAACTATTCCTAGTCGCCCGCTTGTCTGATATGCATTTGGTTGGGAATCATAATGGATTTATTACTCTTTGTAAAAGTGATGATGATACTCCACGTTTTACAAACTACCTTTGCATTATCCATCAGCAGGCATTGTGCTAAAAAATATTGAATTCAGATGATGTGATGAATTTCGCATTTAAAATAGTTAATTCTATTCGTGGAAGAAGTTTGCAAAGACGCAGATTCAGAGCATTGCTAGAGGAATGTGAATCTGATTTCAGGAAACTACTATTACACTCTGATGTAAGGTAGCTAACCCGTGCTAATTTTTTTAAAAGATTCTTGGATCTTTTGCCTGACATAAAAGAATTTATAATTTATAGCAACTGTTAATACATCATATCCTCAATTGGAAGATAATAAGTGGGTGTGTGATCTTGCTTTTCTCTCTACGTTACAGGAAAGCTAAATTAATTAAATTTGCAACTTCAAGGAAAGAAAAAAACATTAATTGAAATGGTTTGCGATGTTAATGCATTCAAGGGGAAACTTACATTCCTAGAAGCACAATTGAGGAAACGTGATTTAAAACAATTTGAAAATATGGCAGCTAAATCTACATATAAACTCAAATGAATACGATCAATATGCTGATAAGATGTCTCTGTTACGAAATAAGTTTGATAGAAGATTTAAAGATATTTCTAAAATAGAGGATATAATATTCATGTCAATCCCAATCAATGAACAAATAAAAAATAGAAGAAATATCAATAAAATTAAAAGAATTTTTGGATGTGGATCCAACGCTAGTTGAGAATGAAATTCCTTAACTTAAAATGCGATATATTTTTGAAATTAATAGCTTCGTCTCAAAATAATAATAGGAATTTACTTTCTGAAGAAATATATTCATGTTTATAGAGATGTGCAGCATATTTAACAACCTTTTTCGGTTCTACATACCTCTGCGAAACAACATTTTCTACCATGAATGCAATCAAAACAAAACATCGCTCTCGTTTAACAGATGACCATTTGGTAGCATGTTTACGAATAGCTATAAGTACATATGAACCACAGTATGAAAAGCTTGTCGAAAATATGCAATGTCATGTTTCCAGCGCGTCCTCTATTTCCCCTAATAGTTGCTGTGTTCTGTGTATGTATCTGTCATGTAACTCTTCCGCAGCGACCGCTTCATAAACATATCAGCCTATGGCATCAATTTTATTTTAAGAGTTAGGCTTAACAAGTTAAAAGTAAAGTTCAAAAAGATTATTTGCCATCTAAACTCAAATAATTTATTAGAAACAACGTAATACCGACGCAAATCAACTTTATTTCGATTTTATTTGCGATTTTTAGAGGGCTGTAATAAACGATTATGACAGTTAAAAAACAGCTCGTCACCGTTTAAAAATGTTCTCGGCATGAAATATCCTTTCATTGTAACATATTTTCGTTGTGATTTTCATATTCATTAGAGAAATATCTCTTTTCAGCCACGTTTCGTGTTATCATACTGTTTCAATTAAATTAATAACAAGTATTCATTTTATATACTCAGAACTTGAAAATGTAAACACGAGTGAGTCATTAATTCATCGTGATTCACTCATCGTCGTTAATTTA
Organism: Dolomedes plantarius; assembly: GCA_907164885.2. Taxonomy (NCBI): domain Eukaryota; kingdom Metazoa; phylum Arthropoda; class Arachnida; order Araneae; family Dolomedidae; genus Dolomedes; species Dolomedes plantarius. The sequence goes on from OU015499.1 coordinate 107,015,480, forward strand.
AGAAAAATTGAATCAGGCATTTTTTTCACAGTAAAACAGTTTTAAAAGTGGTTAATTGAATATTTCTAAATTGCCAACACACGTGGCTTTCATGTGATTTTTGGTAAATCATTCTATTATTGTATTTTTAATATTTATTATTGTATTTTTAAATTTTATTATTGTATTGTTAATATTACTTTTAATAGTACTTTTATAACTATTCCGCCACCTTCCGCGTTATCATAGTGTTTCAATTAAATTAATAACAAGTATTCATTTTATATACTCAGAACTTGAAAATGTAAACACGAGTGAGTCATTCATTCACCGTGATTCATTCATCGTCGTTAATTTAAGAAAAACTGAATCAGAGAATTTTTTTTCACAGTAAAACAGTTTTTCATTATATTATTTTTTCAATATATATATATTTTTATTTTAAACATATAATATATAAATTTTAACCAGATATTACAATAGTGTCAAATTTAGTATTTTCGGAAAGTTGCAAACTCGACGCATGCGTAGTGATATGTTCAAAATTGCCTGTACGGCAGTGGCGCACCCAGGGAGAACGGCAAGGGGCCCTGCCCTCCCCAAAGAAATAGAAATTGCATTATGAATATTGATTTTGCATTATAAATATTTTTATCCGTTCGTCTTGCCCCCCCCCCCCCCAAAAAAAAAAAAATCCTGGGTGGGCCACTGCTGTACGGTAGCGTCCTTTTCAAAGCAAATACCTAACATAACCGCAAAATTTTCTCAAATTTTTAGAAATGTTTAATTGAATATTTCTAAATTGCCAACACAAGTGCCTTTCATGTACTCACTTGTGGCTTTCATGGGGTTTTTGTAAAGCATTCTATTACGATGATAATGTTTTTAATTTCCGTTTTTTTTTCGTATTTTTAATATTACTTTTAATAGTAATTTTAAAACTATTTGTATTTTACCGTCAGGTTTTGACGGGTACTATATAGTATGAAATAAAAATAATAGTGAAAATTCATTTACACTAATATTGTTCGCATTGATAATAAGAAAATAAAAGAACATTGTTTTATTTATAAACTAATTAGTTTGTAAGAAGAAATTTTTTTTCTGTAATTAAAATAACTTGATATTAAATATAATTAGTAATAACTATGATTATTTTAATTTTAAACTAATTTTTTGGCTTTAAATTACTAATTTTCTTATAATCACTCAACACATACGATGATGGTAGACCGCCGCCTATAATTTAAATTACAGGTCGCCCGTAGTGGTCAAAAGTTTGGCCACTACTGCTCTATAGAAAGTAGTGCAAGACTGTTTAGTCTCTACTGCGATATTGTTGGTCAGAGGTATGTTTTAATTAATGTTCTTCTAGAAAAGCTTCTGCTCCCAGACCCTATTTGAAAATCCAGCAGCTCTGTCATTCGTAGCGAGGAATTTTAGAATTTTTATCGGTTTCAGAAATATTAAGATGGAAAAATGTTTCAATGCTTCCATTTCTTTGACCAGCATATCGAAATATACAGCTCCATGTTTTACACACTTCGCTTGGTCGTTATTATGAATAATTTTTGCATCTGTTAAAGCAATTTTCTTTTAGACTTAATTTAATTTTCCTAAAATAATAGGTCAAATCGGTTTAAAGCCGGTCCTGCCCTTTAAAGTGTTATGATGACTACACTGATGACCTTTATAATGAAAAATCACATGCAAATTATTTTTCCAGTACTTTAAAAAATTTCCCCATTTTCTTTAATTTAAATACGGAGATATTTTGTCAAACTCTTAATTTCAACCTCTGTGAAATATCTTCTCATAACTTGGTTTTTGTTAGCCATATTTTTGCATAGTTAAAAAATCAAATAAAAACGTCAAAGATGTTTTGCTTCGTTGCAAGTTTATAACTTAGAAAATAGACATAAGACATCAGCGTTTAAACATTTTCAGATTATATTCAGCAAAAAACGGCAGTTAATATTCCAATAGGTATAGTGTTGAAAATTTCCCTTCAAATTTTAACTGCAGATCTGTGTCTCCCACTTGTAAACACGGCATTTTCTTAGCGTAAACCCTTACCCATCAGCAGAAACACCTGATCGACTCTTCCTTGGGGCAAATACCGTTATTTGGCGAAAAGTGAGGGTTTGGTAACTATGTCCTCCTATCCCGTTGACCGTCGCTTTTGACACTTTCCACTCCTCATGAAAAAAGAACTGCTCCCGAGCGACCACTTTCTGAGGGATCTCCACTTCGGAGGAGACCAGTACCTAATAATCCAATATGAATACGCACGCCAGAACAGCGGACGTTCTTCACAATCTGCCGACAGTGGCTACGATCTCTTGGACGTGCAGCTCGTCGCCCTATTATTGTCAGTAGGTAGACCTAGTGCGTGCTTAGGATTCCAGGCCAGAGAGTGATGTTATTTGCTAAGTTGATCAGATTTTCATTGGCTCCATTGGCAGTGTTCTCGCTTGAATTAAGAATCCAGGACAATCTTTGACTTGTTCAAACTTGACCAACAATTCAAATTAACGTTGAAGTAGTAGGTTAATCGGGACACTGAAAGTAAACGTGTTCGTTGTCATCTCATACGTTAAAGTGGGAATAAACGACACCACCACTCATATGGAACGACTGAAGGAATTTTTTCTAGATAACAGCCACTGATATCCAGAAATATGGCGGGGTTGGGGGGGAACTTGGGCACATTGCAACCGCAGTAAGTTCGTTTAGTTTTAAATTGCAAAATTTTATACTACGAATATTTATGACCGTTTCTGAAATGAGGAGATCGCACTCTCGCCTTTACCAATCCATTACGGCTAGATGAAGGAATAAGAAGTCGTGAATCCAATCTCTTATATTCACCCCCACCTACATCTGCAGTATACAAAAATTTAAAAAAGGGGTATTTTTATTATTATTCCACTCAGTTAGTGTTCGCCGCTCATTTACTTTTTAATACATTTTCCGATGATACTGATTTACCTTTACCCACCATTCATATTTTGTTCTATACTTCATTCGAGTCGAGCGGCGTATTTATTGCCTGTAGTCTACTTGGCGTAACGGGAATCCCCTCTTCCACACTGCACTAGTTCTGACAACGAAACCAAGCAAGCGGTGGGAAGGAATCTGAAAAAGGAATATCCTCAATCAATTTTTTCTTTTAGTTCAGCGAAATGTATCATTTCGTAAATCTCTCTTTTTATATACCGAACATCCACCTCTTATCCACATTTCGTTTCCATGGGTTGTTTAAAAAAATTCATTTAAATATTTTACAAATACAGAAGTTTTTAACCTCAGGCGTGTAAAAGTGTAAGTTAGAAATGACATTCTTTAAGTATAGAAATTTCTCCAAAGGAGATAGAATTTTCCTTTAGACCACGCCGTTTCGGAAAATTAAATTTTCTAACTGATGCTCCACATACTTGTGAATTTTAGATACACTCGAATTTTTACGACAAGAATAAATTTAATTTGATCAAGTCACAAAATACATACGCATATGTTAGCTGCCCAGAAAATTGCTAACAACAAATTCATAAAAACTTTCTTTAAATTCCAATCTGACTCCGTATTTTAATGTGAAACGTCCCTTCCAAATGTTTCCAGTCTGATTACCGGTACCACTCAGAGTGAGAACAGATGATCACATGTCCTGTCAAAATATATTGCAAGACTCAATAGAGTCCATAAATTAATAAACGAGACTTTGTGTAACTCATAAATTTTAAACATTTTTCTAGAGTTGGGATCAATATTAAAAGTATATATTTCATACATAAAAATTCGAAACAATATCTAACATTAAAGTATAATTAGATGCTCCATGCATAAAATATTACTTTGACTGCACATCACAAAAAACCCTACTCATAAAAAATAAAAATTAAATGAATTTAATATAATTAAAGTAGAGACAAAAGGGAAAATTAATCGAGTCTCGATATGAAGCCATAAATATATTTATTTCCTCATTTACAAAACACAGCAGATGTAGAAAAAAAACCAGTGAAATATTAGGCAAAAACAAAAACCAGAACTATTACATAAGAAGCACTTCATAAATCCCTCTCCTGCAGTATAAACAGGTATAATGACAGTTATTTTTACTTCAATCACTTGGTGGGTCAAGTATCCCTCAGGGATCGTAGGTATTGACCAATAGCGCATTCATATATTTAAAAAGTTTTAATACTGTCATAAACACTAAATTACAAAATTATGTGCGATATCTCTAAACAAACACTATCAAACCTGAGATTGAATTCCATTTTCGAGGACCTTTTCATCACGGTGGGACAAAAATATTTTGCGCCATAGAAAGTCCCATTTCATACGATAGTACAGAGTTCGTTACATCCCTGATTGGCAGTGCAGATGAAAGGGTCTCATTTTCAGTTCCTACTATTAGTTCACACTCTCCCTATATACGAGGGCTATTCTAAAAGTAAAGAACGTTTCGATCTGACGAGCCGCGTAATTCTCCCACCCCCCCCCGCTGCCGTGAAATTTGCTTACCAAATCATTCCTGCCAGTTTGACGCTGACAGCGAGCAGCTGCGGTCATTTACTGTTTATTTTTGCGATTTTAAAATGTGTGACAAAATTAAGGATCCCGCCAAATGTGAGCTTCGTAGCGTAATACACTTCCTGAATGCAAAAACACGTTCGCCCTATTGAAATTTACAGACAGATAACTGAAGTTTATGGAAAATGTTATGAATGAAAGCTTCAGTTCGAAAATGGTGCTTATTTTTAAATGCCGCAGCCTACTGCCAGACCCTTCACCTACTACGCCGTGCATTCAAAACAAACGGCGTGGATTGTTGTCCAACGGCATTGTGCTTCTTCGCTCGTCCGCATGCTGCTGCGTTGACGAAGGAATTCGCTTCAGCAATTTAACTGCGAAGATTTTGAACATCCCACCCTATAGCCCGGACTTGGCCCCAAGTGATTACTTTTTTTTACCAAATTGAAGGATTTTTCGGGCGGAAACCACTATGGAAATGACTGACGAACTAAAGGAGGAAGTTAGTGACTGGTTCAAAAACTTTGCAGCAAGTGAGTATGCAGAAGGCATAGGAAAGCTGGTATAGCGCTTTGACAAATGGTTCAGATTGAACGGCAACTACGTAGGAAAATAGGTAAGATATCAAAATGTGTTGTACAATAAGTTTTCTTTCATTATCTTGAATAAAAATGACTAGAGAAACAAACGTTCTTTACTTTTAGAATGACCCTCGTATATATATATATATATATATATATATATATATATATATATATATATATAGTTCAAATTTTCATCCTTCGTCCCCCGTCTTGTTTAATCTTCCTACAAAATGTGGCGTCATTCTCGCAAATAGATCGCGCTACAGAACACTGTGAGTACTGTCAGTTTAATTATGGCCACCCGGTATATATATATATACATATATATTTATATATCTCGTTCAAATTTTCAATCGTTAATAAAATACATTTTATTCATCCACTCAAGTTCAAATACATTTTTTTTAAACTTGTAGTGGATGACACTTGACGTTAATACAGTTTTTTTCAAATATTATTTCATTGATTAAATTTAATTAATTAATTTTAGTTTTATATGGGAGAAAACTTTGGCAAAAATGCTGTTCACAAAATCGAGCCAATATCAGCGTAATTCCCCGCCAAACGCTGATCAGGTGATTTCTTTTTCTGGTACTTTAAATAAATTTATCGTCACGTGCATAACAAATAATTTTTCTCTGTTGACCGAAGTCAGGAATTGACTTAAAAATTTTTTATATTACTTGTTCAATTATCCTCTGCACAAAATCTTTTCTCACATACAGTGCAATCGAAAGATTTCTCTTTTAAATGGTTACGGAGATGCTATTTTAAAGCAAACTGAAAGGAAAATATTTTCTGTCACAAGAGATTTCTCATTTTTGTAGGTATGAAATTGTTTTTTGAAATGATCGAGTTCACTAAACCTTTTCTGACATGTCTGGAAGACCAAAAGTCCTTCCTCCATGGACAAGAAGATGCCTTTTCAAATGCGCCCGTCGAGAAAATGTTTTCGCACATACAGTGCAGGCGAAAGGTTTCTCTCCCGTGTGGGTGCGGAGATGTGATTCTAACTCACCTCCTCGAGAAAATGTTTTTCCACATACAGTGCATGCGAAAGGTTTCTCTCCTGTATGGGAGCGGAGATGTATTTTTAAAGTATAATGTTGGGAAAAACTTTTCTCACATACAGTGCATGCAAAAGGTTTCTCTCCTGTGTGGACGCGGAGATGTTTTTTTAAGTCATGCTGTCGAAAAAATCTTTTCTCGCATACAGTGCAGGCGAAAGGTTTATCTCCCGTGTGGGTGCGGAGATGTGATTCTAACTCACCTCCTCGAGAAAATGTTTTTCCACATACAGTGCATGCGAAAGGTTTCTCTCCTGTATGGGAGCGGAGATGTATTTTTAAAGTATAACGTTGGGTAAAACTTTTCCCACATACAGTGCATGCAAAAGGTTTCTCTTCTGTGTGGACGCGGAGATGATTTTTCAAAGTACTCTGTTTAGAAAATGTTTTCCCACATACAGTGCATGCAAAAGGTTTCTCTCCTGTGTGCACGCGGAGATGATTTTTCAAATTACCCTGTTCGGAAAATGTTTTCCCACATACAGTGCATGCAAAAGGTTTCTCTCCTGTGTGGACGCGGAGATGATTTTTCAAAGTACTCTGTTTAGAAAATCTTTTCTCACATACAGTGCAAGCGAAAGGTTTCTCTCCTGTGTGGACGCGGAGATGACATTTCAAAAAATCCTGTTTAGAAAATTTTTGCCCACATACAGTACATACGAAAGGTTTCTCTCCTGTGTGGACAAGGAGATGATATTTCAAAGAACTCTGTTCAGAAAATGTTTTTCCACATACAGTGCACGCTAAAGGTTTTTCGCCTGTGTGGGTACGGAGATGTATTTTTAAATTGTGCTGTCGAGAAAATCTTTTCTCACATACAATGCATGCGAAAGGTTTCTCTCCTGTGTGGACTCTGAGATGGTATCTCAAAGTACTCTGATCAGAAAATGTTTTCCCACATACAGTGCATGCGAAAGGTTTTTCTCCTGTGTGGGTGCGGAGATGTGTTTTTAAATGTTGCCGCTGAGAAAATTTTCGCTCACATACGGTGCAAGCGAAAGGTTTATCTCCCGTATGGGTGCGAAGATGCAAATCTAAATAACCTCCTCGAGAAAATACTTTCCCACATACAATGCATGCGAAAGGTTTCTCTCCTGTGTGGATGCGGAGATGATTTTTTAAAGTACCCTGTTCAAAAAATGTTTTCCCACATACAGTGCATGTGAGAGGTTTCTCTCCTGTGTGGGTGCGAAGATGTCTTATTAAAGGACCCTGTTGAGAAAATTTTTTCTCACATACAGTGCAGGAGAAAGGTTTCTCTCCTATGCTGTTGCTAAGATCTTCTGTTAAATGACACTGCTGAGAAATTATTTTCGCATATGGCTTTTCGCTGGAATATCTTTCGTTTAAAGGTTCTTTTACAGTGGAAATATAGAGTTGCTCTTGTGGCATGATGATGATTATTTACACGGTATTCTGAAAGCGATAACTGACAGCAATAACTTCAACATCAAAAGTTGTGGATACCACAAACATTTTAGTTTCGGAAGCTCATAATCTTCACAGCGAACCTGCAAAAAGAGGAGAAAGGAATTTTAATGGGATATATTAACACTGTACCATGAAATTTTTTTGGTACATTCACGTGAAATCAATAATAATTTATTCGAATTAGGGCACAAATTTCCAGTAATTCAAAATGAATTCATTAATTATTGAGTTTAATGGTCTGAGAATATCCAGAGCTTTACATCTGATTAAAGAGTTGGGTTACCCTTAGATATAAAGTTCATAAAACTAATAAACTGTATAAATTCATTTCAGGAAATAAAGAATATGTGAGTTATTGCTTGCTTAGGCATATTTGTTCTGATTGTAGTTTGGTAGCGATAGATCTTCTACACTACGGTCTCTCCTCATTTTAAGCTATATGTTTGTGTACATAGTAGATCAGAATTGACAATAGTAACAACTCTTCAAACTTCTTTCCGTTTATCTACTATGTAATAAGTTCTGTTATGTGATTCTTCAAATAATCTGAATCAAACACTCCAAAAGTTTTTTGTGAACCCATTGTTCTCTATGAGATATACGTTACGTGCCTTTAACACTTTCTTAGTACATTTCTAAGACCCTTTTTTCCTATGGTGAATCTTTATTTCCACACAATGAAAAAAGGTTTCAAAAGGGAGTGGTAGGTGATTGCTGACAGTAAGTGTAATATAATTAAGGAAATTTTTAAAAATACTTGGTTTGTATAAAAATATATTAAAAAATATTGGTAAGAGTATATTCAAATTTTTAATTTTCATCAAATTTTTAAAATTTTTTTCGGGGATGCAGTGGGGTGGAGGATTGTTTAAATTCAAGTAAGGTTTTATTTAAATTTAAATTTTTCTAAAAAATTAGGTTTCGACATATTTGTATTTCTACAAAAACACAATTTTATATATCCTGATTTAGGAACATTCTTCTCATTTGTCCTTAATTTTTAAAATTTTATTTTTTGGCATGGATATTCAAAGTTACGTAAGCTTGCAAATTAAAGTTTATTCTTATAAATGCTCTTTTTTTCATATCCATGGAAAATATGTCTTTATATTCAGTTGTATTTAGAGAGGATGTTAGGCCATAAAGCCCTTAGCAAAGTCTATGGGTAAAGAGAAATACTTGTGATATATTTGATTCTTTAAAACTAAGAGATTAAACACTTTTCAAATTGTGATATGCATGCATCCATTCAGCTAGCTGTGTAAACACAAAGGGTACTACTACATAATAAATGCATCAGAAGTAAATTACATGCTTATAAAAATATACACTGGGACTAAACATGTAAATTTATTATTCTTTAAACACACTTCAAACTTGTTATCGATAATAATTAGAGTTTTGCTATAAATCTAGAAAACTTAAAATTATAAAAATTCAGACAGATAAATTTAGAATAATTTGAATTGCATATACTGGCCTTTATACTGGATAATAAAATAAAACTATTCTGTGATTCAGAGAATACTGGAAAACCGTTTTGTTCTTACAGGATTTTCGTAACATTTTCCATTTTGTGTATCAAGTTAAAAGAATTTCAAGATATCCACAGAGAATGCAATTGTTTTCGTCAGAACTCTACAGTACAGTTAAGTGGTACATGAAATCAGACGATAATTAAGCTATACCTATTACAGAGGCTGTTCACACGTTTTTTAGACGATGTATATTGTATTCACAAAACTAAATTACATAAAATTCTTGTGTTTTAAATGTTCAACTTGACATCCCTTATTCTGAACTATCTTTCGACACCGCAATTTCCAGGATAATAATGCCTTTTGAACTGTCAGAAGAGGTATTCTATCCCATTCCTCCTGAACAGCTTTCCAGAGTCCTGTAAGGGTTTTGGGACGACGTTTGGATAATGCAGATTTTAAAAGTCCGAAAGCACAAAAATCCATAGGTGATACATCGGGAGATTTAGTAGGGATATCAGTGAAGGGTATGGCCTTGATACCAGTTTTTTGTTCCATTTCTTTTAGGAAATTTACAGCGGATTTTGATGTGTGACTGCTAGCTTTGTCCTAATGGAGTCTCACAGATTGATGGCACTGTGGGTAAAGCGATGGTATTTCATTCAGAAAAATTGGCGATAAAATATGTTCCTGATAGTATTTGGAGTTAATCTTGACATTTTTTTCCACTCTCTTTATTTTCAACTTGCCATTATAAGAAAAACCAGCAACAATCATGAATCCCTTAGAAAAACTTTCTTTCGATTCTTTGAACCATGCACTTAAATTTTTTTCTCCCCTTTTATGATAATAAATGGCTCTTTTTTTGTTGCAATCATTTAAATACACCCATGATTCATCTATTGTGACAATTGTTTTCCATTTTTCTTTGGATAAGTGTTTCTCATATAGAATTCTGCAACGTGTCCTGCGTTCAGCGATATGATTTGGAAGAAGACGATGCACATTGTGTTTTTTCACTTTCTTAATATTTAAATCAACGGTTATCATTTTGTTTACAGTGGACACCGAGCATTTTAATGATTTTGCAGCTGTCCTTTGACTAGGGGGATTTTCTTTTAACATTAAACAACTTACCTTTGCAATAGTCGAAGATGTCCGTTTTTTCCTTGGATACTTGTTTGGAATTTTTGTCCCACTTGAGGTTCCAATTTGACGTTTTTTTCCTTTCTTGTTGACGATATTACCTATCGACGCTTTAGATATCACAAAACCATGACTCTCACATCGTTTTTGGATAACGGAGTATGCATATTTCTCTTCGGAAAGAGCATAAATGTAGCCTTCGACCTACTGCTTTGTTAAAAACGCCATTTTTAATAAAAACAAAACTTTCAAGTCGCAGACCATAATTTTTACTTTTAAAAACATAGTACAATTGCAATTATTTCTTTTGCAGCAAACGATTTTTTATTACCGCTTACCAAAATCGTCTAAAAAATGTGCGAACAGCCTCTGTATAACACTTCTTTGTTAGAGACAATCATATCTACCCTTCATTAATAATGACATAGAAAAACAATTGTCAATATAAATAATTTTTCATCATAGAGCCTGAAATATTTTATTCTTCCGTCATAAATGTATGAAAGGAGAGAAACAGCGAAAGTTCAATACCATATTTAACAAAACAGTGATTAAAGAAACATATGCATAGTATATAAAAAAATGCTATGCAAACCTATGTTGGAGGGTGTGGCCCATGGAACGTAGATAGCCCAGTTTTACCTATTGGTCCTATTGGTATACAAAACTAAATACTCATTCAAATTAAACTTTTTAAAGGGTAAGTAAATTAAAAAGAAAATGTAGTCCTTTATAATACCCTACAGGATGAAATATAAACTGTTTTGTTCACATACAAACACTTTATGGTCTCGTTATAAATTACTTCCCATAAACTATTTATCTTTTCCCTCCTCCTTCCTAATTAAGGAAATTTCACAGATATTATATAAAATAATAAATTGAAATCCTCAGAAGTAATACACTTCACAGGAAAAAATAAAAGTAATTTGTCTCAATTTCGTACACATAATATCAGGAGAGGATACCGGCAGAACATTTGTTTTTAACTCAAGCAAATGTGACAAAAAGAAAAATATATTGCTTACCAAACTAGTTATTACGACTTTCAAAATATATTGTAAGGCAAAATTACAGTATATAAATCTCATTGTAGTATAAATATTTACAGACTGCCTTAACAATGCAGTTGACAATTATGGATTGTCGAGCTTATACCAGAATGAAAAAAAAAAAACCAGAGAACTCAAGATATCACAGGTGTAGGGTTTGGACTAAGAATATGGAACTATTAAAACATAACTACCCATTTCTAGAGGTAGAGAGTTACAATCAATAACATTTGTGAATAGATCAATGAGTTAAAGATGCTAAATATTATATGCATTCACTGGAAAGGAATTTATGAGAAGGAATTTATGGAACTGCACAGACGGGACTTACTACCAGGTGCCAGAGGATGAGAAGAAGGAGGTAGCTTTTAGTCATCTATGACTTTGCAGGCACATATATTAATATACTCTTTCATGTGTTTCATCAAAGAATTTAAAGCAATTGTGTTTAAATGTCATTAAGTGGTATTGATTTGAAAACTTCAAGCTTCATTTAAAAGCTTCTGATAAAATTTAGAGCTACTTTCAGGTTTCTCAACAAAAGGATCACTTAAATCTAGGTCAGGAGATATAAAAGTGGTAAAATGAGGTGCAAAAAAAATAAAGGCACACAACACCATGAATATGCTAACATAAATTTGCATTAAGTTGTGAACACAATTGCATATATACCTATGGATACACATATCATATTCTGACCATTTTTAATTACAATGTTCAGTACATGTTAGATTTTCAAGGAGGTACTAGACATAATTCGGAAATATCAGATTTCCTGATAATAGAGGACTTATTTATTTTGCTTTTTACCTTAGTTTTTTATATATCAAAGGCCTTATGTTATCTGTATTGATTCCTACAGAACTAAAGCTAGAAATATTACTGACATATTAGTGTGGTGCAAGGGGAGATTTATAATTGCAAAAATCAAAAACAGAAATGCATGAAAAAATTAAAATAATAAAATGCTTTCCCTGTCCCTGCATTTTTACTGCTATGCATATAAAGCATCTTGCACACCTCCAGTGTATAGCTTCTTTACGGAACAAACTAAAGAAATGAAGGGAGAAAAATGCCAAAACAGGCATTTTGGAATGAAATCTCACCACAACAGTACGAATATCGTAATTCAGACATATTTTTCAGTAACAGACTTGATGAATTAGAAATCATTGTATTCAGACCCCCCCCCCCCCAAAAAAAAAGTGGAGGCTAGGTCATAATTTTTTTTCAGGGTATATATTTGTTGCTTATTGTTCTAGCAAGTTATGAGTAATTAAACCAAAAGCTGAAAGTAGATCTTCCACAGGTATTCTCTTGAGAAAAGAGGCTTGCAAATTTTGAGAATTTCTGAAATACTCCTTTAAATAGATGAAGGGTTTAGGTTTAATAAAGCTAAGTACCTACCGAAACTTGACTTACCAAATGATGATTCAGAGAAATAACATGCAATGTGAAAGATAAAAAATTCCAACAATTTTTCTGCCCTGAGTAGATTTACCTTTCTATATTCAGGCCTAAATTCTGGCTACTAGTTAATGTTTTCTTCATAAATTTTTAAAAAGTTTGGGAACTCGTCACTTGACTCGGTCTAAATTACGGGACCAACTTGAAGAGAGTAATGCTGGCCACCTATATAGATATAATTACCACCTATATACTCCACCTATATAATCTGTAGTGTCACCTCTAATGAATGGCCAGCAGTCTCACCCTTTGTCTGAGAAAAAATGGCTTCATGGTGAATCTTCTGGGCATTTGTAGTAAAGTAAATAAGCCTGGGAAACCAAACTCATCACAAAATTAAAATATCATTAATCATAAGACAACCTTAGGAACACTCTGAATGAAAGCATAGAAAATATGTAAGGAATTAATTATTAAAGGCAGGGCTGGAATTAATCTGATTGGATTTATTGGAAGCAATTGGGCCCCATGCTAGTACAGAAACCCACCTGAAAAAAATTTAAGATATATCTTAAAGGATGTACTGTGATCATTTAGAAACCTAGAATTCTTGGCAAAATATAGCCACACGGAATTGAACAAGTGTTATTCAGAGCCACAGGGCTTACGACTTATATAGAAGTCACTCCAGAAATTATGGAAGCACCTTTAAAAAAATTAAAAAAGGAAATTTAATTATGAGTATGTGGATAAACAAATATGTAACCAGAAAGAAATGTTTGAGGTGCATTGTTCTCAACAAATACTCTACACAGCTAAGCAGGCTAGATAAGTGTATTCCATATGATTTTATAGAACAAACATCAAAAACATGCATGATTACTCGAAATTGCCTTGATAGATGTAAAAATGATCCAGAACTATGACCTAATAAAGACTATAAAAGATGTAGATGCAGATAGCTATATACTGGTCGAAGAAATGGAAGCAATTAAACCTATTGTTTCAGAAACCGTATAAAAATTCTACAATTGTTACAAATAACAGCTACTGGCTCATCAAATGCATTTATACCCGTAAGGTTATTTTTAACAATCTATGTAACTGTAGCACTGGGAAAGAAAAAGCTTCTCTAGATTGAAATTAATTAAAACATACCTGAGGTTAATAATATCGGAGAGACTCAAGAGACTTGCAATACTGTCTACAGAGCATGTAGAAACAAAGAAATTAAAATCTCATCAATTTATAAATGACCTTGCAGATAAAAAATCTTGCAAAATTTGACTGTAAATAATTTTGTTCTGTGAATAAAATATATGTAGTTTAGCTACTTTTTTGTTTTTCTTTCTTATAAATGTATTATAAAATGTAACATTAAAAAAGAAACTTTCCTAATTTTTGTCTTTTATGCAACACATTAAATTTCCATATAAAAGAATTTTCAAGGGTTCCCCTCACTAAAAAATAATCTGCAATTGGACACCACATTGACGAAGGGCAACCCTGACAAAAGGTATGAATAACTGGACCTTAGATGTCAAATTTTCCAGCACAAATTAATTAACTGTTATATCCTCTTATAGTAATATATTCAGTTAATCAAGAAATTTCTAAACTTTTAAATAATTCAATGCAGAATTCACATAAAATTATCAGATTTCCATAAATTATGTTTCTATAAATTATGTTTAAAACAAAGATATATGTAACGAACTGTCAGCAAAACATATAGTAAGTAAGAAACTTCAACATGTTACAGAAAGCTATCAAAATGTCTGCAAAGGGAAAATATTCTGGTAAATCATTAACTTCTATTTACAAAATTAATTCAAACAGATTTCATAGAAGAACTTGTACAAAACAACAATGTTTATGCATATTTTCCTTAGGAAAAATAAAAACTTACGAGTCTACATTTTCAAATTTTGTACAAAGTTGTCTTTTTCATAAATGGGATAATATAATCCTCTTATGCCTGTTTTAACTTTTTTTCATCTAGAATTATAATACATGTGATGCATATTTCCTCACATCATAATTATACAACACATATCTGGAACACTGAGATAAATAAAGAACACCAGAATTTTCAAAACTGTATTTTGAGACTTAAACTGCAGTTATTTTATATTCAATAAATATTTTTCTCCCTAGGAGGAGGGGAGGGGGGATACATAAATCCTTAAACAACAAACCTCAATTTCACTAACATTGATCTAATGGCCAGAAACTATTTATACTAAAAAATTATCGAAGACATAAACAGCAAGACAGCAGTTATGAATTTTGCTAGTACCAAATAAGGTACTTTCACATTAAACGGAGGCCACCCATTTATTTATATTTCAATTTTAAATGTAAACACAGCGCATTCCAAATGTAAACACAGCGTAATTCATTCATAGCATGATTCATTCACAGCGTGATTCTCACTAAAAAATGAATCACTGACAAGATCTATTTCACCACCATGTTTTGTTTTGCTATTATTGAAGTGTGTGTAAAGTTTTTCAGTGTGATGTTTGAAATTCAGTCTACTAGTGTGACGTTTATACACATTTATACCAGTGTGACGTAATATTATATTTGCTTGGTTCCTGCACCTGCGATTGTTTGCGGGCTTGATACTATATTTTGTGTTATTGATACTTTACAATAACCGAAGATGGCAACTTCGGTAGATACTTCAGTCAATATGATGGAATACGTTTTAAGTTGTAACGTGCTTATCTGTTCATTTAGCTTGTTAGTACTGGCTCTTAGCGTACGCTTTTTCTAGTGATTTATATTTTTTTCTTTTTATTGTTGTTGCAGTGACTGATGTGGTATTAATTTGGGATCACCTAAGAAGTGTAGAAGAATCAGTGTTGTTTTTGCAAAGTAAAGGATGTTTGTCATCGTCTAAATTATGTGTCAACGGCCATCAAATGAAATTGTACTTTACTAATGAAAACCCGTTTTGACAATGTAACACCAGACCGTGTTGGAAAAAAAAACGGACTTCATGTTGACACATAGTTTTCTCATAGCAGACAGTCGTTTGTGACAATCGTTCGCTTCTTGTACTGCTGGTTCGAGGAACTAACCTCAGTAGCTTGGTACGAGAAACAATTAAAAATGGCGCCAAACACAACAGTCGACTGGAATAATTATATGAGGGAAGTCTACGTTTTTTCCGTCGAAAAGAAAAATGAAGGTAAGATCGGTGAAGAGGGGCGTACTGCTGAGATAGACAAGAGTTTGTTTACAAAACGTAAAAACAACGCTGGCCAGGAATTACCTCAACAATGGGTGTTCGGTGGTTTGTGCTGGGAAACTGGAGGACGTTTCTTAGTCAGAGTTCCGAAGACGAGTGCTAAAACATTGTTGGAATATCTGACGGAATACATATGGCGATCGGCAGCCGGCAACAACGCTTTCGTCTCGCTCTTGAGCGACATCACCCAGTTCTGGAAGTCTGTGGCGACTGGAAATTAATTGTATGTTTTTATAACTTTCTGTACTGAGTAAATTTTTTTACTTTCTGCAATAAACTTGGTTGTTTGTGTTCGTAATGGAATTTTACATTTTCCCCCAATTTTCAAAAATAAAATGGGTGGCCTCCGTTTAATGCGAAAGTATCCAAAATAATCTATTGAGTATAAAGAATATGCAGGTAAGAGAGCAGATAATTTAATTCTAGAACTAAATAGACACAAGTACAATTTTTACAACAAAAAATTAAATATATCAAGGCTGTCATAAATATCAGTTATTAAAGAATTTGTAAATCCTGGAATGATCAGAACAAAAAAAAAAAATTATTAAAATATATGGTGCAGAGAAAATTAAGCATTTTTGAATCTAATAGAACAATAATTGGAACAGCTTCCTTGGGTGTGTTCGAATCTGGTCAAGCAAAATTTTTCACGCTAAGCTTCGTGCAGCTTTTATTTACCCCAGTCCTCTGAATAGCAAGTCAGGAGGACTGGTTCTTAAACCCCGCCCTTACCACTATTCGTCGGTTATTGCCGATAACATGCAACACAGGTAATTTATTTACCTTTTTCAATAAAATAAGAGTATAAAGAAATTTATTAAAAAATAAAAGTTACTTGTAAATTATCTGGTGATGATTTTTTTAATATAAGATTGACATCTATTATTGAAAAACATCTGGTAAAAAAAAAATGGAATTTTTTATTTATAAAGTTAAAAGTAAATTCAAATTTAACAATAATTTTATCTATTTCAATTTAAAATAAATATATTATATATTACTATATTATGCTGTATATATATATATATATATATATATATATATATATATATATATATATATATATATATATATATATATATATATATATATATATAAATATTGTATGTATAAATATATTAAGATAAAATAAAATATATAAATTAAAGAAAATCAGGCTAAAAAATTAACAAAACATGTAAAATATTTATGCCAAAAAAAAAAAATTTCAGGTAGTCTCTTCTAACGAAACTACCACGGTTTATAAACGTAGGATCACTTATCGTTCCTTAGCTCTTTTCTATGTATATATGTGTGTGTTATGTATATAAGTATATATATACGTACATATATATATACATTAGGGCGGAGCGTAAAAAAAAAGTTTTCGATTTCGGTTTTGCCCTAGTGCGGAAAAGTTGGGTACTGGTGGGTAGGTCACGTATGCAAAGTTTTGGGAAAAACAAAGATATCTTCCGTCTCCATTTCGGCCGTGATTTTTAGCAGATTTTAACCATATAGTTAAAAATGTGTATTTCCATTGTTTTGTATGCAATTCGTCATTTTGTTCTTAAATAAAATACAGAGGTAATTCGAAACTAAATACAGAAAGGCAGCAGCTGACACACTGCGTGCAGAAAGGTAAAGAAATATTTTGGCATGAAAACATTGTCGACAACAACTTTAGAAACGAAGCTTAAAACCTTCGTAAAAGACTCACGGAAATTGTTCGACATTTCTTCATGTAAGTGTGTTTCTTTTAACAAATGTTCTTGCCCAAATCATAAAAGGATTCCTGAAATGAAAATAACTTTTCTTATAGACCAACGGGTACTTAGGCAAATGTCCATAGGCGCAGTTGACTTAAACTGAAAGCTGATGAAACGAGCCTATAGGAAGCAGAAAGAGCCAGAAGCAGTAAGTCTTAAAATAAATGTTTCGCCATTTGTTACTCCATCTAGGCTCATATTTCCTGATCCAGATTCTGACGTGGATTCACATAACTCCGATAGTGACACAGATTACTTGAAGCCTTCCCCATCCACATCCAGGATGACCCAATCTGAAGGGAAAATGAAGTTACGATCAAGCCGATACCCAGCAGTAGCTATAGCTTGTGACAGAACCGGAGTTTCAGATCGGACTGGAGCCATCATTGCAAGCGCTGTTTTGGAAGATTTGGGGATGATTACCGAAACACACACTTTAAATGTAACTGATAGACATAAAATAAGAAGATAGAGGGAAAAAAATTCGGAAACAATATCAGCAAGGAAAGAAAAGACAGCTGAAACCACTGAAGGGACTTTATTTTGACGGAAGGAAGGACAAAACTCTAATGCAAGAGAGCGTAGGGGGAAAGATGTACCAGAAAACAGTCCTGGAAGAAAACGTTTCAATGATTAAGGAACCTGGAAGCAAGTACCTTAGACACATAGCACTAATCTCATCATCAGCTTTGAGTATTTCTCAAATGATGCTTCAATGCATGTAGAATAAGAATATTGACATTTATCAACTAGTAGCAATAGGGTGCGATGGAACAGTCGTTAATGCTGGCTATAAAATCGGCGTGATTCACCTTTCTGGGGAAGCCATTGGGAAACCCTTGCACTGGTTTATGTGTCACGCATATCTGCCACGTATATCTGTCACGCGTTACACGCAAATGAGTTGCCACTACAACATTTAGTGCAGCGTTTGGATGGTGGAACGAGTGACCCTAATGCATTTTCTGGTCCTACTGGGAAAGCATTGGCAAATTGTAAAAACCTCCCAGTTGTGAGATTTGTAGACATTTCGAGCGAATTTCCGAAAATCGACATAAAAGGATCTTAGCACACACAAGCGATACCTTTGGGATATTTGTCAAGCTGTCACAAATAGAAATTGCTCATCAAGTTTGTCACAAAAGCACCCTGGGAAAATGTCTCATGCACGTTGGCTAACAACTGTAAATCGAATAAAGCGTTTATACATTAGCTCGTCAGAGCCTTCAAACCGACTTCAAACTCTGGCAGAGTTCATCATGAAAGTGTACCCACCTATGTGGTTTACAGTAAAAGTAAATCCATATTGCACGTATGGTCCACGAAATTTGTGGAAGACAATAAACGTCTCACGCAATCTTAAAAACGATTTAAAGACTGTGGTCGATCCCATTATCCAGAGAAATGGCTATTTTGGCCACCCGGAAGCAATAATCTTGTCAATGGTCACAAACGACAGACAGTCCATTCGAGAACTTGGACTACGTAGGATTTTCCGAGCAAGAAAAAAAAAGGAAAGAAATCAGACACTACAACATTTCGTCACTCAACTTCGAGGCAGTTTCATATATAGACCTTATTGATTGGCAGAAATGTAATTTGACGGAACCCCCAAAAACACCTCACTTGAAAGAAGATGATTTGAGAAATTTGATTTCCAGTGGATAGTCTGTAGCTCAACAGCTTGGAAGTCTAAAATTTCCTTGCCACACACAAAGTGTTGAACGTTTCGTGAAACTAGTAACAGAGGTTTCTGCGGCTGTGTGTGGAGAAAATAAGTATGACGGTTTAGTTAGAACCTGAACACAGTCGAGAAAAGCTATGCTATCATTTGGAATCAAATGCGAGTACCGAGTAAAACTGGAGTAACTGCAAGGGCAAAGGAGTTATGTACCGATACGGTTGGGTGGATAAGTGGGCACGGGTGGAACTCGCAATGCAGCCACCTCCCCATGGTGAGTTCTGGTTTTTTTCTGAATTTATTTCAGAAAAAGCGAAAAGCTGCATACAAAACAAAGGAAATACACATTTTTAGCTGTATGGTAAAAATCTGCTAAAAATCACGGCCGAAATGGAGACGGAAGATATTTTTTGTTTTTCCCAAAACTTTGCATACGTGACCTACCCACCAGTACCCAACTTTTCCGCACTAGGGCAAAAACAAAATTGAAAACTTTTTTTTTACGCTCCGCCCTAATATACATATATGTATGTCAAAATTTTGACGCGTTTTTGTACTTTACTGTGTAACTGTTTATTGCTTGTTCAAGCAATACAGACTGGGTTTGGTATGCTGCCAAAATTAAAAGTCTCCAATGACGGACGGATGGACGGTTTTAGCCTCTGAAATTTTGCTTTCTGAAGGAACATTATTGAGGAATGTAATCCTACATCAAAATTTAAGCAATCTATTTCAATTTAATATAAATATTTATTATACTATAAATATAAGTGTATAAATATGCGGTATTGCTCAAGTAAAATATACAAATGAAACAGAATCAGATTAGAAAATCATACAATTACCAAGAACACGTGCAAAAACTCGGAAGTGTGCAAAAAACCAATGAACTCAAGTAGTCACCTATACAGCGGAAATTAAATCTGTGTACTGACATTTGACCCTTCTGGTCGGCTTACTATTACGGCAATCCTTGTGACGTAATCCGTGTGATCAGAGAACATAAAGCAATATGATCATCGGGACTGGGTGAAATAAAAGACACATAAGGAAAAACGATGATTCGGGAAACGATTGATCGAGATTCCACTGTATATTACACATAGAATTAAATTATAAAAAGACCAACGCAGGAATGTTAGGAAAAGTGCTGGACATTTTATAGCAATAAAGTTGCTTAATATAAAATTGCTACTCTTGTTTATGTTCTCCTACAATAGGGTTATAACCTTTATAAAATCTGTTTATATTATTCAGTTTAATGGTTCAATATACTGCAAACCTGATCCAGCTAAGCTTCACTCTTACATCACCAAAGGTCAGTGATTATATCTCAGAAAAGTCGCTTCATTTTTTTCAGTTTCAACTAATTTGAAAAATTATCATTTAGATATGTTAAGGCAATGAAATTTAAAATTAGCTTCAGCTTATGAATTATATGTTTAGTCAATGAAAACAATTTTGAATTATTTTCATATTTTTATTTTCGTCCTCTTCAATGAATACAATCCAGAAAATGAAAGCTTACCCTTGCTTATTCATATCTACACTAGCTGAAAACCCGCACTTCGCTACGGAGTACATTCAAATTAAATACAACGGTCAATGTATGCAATTAATGCCAAAAAATATAAATATATATATATATTTATTTATAATAAATACGACGATCAATGTATACAATTGATGTAAAAAAAAACATATTTATAAAAAAATCGTAAGGGATATGTTATTAGACAAAATAATGTCCAATCGTCTGCCGCATTAGCAAGAAAAAAATATTTTTTTTTTGTCTATTTAGTTTTTATGCACGTGACGATAAATTTATTTAAAGTACCAGAAAAAGAAATCACGTGATTAGCATTTAATAAATTAAATTCTAAAAAAATTAATCTTTAAAAATTCACCAAAAATCAGAAAAGGGAGGTAAAGATTCGAAAAAGATCTCATTTTGAAGGAATTTTTATGATCTTTCTCGTGATATAAATTTTATAACCCTGAAATTATTATTTTAAATGCAAACTTTAAAAAAGTTACAAAAACAGCTTAAAAATTTAATTTTAAAAAATCTAAGAAGAATTTTTCAAAAATCTTTCTTAGTGCACCCCTACTGTATAAGAAGAATCGCCATGCAAAATTTCAGCCCTTTAGGTCCTGCGGTTTGGTCTGTGTGTTGTATGTCAGTCAGTCAGTGAATGAATGAATGAATGAATGAGTCAGTTACGGAACTGTTTTATATATATATAGATTGTAAGTCTTACTATAGGCCTGAGTACATCTGGTAAAATACTTCACTGTGCCAGTGGTTTTGAATTATAAATTTTTCAAAAATAAATATTCATAAATAATTTTTTGGCTAAGATTCCGTATATGTGTTCCATTCTCGCCAAGATGATTTTGCGCCAATTATTGTGGCGTGGCTGGTTTTACTCCTCTGGTGAGACCACCTCAATGGGCTACGTCACAAGGGTTATCGTGATAGTAAGCCGTCCGGTTCAGAAAGATCAATTTCAGTATGCTCCTGCTGCCATCTGTTGACTTATATAGGAATCTTTTTATTATAAGTTTTTTTTTTCTGCTTCTACGCAATTTAGTATGTTTTAAAATTTGAATTACATATATAACACAGGATTTAAAGAGATTTTAACAAACTAAATAAACGAATAAATTGAAATACGTATATTATTGAATTTTAAATTTACTTTCTTCAAATATCCACAATAATTTTAATTTTTACAATTTTAATCTGTTAATTAGAAAATAAATGTATTTAATAAGCTTTAATTAAAAACTGAAGTTGCATTTGCAATAATTTAAATTTATTTTAATACATAATTTTTAAAAAATCAAATTTTAAATAACTCAAATTTTTAAAATATCAAAATTTATTTTAATGTGGTTATATTTGTATGCATACATATTTACATGGGTCATTCTCTGAGAAATGTTGATTTTTTAAAAAAATTTAGCCTAAATAAAATTGCCTCGAAAATCTCAAAATTTAGCCTGCAAGTACATTTGTGCTATATCTCTCTATTCTAAAAAAAAGTAACTGGCGCCGCCGCCGCCTTCACTGTCAAAAGCTTGTCACGCTATTTCCTCCGAAACCGCTGGGGGTATGGGGTCGAGACCGATACCAATAGATGCAGAAAAATGTGGGGAACAAAGTAAGACACGTCTCATCTTCGTTGGACTTTAAATTTTTTTTATTTTATGTTTTGTGGGAAAATATTGACTTTTTCATCTTCAGATTACGATAATTCACCAAAATATGATCGTAGAATTTTGATCTTTTTACAATCTAAGACTACAGACATTTCTCCTTCAAACTAGACCTCATTCGTTTAAAAAATATTTTAAAACAGACTAATATTTTCATCAGAAAATGAAACAGCTTTTCAAGAAATACCGTCCCCATAATGGATATAATATCGATGCTCGAGTTTTTATCTTACAAAGAAAATATTTACATCATCTGGAAGATGAAAGCTTTCTCATTCATATAAACCTCGTTTCAAGTCTCTATCTTAAAATTTCGATTTTTAAACTGAATTTTAAAGCTGAAACAGTGATTCCTCTTCGCAGTGATTACCCTTCAACAGTAAATGGATGGAAGCTGTTGCATTGCCCGAGAATCACCCCTATGTATCTCGCTATTAGCAACTTATTCCTTCAACATGCTGTGCTTGAGCGCGGTGCTCGTATACGATAGTCCCCGGTTCGAACCCGGTGGACACTCATTTTTCTACTTATTCTAAATATTTCAATTTTAATCTTTTAATTCTTATTATATATATTTTTTACTTATCTGAATAGGGCTTAATTTTTATATTTTTATTTTTCTGCTGAGCACATATTTTCTGATGTACATATCTTGCTACTGGAGGTAAAGTCGTAAGACCATGGCACTCTAAGCCCGTCTGCACACGGAGCAACTCAAAAGAAACTGATAACTGACTCAAATCACAAACCAGTCCGTGATGAGTCGCAACCTATGTAATTGAATGGAGCCACGCACACGGCGCAACTGGTTACAAACCCGTCGGACGGGTTTGTAACCAGTTGCGCCGTGTGCGTGGCTCCATTCAATTACATAGGTTGCGACTCATCACGGACTGGTTTGTGATTTGAGTCAGTTATCAGTTTCTTTTGAGTTGCTCCGTGTGCAGACGGCCTAACAAACTCAATATACCTTGACCCTAACAGAGGAGCGAGCGTAGCGAGCCTCGGGGCGAAGCTCCTAGTAAATCAAAAAATAATATGGAACCAACTGTCCAGTACTGTATGTGCTTTAGTATGTGCTTTTGTAAACTCAAATGAATACGATCAATATGCTGATAAGATGTCTCTGTTACGAAATAAGTTTGATAGAAGATTTAAAGATATTTCTAAAATAGAGGATATAATATTCATGTCAATTCCAATCAATGATCAAATAAAAAATAGAAGACATATCAATAAAATTAAAAGAATTTTTGGATGTGGATCCAACGCTAGTTGAGAATGAAATTCCTTAACCTAAAATGCGATATATTTTTGAAATTAATAGCTTCGTCTCAAAATAATAATAGGAATTTACTTTTCTGAAGAAAAATATTCATGTTTATGGAGATGTGCAGCATATTTAACAACCTTTTTCGGTTCTACTTACCTCTGCGAAACAACATTTTCTACTATGAATGCAATCAAAACAAAACATCGCTCTCGTTTAACAGATGACCATTTGGTAGCATGTTTACGAATAGCTATAAGTACATATGAAACACAGTATGAAAAGCTTGTCGAAAATATGCAATGTCATGTTTCCAGCGCGTCCTCTAATTCCCCTAATACTTGCTGTGTTCTGTGTATGTGTCTGTCATGTAACTCTTCCGCAGCGACCGCTTCATAAATATATCACCCTATGGCATCCATTTTATTTTATGAGTTAGGCTTAACAAGTTAAAAGTAAAGTTCAAAAAGATTATTTGCCATCTAAACTCAAATAATTTATTAGAAACAACGTAATATCGACGCAAATCAACTTTATTTCGATTTTATTTGCGATTTTTAGAGGGCTGTAATAAACGATTATGACAGTTAAAAAACAGCTCGTCACCGTTTAAAAATGTTCTCGGCATGAAATATCCTTTCATTGTAACATATTTTCGTTGTGATTTTCATATTCATTAGAGAAATATCTCTTTTCCGCCACGTTTCGTGTTATCATACTGTTTCAATTAAATTAATAACAAGTATTCATTTTATATACTCAGAACTTGAAAATGTAAACACGAGTGAGTCATTAATTCATCGTGATTCACTCATCGTCGTTAATTTAAGAAAAATTGAATCAGACAATTTTTTTCACAGTAAAACAGTTTTAAAAGTGGTTAATTGAATATTTCTAAATTGCCAACACACGTGGCTTTCATGTGATTTTTTGGTAAAGCATTCTATTATTGTATTTTTAATATTTATTATTGTATTTTTAAATTTTATTATTGTATTTTTAATATTACTTTTAATAGTACTTTTATAACTATTCCGCCACCTTCCGCGTTATCATAGTGTTTCAATTAAATTAATAACAAGTATTCATTTTATATACTCAGAACTTGAAAATGTAAACACCAGTGAGTCATTCATTCACCGTGATTCATTCATCGTCGTTAATTTAAGAAAAACTGAATCAGAGAATTTTTTTCCACAGTAAAAGTTTTTCATTATATTATTTTTTCAATATATATATTTTTATTTTAACCATATAATATATAAATTTTAACCAGATATTACAATAATGTCAAATTTAGTATTTTCGGAAAGTTACAAACTCGACGCATGCGTAGTGATATGTTCAAAATTGCCTGTACGGCAGTGGCGCACCCAGGGAGAACGGCAAGGGGCCCTGCCCTCCCCAAAGAAATAGAAATTGCACTATGAATATCGATTTTGCATTATAAATATTTTTATCCGTTCGTCTCGCCCCCCCCCCCAAAAAAAAAAAAAAAAAATCCTGGGTGGGCCACTGCTGTACGGTAGCGTCCTTTTCAAAGCAAATACCTAACATAACCGCAAAATTTTCTCAAATTTTTAGAAATGTTTAATTGAATATTTGTAAATTGCCAATATACGTGCCTTTCATGTGCTCACTTGTGGCACTAAGACATGCATGGGGGTTTTTGTAAAGCATTCTACTACGATGATAATGTTTTTCATTTCCGTTTTTTATTGTATTTTTAATATTACTTTTAATAGTACTTTTAAAACTATTTGTATTTTACCGTCAGGTTTTGACGGGTACTATCTAGTATGAAATAAAAATAATAGTCAAACATCATTTACACTAACATTGTTCGCATTGATAATAAGAAAATAAAAGAACATATTGTTTTATTTATATACTAATTAGTTTATAAGAACATTTTTTTCTGTAATTAAAATAACTTGATATTAAATATAATTAGTAATATCTATGATTATTTTAAATTTAAACTCATTTTTTGGCTTTAAATTACTAATTTTCTTATAATCACTCACCACATATGATGATGGTAGACCGCCGCCTATAATTTAAATTACAGGTCGCCCGTAGTGGTCAAAAGTTTGGCCACTACTGCTCTATAGAAAATAGTGCAAGACTGTTTAGTCTCTACTGCAATATTGTTGGTCAGAGGTATGTTTTAATTAATGTTCTTCTAGAAAAGCTTCTCCCAGACCCTATTTGAAAATCCAGCAGCTCTGTCATTCGTAGCGAGGAATTTTCATCGGTTTCAGAAATATTAAGATGGAAGAATGTTTCAATGCTTCCATTTCTTCGACCAGCATATCGAAATATACAGCTCCATGTTTTACACACTTCGCTTGGTCGTTATTCTGAATAATTTTTGCATCTGTTAACGCAATTTTCTTTTAGACTTAATTTAATTTTCCTAAAATAATAGGTCTAATCGGAATGCCCTTTAAAGTGTTATGATGACTACACTGATGACCTTTATAATGAAAAATCACATGCAAATTATTTTTCCAGTACTTTAAAAAATTTCCCCATTTTCTGTAATTTAACTACGGAGATATTTTGTCAAACTCTAATTTCAACCTCTGTGAAATATCTTCTCATAACTTGGTTTTTGTTAGCCATATTTTTACATAGTTAAAAAATCAAATAAAAACGTCAAACATGTTTTGCTTCGTTGCAAGTTTATAACTTAGAAAATAGACATAAGACATCAGCGTTTAAACATTTTCAGATTATATTCAGCAAAAAAAGGCAGTTAATATTCCAATAAGTATAGTGTTGAAAATTTCCTTTCAATTGTTAACTGCAGAGGTGTGTTTCCCACTTGTAAACACTGCATTTTCTTAGGGTAAACCCTTACCCATCGGCAGAAACACCTGTTCGACTCTTCCTTGGGGCAAATACCGTTATTTGGCGAAAAGTGAGGGTTTGGTAACTATCTCCTCCTATCCCGTTGACCGTCGCTTTTGACACTTTCCACCCCTCATGAAAAAAGAACTGCTCCCGAGCGACCACTTTCTGAGGGATCTCCACTTCGGAGGAGACCAGTACCTAATAATCAAATATGAATACGCACACCAGAACAGCGGACGTTCTTCACAATCTGCAGACCGTGGCTACGATCTCTTGGACGTCATTGGATCACATTTTCATTGACTCCATTGGCAATGTTCTCGCTTGAATTAAGAATCCAGGACAATCTTTGACTTGTTCAAACGTGACCAACAATTTAAATTAACGTCGAAGTAGTAGGTTAATCGGGGCACTGAAAGTAAACGTGTTCGTTGTCATCTCATACATCAAAGTGGGAATAAACGACACCACCACTCATATGGAACGACTGAAGGAATTTTTTTCTAGATAACAGCCACCGATATCCAGAAATGTGGCGGGGTTGGGGGGGGGAACTTGGGCACATTGCAACCGCAGTAAGTTCGTTTAGTTTTAAATTGCAAAATTTTATACTACGAGTATTTATGACCGTTTTTGAAATCAGGAGATCGCACTCTCGCCTTTACCAATCCATTACGGCTAGATGAACGAATGAGAAGTCGTGAATCCAATCTCTTATATTCACCCCCACCTACATCTGCAGTATACAAAAATTTAAAAAAGGGGTATTTTTATTATTATTCAACTCAGTTAGTGTTCGCCGCTCATTTACTTTTTAATACATTTTCCGATGATACTGATTTACCTTTACCCACCATTCATATTTTGTTCTATACTTCATTTGAGTCGCTCGGCATATTTATTGCCTGTAGTCTACTTGGCGTAACGGGAATCTCCTCTTCCAACCTGCACTCGTTCGAGACAATATCTAACATTGCAGTATAATTAGATCCTCCATGCATAAAATATTACTTTGACTATTTATCACAAAAAAACCCTTCTCATAAAAAAATAAAAATTAAATTAATTAAAATAATTAAAGTAGAGACAAAAGGGAAAATTAATCGAGTCTCGATATGAAGCCATAAATATATTTATTTCCTCATTTACAAAACACAGCAGATGTAGATAAAAACACAGTGAAATATTAGGGAAAAACAGAACTATTACATAAGAACTTCACAAATACGTCTCCTGCAGTATAAGCAGGTATAATGACAATTATTTTAACTTCAATCACTTGGCGGGTCAACTATCCCTTAGGGATCGTAGGGCTTGACAAATAGCGCATTCATATATTTAAAAAGTTTTAATACTGTCATAAAACACAAAATTATGTGCGATATTTCTAAACAAATAGTATCAAACCTGAGATTGAATTCCATTTTCGAGGACCTTTTCATCACGGCGGGCCAAAAATATTTTGCGCCATAAAAAATCCCGTTTCATACGACAGTATAGAGTTCATTACATCCTGATTGGCAGTGCAGATGAAAGGGTCTCTTTTTAAATTATCCTCTGCACAAAATCTTTTCTCGCATACAGTGCAATCGAAAGATTTCTCTTTTATATCGTTACGGATACTATTTTAAAGCAAACTGAAAGGAAAATATTTTCTGTCACAAGAGATTTCTCATTTCTGTAGGTATGAGCTTGTTTTTTGAAATGATCGAGTTCACTAAACCTTTTCTGACATGTCTGGAAGACCAGAAGTCTTTCCACCATGGACAAGAAGATGCCTTTTCAAAGCCGCCAATCGAGAAAATGTTTTCGCACATACAGTGCAGGCGAAAGGTTTCTCTCCCGTGTGGGTGCGGAGATGCGATTCTAACTCACGTCTTCGAGTAAATGTTTTTCCACATACAGTGCATGCGAAAGGTTTCTCTCCTGTGTGGGCGCGGAGATGCATTTTTAAAGCATAACGTTGGGAAAAACTTTTCTCACATACAGTGCATGCGAAAGGTTTTTCTCCTGTGTGGACGCGGAGATGATTTTTCAAAGTGCTCTGTTCGGAAAATGTTTTCCCACATACAGTGCATGCGAAAGGTTTCTCTCCTGTGTGGACGCGGAGATGATTTTTCAAAGTACTCTGTTCAGAAAATGTTTTCCCACATACAATGCAAGCGAAAGGTTTCTCTCCTGTGTGGGCGCGGAGATGTGATCTTAAAGAGATCTGTCGAGAAAATCTTTTCTCACATACAGTGCAAGCGAAAGGTTTCTCTCCTGTATGGACGCGGAGATGTGATCTTAAATAGTGCTGTCGAGAAAATCTTTTCTCACATACAGTGCAGGCGAAAGGTTTCTCTCCTGTGTGGACGCGGAGATGATTTTTCAAAGTACTCTGTTCAGAAAATGTTTTCCCACATACAGTGCATGCGAAAGGTTTCTCTCCTGTGTGGACACGGAGATGATATTTCAAATACCTCTGTTCAGAAAATGTTTTCCCACATATAGTGCACGCAAAAGGTTTCTCTCCCGTGTGGGTGCGGAGATGATTTTTGAAATTGTCCTGTCGAGAAAATCTTTTCTCACATACAATGCATGCGAACGGTTTCTCTCCCGTGTGGGTGCGGAGATGATTTTTTAAAGTACGCTGTTCAAAAAATGTTTTCCCACATACAGTGCATGTGAAAGATTTCTCTTCTGTGTGGGCGCGGAGATGTGTTTTTAAACTGTACTGTTGAGAAAATCTTTTCTCACATAGAGTACATGCGAAAGGTTTTTCACCTGTGTGGGTGCGCATATGTCGTTTTACCTGATGCCGCTGAGAAAATCTTTCCCCACAAACAGTGCATGCGAAAGGTTTTTCTCCTGTGTGGGTGCGAAGATGCGTTTTTAAATGTTGCTGTTCAGAAAATCTTTTCTCACATACAGTGCAGGCGAAAGGTTTATCTCCTCGGTGGGTGCGGAGATGTGATTCTAACCCACCTGCTCGAGAAAATGTTTTCCCACATACAATGCATACCAAAGGTTTCTCTCCAGTGTGGATGCGGAGATGACTTTTTAAATTACCCTTTTCAGAAAATGCTTTCCCACATACAGTGCATGCAAAAGGTTTTTCTCTCGTGTGGGTGCGGAGATGTCTTATTAAATTACCCTGTTGAAAAAATTTTCTCTCACATACAGAACAGGCGAAAGGTTCCTCTCCTATGTCGGTGCTAAGATGTACTGTTAAGTGAGTCTTTGGAGAAAATATTCTGTCATATCGCTTTTCGCTGGAATAGCTTTCGTTGGAAGGTCCTTTTTCAGTGGAAATACAGATTTGCTCTTGTGACATGACGATGATTATTTACACGGTGATCTCAAAACGTTAACTGCCAGCAATACCTTCAACATCAAAAGTTGTGGATACCACAAACATTTTAGTTTCGAAACCTAACAATCTTCACCGAGAAACTGCAAAGAGAGGAGAAAGGAATTTTAACGGGATTTATTAACAATGTACCATCAAGTTTTTTTCGGTACATTCACGTGGAATCAATAGCAATATATAAAAGCCTGTCTACTATGAAATGAGATGTAATATATGTATATATATACATGTATGTGTGTGTTAGTTATAAATTAGGCTCTTGATTAATAAAACTACAGCAGATTTTAAATTTATTGAAATTAGGGCACAAGTTTTCTTAGCCTTCCTTATTTTGTTCTCGTTCATCATGAGGACGCGCAGAGATTTTATGTTTCGGTTTGTAGGTATCACCGCAAAGCGAATGATACCGGCCCGATCAATGGCAAATCAATATTGATATATTTTCCTTTATATTCATTTTATCTGTCGGTAATTCAAAATAATTTCATCATTAATTTTTGAGTTTAATGGTCTGAGAATGTCCAGAGATTTACATCTGATTAAACAGTTCGGTTACCCTTAGATATAAGGTTCATAAATCTAATAAAATGTATAAATTCATTTCAGGAAATAAAGAATATGTGGGTTATAGCTTGCTTAGTCATATTTGTTCTGATTGTAGTTTAGTAGCGATAGATATTCTACACAACGCTCTCTCCTCATTTTAATCTATATGTTTGTGTACATAGTAGATTAGAATTGACAATAGTAACAATTCATGAAATTTTTTTCCGTTTATCTACTATGCAATAAGTTCTTTTATGTGATTCTTCAAATAATCTAAATAAAACATTTCAAAAGTTTCTTGTGAAACTATTGTTCTCTATGAGATATACACTAAGTGCCTTTAACGCTTTCTTAGTACATTTCTAAGACCCTTTTTACCTATTGTGAATCTTTATTTTCCAGAATGAAAAAAAGGTTTTAAAGGGAGTGGTGGGTGATTGCTGATAGTAAGTGTAATATAATTAAGGAAATTATTAAAAATATGGGGTTTATATATAAATATATTAAAAAATACTGGTACGAGTATATTCTAATTTTTAAATTTTATCAAATTTTTTCGGGGATGCAGTGGAGTGGGGTATTGTTTAAATTCAAGTAAGGTTTTATTTAAATTTAAATTTTTCTAAAAAATTAGGTTTCGGCATTTTTGTATTTCTACCAAAAACACAATTTTATATATCCTGATTTAGGAACATTCTTCTCATTTGCCCTTAATTTTTTCAATTTTATTTATTTTTCGACATGAATATTCAAAGTTACGTAAGTTTCTAAATTAAAGTTTATTCTTATAAATGCTCTTTTATGCATATCCATGGAAAATATGTCTTTATATTCAGTTGTATTTAGAGAGGATGTTAGGCCTTAGCAAAGTCTATGGGTAAAGAGAAATACTTGTGATATATGTGATTCTTTAAAACTAAGAGATTAAACACTTTTCAAATTGTGATATGCATGCATCCATTCAGCTAGATGTGTAAACACAAAGGGTACTACTACATAATAAATGCATCAGAAGTAAATTACATGCTTATAAAAATATACACTGGGACTAAAAATGTAAATTTATTATTCTTTAAACACACTTCAAACTTGTTATCGATAATAATTAGAGTTTTGCTATAAATCTAGAAAACTTAAAATTATAAAAATTCAGACAGATAAATTTAGAATAATTTGAATTGCATATACTGGCCTTTATACTTGATAATAAAATAAAACTATTCTGTGATTCAGAGAATACTGGAAAACCGTTTTGTTCTTACAGGATTTTCATAACATTTTCCATTTTGTGTATCAAGTTAAAAGAATTTCAAGATATCCACAGAGAATGTAATTGTTTTCGTCAGAACTCTACAGTACAGTTAAGTGCTAGAGGAAATGAGACAAAAATTAAGCTGTACCTATTATAACACTTCTTCGTGAGAGACAATCACACCTACCCTTCATTAACAATGACATAGAAAAACAAATGTCAATATAAATAATTTTTCATCATAGAGCCTGAAATATTTTATTCTTCCGTCATAAATGTATGCAAGGAGAGAAACAGCGAAAGTTCAATAACATATTTAACAAAACAGAATTAAAGAAACATATATGCATAGTATATAAAACAAATGCTATGCAAATCTATGTTGGAGGCTGTGGCCCATAGAACATAGATAGCCCAGTTTTAACTCTTGGTCCTACTGGTATACAAAACTAAATACTCATTCAAATTAAACTTTTTAAAGGGTAAGTAAATTAAAAAGAAAATGTACAGTCCTATATAATACCCTACAGGATGAAATATAAACTGTTTTGTTCACATACAAACACTTTATGGTCTCGTTATAAATTACTTCCCATAAACTATTTATCTTTTCCCTCCTCCTTCCTAATTAAGGAAATTTCACACATATTATATAAAATAATAAATTGAAATCCTCAGAAGTAATATACTTCACAGGAAAAAATAAAAGTAATTTGTCTCAATTTCGTACACATAATATCAGGTGAGGATACGGGCAGAACATTTGTTTTTAATTCAAGCAAATGTGACAAAAAGAAAAATATATTGCTTACCAAACTAGTTATTACTACAATCAAAATATATTGTAAAGCAAAATTACTGTATATAAATCTCATTGAAGTATAAATATTTACAGACTGTCTTAACAATGTAGGTGACAATTATGGATTGTCGAGCTTATACCAGAATGAAAAAAAAAACAAAAAAACACAGAGAACTCAAGATATCACAGGTGTAGGGTTTGGACTAAGAATATGGAACTATTAAAAATAACTACACATTTCTAGAGGTAGAGAGTTACAATCAATAACATTTGTGAATAGATCAATGAGTTAAAGATGCTAAATATATGCATTCACTGGAAAGGAATTTATGAGAAGTACTGTACAGACTGGACTTACTACCAGGTGCCAGAAGAGGAGGAGGAGGTAGCCTTTAGTCATCTATGACTTTGCAGGAACATATATTGATATACTCCTTCACGCATTTCATCAAAGAATTTAAAGCAATTGAATTTAAATTTTATTAAGTTGTATTCATTTGAAAACTTCAATTTTGTTTTAAAAGCTTCTGATAAAATTCAGAGGTACTTTCAGGTTTCTCAACAAAATAACTTAAATCTAGGTCAGGAGAGATATAAAAGTAGTAAAATGAGGTGCAAAAACAAGGCACACAATACCATGAATATGCTAACATAAATTTGCATTAAGTTGTGAACACAATTGCATATATACCTATGGATACACATATCACATCCTAGTGGTGAAGCTCCTAGTATATCAAAAAATAATATGGACCCAACTGTCCAGTACTGTATGTGCTTTAGTATATACAGTCTGATGAACGTTGCCCCAAAATGGCTCTAAATCTTTTGCTAACATATTATCAGCTTTACATATCATGTCATCAACAATTGGAAATATCTTGTTCCTGTACATTCTTACCTTAAAATTTTTATTAAAGTTTCATATGTGTTGACATCTTTACTTTCAGCTATAATTAACTGTATCTGTTGTATGTTTTAAATGTTTCTCCTATGCTGTCAGGTGCACCTTTCCCATGGCCTGCCACTGTATAATTCCATGTCAAGTTTTAGATGCCGGAAAACTATTCTTGCGTACGATACCTTAACAAATGAAGCATTTTGTTTCTGTATTGTGTACAGGGTCCATAACCTAACATATGAACAGTATTAATTGAATGCTGGTTCTTGAAAAAATATTTTGAAATGGTCTGTAGATGAGCCCAGATGGCCGATGTGTCATGTGATTTGCTTGTAGTGGCAAAAGGAATCAATGTTAACGAATCCTTTTCGGTCTGGTAAAGAACACAGTTTCATTGCACACATTTGTGCTGTGAAATTTGCTTCAGAACTCCCTCAAAGTGTACTGATTGGATTTCTTACATTTCTTATATTTACAACAGTGGTTTTGACTGAAGTCTATATGCATTAGTACTGCATTAGGTTGTAGATTCTTCTTTAAATCTGCTATGCCTGTATATTGATGTTTAATGTTGCCCAGATGAACCAAAAAAGGATTTATATTCTCTTTTAATTTAGTAACTAAATTTAATGCTGTTTATATCTCCTTATTTACAGATTTTGTGGCTACCTTTTTAACACCCTTGATAGAATGATTAGTTTTCTCCAAGATCCACTTTTTGTAATTCACGTCTTTTTCTATTTCAAACCTGTTAAATGTTACTATATTATCTTTACAAATGACATATTTTCTTAATAAACATAGGAATACTATTTGAATTCTTGCTACATGTTTCTGTTGCACATATTCTGTATCTGATATTTCCTTTTCACTGCTATTCTTCTGTCAATAATTTTTGAAATTTTTTTTCCCCAGTTTTCTTTTTTGATATAATTCACATGGCATATATACACATATCACATTTTGACCATTTTTAATTACAATGCTCAGTAAATGTTAGATTTTCATGGAGGTACTAGGCATAATTCGGAAATATCAGATTTCTTGATAACAGATGACTTATTTATTTTGCTTTTTGCATTAGGTTTTTATATAACAAAGGCCTTACATTATGTATTGATTCCTACAGAACTAAAGCTAGAAATAATATTGACATATTAGTGTGATACGAGAGGAGATTTATAATTGCAAAAAATCCAACAATAGAAATCCATTACTTATCGTTAGCTGTATTTTTTATTTTGTCAAAATCATCTGTATTTCTATTCTGTGTAAAGAGGCGCATGCCTGCATTCCTAGACTATTGCATTTCCGCTAAACATTAGGGACATCAGTGCTTAACGGACAAAGCGATTTTCCGTTATTTGTATCGATTTTCTTATAATTTCAGAAAAAGCAGTCTTTACTACAGATTCTAGGGAGCTGCGTCAGTTATGCCTGCACTGCAGACAAGTTAATGTGATCTAGTTTTTCTTCCAGGTTTGGTTTGGTTTGGAGCGCTATGGTCAACTTTTTGCTACACGAGGGCTAATTAGACCGGGACCTACAGTTTAAAGCTGATTCCAAACGGCTACAAGCATCCATGCCAACAGCGGGACTTGAACCCACAGGGTCTGAACCAAATGCCAGCGCCCTAGCCATTCGGCCATCACCTGGCAAGTTTTTCTTCCTTAGTGTGTGGTGTGAAAGTGTAAACATTCAGGATGTCTACACGTAGAAAGTAAAAATCCCTAACTTTGGAGAGAAAGATAGAAATTTTAAAGAAAGTAGAGAATGGCCAATGTAAAACAAAATTAGCAGCTGACTATGGAATTAAAAAAAATACCTTGTCAACTTATTTGAAAAACAAGGAGTCAATTTTAGATTCATGGGAAAAATCAAAATTTGCCACAGAAGCTGGCTGAACAACGTAGGCATCATAAACAAAACCAACATCCATTTTACAGTTTTACCCAAAAGTGTAATTCATATTTTTAATTAAAGTTTACTTTCTACTGCATATCTTCTGCTTCATTTTATGATTAAGATAAGTCTGTATTGCTGTTTAAAATGTTTAATTTTAGATAATATAGTATAATATATTTTCTGCGGTTATACGTACCAGGAGATTTTTCTTTCTCAGTGATACACTTTTAAAGTTATATATTTTCTCTTAACATCGGATAATTCGAACATTTTTCCAAGAACCTTTGAGTTCGAATTAACGAGCATCCACTGTATAATGAAAAACTGTTTTACTGTGAAAAATGTTCTCTGATTCAATTTTTTTTAAATTAACGACGATGAATGAATCACGGTGAATGAATGACTCTCTCGGGTTTACATTTTCAAGTTCTGAATATATAAAATGAATACTTCTTATTAATTTAAATGAAACACTATGATAACTTGAAAGGTGGCGGAAAAGAGATAATTCTGTAATGAATATAAATATCACAATGAAAATGCGTTACAATGAAAGGATATTTTATGCTGAGAACGGTTATAAACGTTCGCTAGCTGTTTTGAAATTGTGATAACCGTTTACTACAACTGTCTAAAAATCAAAATAAAGTTGCTTTGTGTCTGTATTACGTTGTTTCTAATAAATTATTTGGGTTTAGATAGCAAATAATCTCTTTTAACTTTACTTTTAACTTGTTAAGCTTAACTCATAAAACAAAATGGATGCCATAGGCTGATACATTTTTGAAGCGGTCGCTCTGGAAGCGTTCTAGATAGAGGGACAGAACTAGGCATTATTAGGATAGATAAATATATTAAGATAAAATAAAATATATAAACTAAAGAAAAATCAGGCTTAAAAAATTAACAAAACATGCAAAATATTTATGCAAAAAAAAAAAAAAAAAAAAAAAAATTTCAAGCAGTCTCTGCTAATGAAACTACCACATTTTATAAATGTAGGATTACTTATCTTTCCTTAGCTCTTTTGTATGCATATATGTGTCTTATGTATATAAGTATCTATATATACGTACATATATATATATACATATATGTATGTCAAAATTTTGACGCGTTTTTGTACTTTACTGTGTAACTGTTTATTGCTTGTTCAAGCAATACAGACTGGGTTTGGTACGCTGCTAAAATTATAAGTCTCGAATGTCGGATGGATGAACGGTTTTAGCCTCTGAAATTTTGCTTTCTGAAGAAACATTATTGAGGAATGTAATCCTACATCAAAATTTAAGCAATCTATTTCAATTTAATATAAATATATATTATACTACAAATATAAATGTATAAATATGCTGTATTGCTCAAGTAAAATATACAAACGAAACAGAATCAGATTAGAAAATCATACAATTACGAAGAACACGTGCAAAAAACCAATGAAATTAAGTGGTCACCTATACAGCGAAAATTAAATCTGTGTACTGACATTTGAC
Organism: Dolomedes plantarius; assembly: GCA_907164885.2. Lineage (NCBI taxonomy): Eukaryota > Metazoa > Arthropoda > Arachnida > Araneae > Dolomedidae > Dolomedes > Dolomedes plantarius. The sequence goes on from OU015499.1 coordinate 107,052,456, forward strand.
CCTTCTGAACGGGTCGGCTTACTATTACGGCAATCCTTCTGACATAATCCGTGAACATAACAAAGCAATATGATCATCAGAACTGGGTAAAATAAAAGACACATAAGGGAAAACGATGATTCGGAAAATGATCGATCGAGATTCCACTGTATATTACGCATGCAATTAAATTATAAAAAGATAAACACAAGAATGTTGGAAAAAGTGCTGGACATTTTATAGCAATAAAGTTGCTTATTATAAAATTGCTACTCTTGTTTATGTTCTTCTACAATGGGGTTATAACATTTATAAAATCTGTTTCTATTATTGTTTAATGGCTCAATATACTGCAAACCTGATCCAGCTAAGCTTCACTCTTAGATCACCAAAGGTCATTGATTATATCTCAGAAATGTCACTTCATTTTTTTCAGTTTCAACTAATTTGAAAAATTATCATTTAGATATTTTAAGGCAATGAAATTCAAAATTAGCTTCACCTTATGAATTATATGTTTAGTCAATGAAAAAAAATTTTGATTTAATTTCATATTTTTATTTTCCTCCTCTTCAATGAATACAATCCAGAAAATGAAAGCTTACCCTTGCTTATTCATATCTAGATTGTAAGTCTTATTATAGGCCTGAGAACATCTAGTAAAATACTTCACTGTGCCAGTGGTTTTGAGTTCTAAATTTTTCAAAAATGAATATTCATAATTAATTTTTTTTTGTTAATATTGTACCATTTTCAAATATATTTTGATTTTATTCTTTGCTTTATAAAATGATTTTGATACTTGGAAATATTTTCAATTTTAGTTCTAAAAATTTACTGGTAATACTATTGTCATCAATTTTTTTTTCATTCTTCTATATATATTGAAATTATCTTCCTACAAACTTTTAAATTTTGTTTTTTTTCCCTTTTTTTTTGCATTTTTATATGTCTTTATCTTGAAGTAATTAAATGTTTATTCTCGAGAATATTATTAAATTTTATGTACTTTATTTATTTCACTTTTTTTGTATTTTTATGTCTTTATCTTTAAGTACTTAAATGTTTATAGTCTAGTTCTTAAGAATTTCTTTAAATAAAATTCTTGTATTTTGAATACATTGTTCCCCTACAACATTTCCAGTAAGATATCCTATGACATATTTTTTTAAAAATTTAAATGTTGACATACTTTTTGAAACCAAGTGATACTTTGTGAATATTTAAGCTGTTTTAATTATTTATTCCGGATAAATGCTGCAGTCAACTTTTTTTTAATTAAAATATTCTAAGGTTGTTTAATATCTACTTCTTGTTGAATTTTCACACAAAGTGTTCCATATCAAGCTAAAAGTTTTAAAACAGTCTGAAATGGTATTTTCGTAAATTTATGATTAGAAGTCTAATTGGTGGAATTTACCGGTATACGCATTGTATTAGCATTTAGCTTCCGTAACAATAAAATAGCGTAAAACGTAGATACCATATATATCATATTCAACATGTAAACAACAAACCCTTTTCGGTACTTTTCCATTAGCTGGGCGCATTTGGCATTCATCCTATTAATTATCGCCATTGGCGAGTATGAAAAGTCGCCAACATAACAACCCTAGGAAATCAGTTTAATAGGTACTAAATTTTGATGCTTTGGTCACACACATCTCCCGGCACAGTACACAGGGGGAAAACGAGTGATTTATGGGCAGCGCTCTGCAAAGCCTCTCTGCAGCAATCTTGCCCTGAGTCGGTTTTCAAGCAGATGATCAAAGAGATTCGAGGGACCTTGGGGGGAGGACCATAACAAATAGACCCCCAAATGTGTCAACAAGTGTCGGGGGACTGCATGTCTAGATGTGTGTGACTGTAGCATCAAGAAGCATTGTCACACACGAAACGTTGGAAGAAAATGATAGATCAACGGGTTATGAATCATGTGAAAGATCACGATTAAGTTCAGAGACCCAGTTATATAACCCCGAAATTCAAATGAATAAAAATTGGAAACCAATTAACCACAAACTTTATTAGTTTTCTTCACAATCGCACAAAAGGTTGAGCAGTTGCGATGAATCACCGTTTGGCGACTTGAAAAAACACTGAGGAACGGCACCTTTTGCAATCTTACTGGCTGAATTTCTTGGGAGACGACAAAATGAGGGTCCTTTTGAAGACATCTTGAAGGATATTAAAGACTTTTGGCATCCTAAATTACTTAAAGAACAAAATGAATGCTTTCTTATAAATTTTATTCTTTCACATACACCTATCACGGAAGTTACAGTTAAACAAAATGTAACTTAAGAGCCATATTTGGCGATATATAACTTGCGCCCGTCTAACGGAAAAGTACCCAGTTCTCTCATACAATACAGAAAAAAATACCTGTAAACTAAACTTACTTAAATACATGTCTATTTTTCTAGCATCATCTGGAAATCTACATTTTTCAGCTAAGGCAGCCATCTTGGATATTACCCCGTCTATAGACAGTTAGGCAATATCGTTGCCACTCATTCGACAAATAATAGCAGTCCCTGACCTGTGATTAATAACTGCTATCTGCTGCAAAATTTTAGCCATTGACATTGTCATTAAATCCTACTGAGGCTCCTCGGAGCTAAGTTCCTTATCCTCGGAATCCGTAGTAGAGTATGGGCCTGTTCACATAGGAGTCCGTAGCGTTGCGTTAAGGAAAAGATGACGTTGGGACGAAAATAAACCAATCATAGGCGTTAAAAATTTCATTGCTAATCGTTTGGAGGCCTATGATTGGTTTATTTTCGTCTAAACGTAATCTTTTCCTTAACGCTACGCAACGGACTCCTATGTGAACAGACCCTTTCTGATGATTACCGTTCTCACTAATGATAAAAATAGTACTGAAAATGTGTGGGGGAAAAAGTTATATTGAATAAAAATTAGTTTTAAGAATTTAGATTGATTGGTAATGTCAGAATAACTGGGGGTATAGAGAGAAAATAAATAAAATGTAGGGGACGATTTGGGAAAAAGTATTTAAGCTAGGGCCATTGAGGCAAGATTCAAAGCACAAGGAAGGACGATCAGACAGAAAACTATGAAGATCGAGTAGCTAAGTATACAGGGAGAGCTATCGGGTTTCGGGATCCCCTTCGGAAAGGTATTATCTCCCCACCCCCCTTCGTCAGTGAACGACTGGCACGACAGATAATCGTGAGGTGAAGTTATGGTCGATTATTTGGAGTGAAAGGTCGGAAACCAGAAGTAGTCGGACTATTGAGAGTTAGATTTCGAAGACGGAAGGCAGAATAGTTACTGCGAGTGGGATCAAGCCCAGGGTTTATTATCACTGTGGCTTTAGGACGACTGGGAAATTCCCTAAAGTCATAATCCGGGAGGTTAGCTAGGTCTTCATATTATACAGACTGTATATTTTCATAGAAGTTTATTGGCAGTTATTTAATGTGGTGCTGGATGGGTAGTATTGTCATATCTCCATATATTACTTCATTACGGAGGTACCAAGGGACTTTCCTATTTCCGCGGAGAATTTAATTTTGTATTGTTCGCAGTCTTTGAATGTGAGAGTCCGCTGCTGAGCCCCAAACCGTAGCAGCATATAGTAAGATGGGCCTCAGAACAGTCTTATACAGAAAAAGTATATTTTCAATATTCATTTGGTTCTGGTACAGGAGGTGAGCTAAGGGTCTACGGGATTTAAAGAAATTTCCAATATTGAATCCATCGGTTTTTTCCAAGTTATCCTACAGCAGGGGTGTCAAACTCGGGCCCGGCCAATATATTGGCACACAATAATATATAATAAAATACCGACCCAGAATTATAATAAGATAGGAAGAATTCGCTAAATGTTTTCTAAATTATACTCTTTTTTTGCTATTATTAAACAAAATGCGTATATTTATGTTGAATTTACTGTAATTAGGTAAATAAACATACGTTTCTATTAATATTGATTTTTTGAGGCCCATCTATAGTTAAACCTTGTTTGTTTGGCCCAAGTTAGCCTTTGAGTTTGACACCCCTGTCCTACAGTCTAGATATACACCAAGGTATTTACCCTCTCTCTCGAAGTGTACCAAGTGACCACATACCATGACCGACGGAGGTGAAATTCTGTTAACACTGAAGAACATAGCCTTTGTTTTAGCAGGATTTAATTTAATTCTCCACAATTTGAACGAACTTTCCAGAATGTCAACGTGTTTAAAGTTAGCTTTAACTTTAAACCGGACTAACGATAATAATCTTTGTGCGACTTATCTGGATTTAAAAATTAAAATTCAAAATAGAGAAATAAAAATAGGGATATATGATAAAAGGTTAGATTTTAACTTCGAGGTTATTACGTTTACTAATTTCCATAGCAACTTAAACTATAAAATTGATTATAATATTTTTTACTCACAACTTTACAGAATAAAAAACATATGTAACAACGCTGGGGATTTTTTGGAGGCATGTAGCATTTTCGAGGAAAACTTAAGAAAAAACGATTTTCCTAAAAATTTCGGCAATTTAAAAGTTTCAAAAAAATGGCATTTAGACTCAGGAATTTTTAAAGATGTTTAGAATAGTATTTTTGTTTTCATTTGGTTAGGCTGTAATGGGGGTGGCGCTATAGTAATGTTACAATGACGTAATTTTTAGGATAGAATTGGCTGCTGTTTCGCCATAACCGTCACTTACGGAATTGGGGTATGTCCGCGACTTTTATTTTGCATTAGGATTTTGTGTGCTTGAATGTAAGGTGCGTTGAGCCCATACTGTAAGTTGTGTTTGCCTCTTCATTTTCTTTTTGACTTATTGCTTCATTGGGGGACTCGGGGCCTTGGGATGTCTTTTGGGCTTACCTGCATCCTATTCAGAAAGTTCCCCTTGAGGTAACTGGCGTGGTTAGGCTCCCTGACGAAGAGTCCTGTCGGTTACCTCTGTAGTTTTATGGTTCAATTCCGGCACTTATACAGAATCTTGCCGTTGGTGCGTGGATGCCCAGAGTGCTTGATTTCTGTTTGTTTCTTGTCTATATTTGTATTATTTTTAACTATTTCTGTTGGATTATTTATACAAAACTATAATCTAATTCACACACCGCGAGTTGATAGCGCCAATAATCCCCTTCCCTTTGGAGGTACGGATATCTACACTGGTGTAAGAAACTAAGAGAATTTGCAGACTTGGTCGATTATCTCTAGAACTACTGTACCGATTTTAATGAAATTTGGTATGTACATACATTGATTCAATACAAAACAAATAACCATTCAATAATAGTAATACACACGCATGATCATGCGTAACACTCGTTGGAGTGTGAATGTATGAAACAGCGGTTGCAGAATAAACAAAAAAAGGGTTAAAAGATGGGTTAATAGGGGGTATGGTCCCCTCTTACAGATATACAGGTCTCACAGCGTGATTTCATACTTGAAATAAGGCAGTTTATCATTTCCTGTGGCAAATTGGTCCCACTCGTTCAGCAACGCTGTTTTCATTCCCTCGATCGTTCTCGGAGGGGGATTGCGAGTTGCAGTTGCCCTCCCCACAGCGTCCCAGTCATGCTCTATAGGGTTAAGGTCTGAAGATCTGGCTGGCCAATCCATCCGGCGAATATCCTCACTCTCTAGAAAATCGTCGACCAGAAGAGCTGTATGTGGCCTCGTGTTGTCGTCCTTTAAAAAACTCAGGGCCAACTGCACCCCTGAAAAGGTGAACGTAGGGCTCCAAGACCTCATCCCTATACCTCACACCAGTCACAGTGCCTCTTTCAAAGACATGGAGAGGTGTGCGGCCATCCAACATGATGCCTTCCCAGACCATTGAACCTCCTCCACCATAATGGTCGTTTTCGCGGACATTGGAGGGTAGGTAGCGGTTCCCTGGTTCTCTCCATATGAACGTACGGCGAGAATCGGTGTTTAGGCTGAACCGGGACTCATCAGTGAAGAGAACGGTCGCCCATTGATCCATACTCCAATCTCTATGCTCTCTGCACCATGATAAACGGATTCTCCTGTTCATAGAAGTAAGCGGGACGCAAACAGCAGGTCTGTTTGCAAACAACCCTCTCTCATGAAGTCTTTTGGAAACAGTCACCCTTGATACACGGGTTCCCGTGGCTGCATACAAGTCACGAGAGAGCTGAGAAGCTGTAGCACTCCTGTTACGCCTCACTATAATCGGCAAATGGCGATCTTCTCTGGTCGTCATGGCTCTTGGACGACCTTGCCCAGGCTTTCTCTCGATTGATCCGGTATCCTGGAACTGTTTCCATAAGTTACACACGACGCTGGGCGTTAAATTGAACTCTCTACAAATTTGGACTTGAGATTGGCCTGCTTCTAGCCTCCCCACAATTCGCCACCTCATTCCATCATCTAAGCGTTGATGGTTACTCATTTTTACTGTTAGAATTTGAAATTAACCGATTGCTGTAAAATAACACCAAGAAATTCACCGAGGTGTGCTAGCGAACGAAATGCGTCTTAACTTAAGCGCTTATAAAGCCTCTTTCTCTACTGGCTCCACCTACACACACTTGTACGCTTACGTATTTGACGTACAAGATTTGCATTTTTGTCTAGAAGCAGTGGTTTTACATTCAGTTCAGTTCTTTTCATGAAATTCGATAAAATATCCAAATTCTGTTAATTTATTTCACCAGTGTATGTCAAACGTAATATTAAATATGATCATATCCCTAGCCTTAATCTAAACATCTTACAAAATACCGTAGTCGAAAATTTTCCTACTTACAAAATCCCTATTTATGTTATATGTGTATACTTAAGAGCTGCCTTCACTAACTCATTGAGCTTTGAACTTCACGAGGGCGCAGTGGCCCGGTTGGGAAGGGCAGCAGGCTAGTGATATGAAAAGTCACTGGTTCGATGCTCGTCACTGACAAACCCACTGCCATGTTATGTAATGGCGGCTAGTGCATGTAAAATCTGTCGTGGCCGCAATGTCCTCCGAGTTCTCAAAATTTCCTCCGGAGGTGCGGGGTCAAGTGTTCTGGTCTCGTCACTTGACTCGGTTCAAAATTACGGGACATGTCCATTGGCCAAGTCGGACTCCGACCCTTCTGGTGCCAGTGAAAACAGGAGCCGCACCTTCATCACCCATTGCCTTCGGGACTTGATCTGATGTTGCTGTCGGTCAAGTGGCATAAGCAGCAACAGCAGATCTTCAAAATTTATTCTCCCTGGGAGACAAAGTATAACTGATTGGGAACTTCAATGCCCACCACCCCCGTTGAAATTGTGAATATAATAGAAACTTCACCTGCCGGAATAGTTGACAAATTAACGAATATTGTACAGTCAACGGAACTGACATTGCTTTCACCCCCTCGCGTTTCGGCTACTCTGGCTCACAATCTGTAATTGACTTCGCTCTGCTTAATATAACTTTCCCTATGATATTAGCACTATAAATAAACTCTCCTCTGATCATAACCCAATCATTCTAAATTTGCATTCTAACATTCACCTCCTTAATAAATCCTGGGCTTGTTCCCACTCGGAATAGCTAATCTCCCTTCCGTCTTCCAAATCCAAACTCTCAATAGTCCGACTACTGGAGGTTTCCGACCTGTCACTCCAAAAAATTGACCATAACTTCATCTCACGATTGCCTCTCATGCCAACGGTTCACTGACGAAGGATGTGAGAATAACTCACCAAAGGGGATCCGAAACCCCGATTACTCTCCTCATAGACTTCGGTACTCGCCATTGATGGTTTTCTGTCTGATCGTCCTTCCTTGTGATTTGAATCTTGCCTCGATCTCCCTAGCTTGAATACTTTTTCCAAAATCCTCCCTTACTTTTCATAAATTTCCTCATGTATCCCCAGTTATTCCGTCTATACCAATCACCCTAAATTCTTAAAACTACTTTTAATTTAATATAACTTATTTCTCCAGAACACATTTCAGTACTATTGTAATCATTATTGAGAAAGGTAATCGTGAAACATTCCACTATGCATACCAAGGATAAAGAGCTCTAGCTCCGAGGAACCTCAATAGCTTTTTATGTAAATGTCAAAAATTTCCTTCAAGTAATGGAAGTCACTTACCTGTGATTAATAACTGCTATCTGCTGTCAAAGTCAAGAACCGGGTGTTTCAAAAGTTAGGTGGGAAAGTAAAACGCGATAAAAGAAAAATATCTATCGATCGGAGACACTGCAGTTTGCAGATTAATATCCACCGCAGTACGGAAGTATTAATTACGCGAAAAAAAAATTAGTTCAAAATTTCGATAAGATGGTGCTCGTTTCCGAGGAGGGGTTTGGAAGGAGTTTAAAAAAAATAGGTGATAATTGTGAAATGAAACTTTCATTTCAGTATAATTTACATTCTTGGAACAAATTTCGTCCGTTTTGTTAACATTAGCAAATAGTTTTCGATGGAACAAATTCCGGGGGTAAATCTTTTTTATTTAAAAATCAGTTTCAAAGTTAAACCACTAGCAGTATATGATTTCTTTCAAGTCCATTCTTGGAACAGATTTCGAGCCACACGACAAGTTCTGAGTTCCAACGTTGGCAAGCAATTTGCCGCAAAATAAATGGCCAAAGAACATGGGAAGAATAAATGATAGAATAAAGACATTCTTCAGCCCTTTTTTTTACTAAGTTCTTGAGCCACTTGATTAAGTTTCCGAAATCTATTTCAAGAATGTAAATCGAGCTGAAAAAAATATCGCAGCAGTGTTCCCTATTGTCAAGATTTTGAACTAAAAATGTTTTCGTGTCATACAATATATACCCGTATCGCGGTATATATTGATCTGCAAACTTCATGTCTCTCCGACCCGTGGATTTTTGCTTTATCGCGCTTTACTTTCGCAGCGAACTTTTAAAACACCTGGTAGCAAACAGACATAAAGCTGTAAGCTTATAGCTTCATGTTGACAGAGTACCCAACGACCATCTCATCCAATATGGCGAATTGGGAAGACGCATGTCCGAGCAATCTCTCGAGAGTACTCATACTAATTTATATTCTATTGTAACGCTTGTTCTTCCATCGTTTCTGGACACGCTACGGACCCGATATATTTATACGATGACACGAGACGAGATATATGGAATCCTGGCAGAAATCTCTTTGCTTGACCAAAACTACAGGATGTACAGGCTGATAATTTCCAAGATGACAGACAGCGAAGAGGTCATGACTGCCGAAGCCGATGCGACGAAGAAATACAATCAGGTCCATGCACTGCGATAATTGCAAGTTTTTACGTATTTCTTCGTTAGAAAAACGTCTGCAGTAGTATTTTGTTTCCATGACAATGCTGGTATTTTCCATATCTCAGAATGACTGTTATCAAGGTCTGAATAAATAATAAATGCTCGTTTAAATTGTACTCATCAACGATAAATACAAGTTTCTACGTATTTCTTCGTTAGAAAAATATTTTCATTTGTATTTTGTTGCCACGAAAAGGCAAATACTTTCCACATATTTCAGAATGACTGTGAGCGAGCGTTTTAATAAATAACAAAGAACGTTAAAATCTACTACTACTAACAAAAATACTTTATCTACTGTGTCCGTATCTCATTCTTGAATGAATGACAATCGAGATGAGATGATTTTTTCGTAAAAAAGAAAAAAAATGCAATTTTTCTGATAAAGCCTTTGCACGCTGATTCTTTTTGATGGACAGAAGTTACTTGTGGTTTGTTTCTTCGCCATGATTATTCATCCTTAAATAATCCTTTACATAAATATTGTTGTAAATATAAAAAAATATACTTAAAAAAAAATAAAATATTTTGCATTAAAAACCTAAAAATTTACATTGAAATCATATTTACCTGCTAAACAAATTGCTGTTTGTTCGGCTTTACTTTTTTTTTTACTTTTGAAGAGCGTTGTACTTCTGGAGGTATCCGTCTCAAGTGGATTGAAATATAATCGGATGGCATATTACCTACCTATACTCGTGCAGACGCAATGGGAAAATTTCAAGCCCGCTGATTCGTTGATTTCTTCCCTTCATCTATGACATCACCTAGCGCAACTTTCAAAGACTTGATATGGTGGTGCCATCTTTTCCCCTGAAACTGAATCCTTCATTACAATATGCTATTTTGATTGAAACTTTTTAGAGTGCATATGAATTAATCGTGAGATAACTCGAATATGATATTTTAAGTCGAGTTCCAAAAGTATATTTTTATTATGAAAAATGCACTTATTATTTAAAAGAAAACTAATATTTGAGTTTAAAAGAAAAATAAAAAAATAAAAAGAATATAATAGTAGCTTTGAAATTTTTATGAAATATGTAACATTTTTGGGCGGAGTGGATTTATTTTACTAGAACTTGCACTGAAAGCTATAAATTTGTATGGGTATAAGTGAGTATTATTTTGCAAGACTACAATTTTACCTCTGATTATTTTTTTATATAAACTTAAATTTGCCCTTTTCAATAGATATTCAATTTTATTAATGGATTACTTAAAGAATTCTTACTGCAATATTTTTAGCCATCATATTTATTTACCGATCTGTTTTTTTCTCCCATCAGTTCCACTCTCTTTCTCACACACATAAATGATACACCACTGGAAAAATGTATTTCATCATATGTCAAATGTTTCTGATGCTTTAAAACCAATGAATTATACAATTTTAAATTTATGAAAAATTCTACAAAAAATTATCTCTATGTAATATATTAAACTAAGTGGCAAAAACGGAATGTAATAAAGTCTCACTGCTTCCCTTTTTAATTGTATTGGATTTTTTTGCAGAAGACGAAATTTTTATTTTCCATGCATAGAGATGTTAAACAGAAATAGCATGAAAAATTGCTGGTTTTGTGTGTATGCTTTTATCTATAAAAAAAAATCCTTGGACAATTTGAGAGTAAGATAGTGGGTGATTTTTATTAATTTTATATATGATACATACACTCAAGAGCCAAAACATTATGACCATCCCTACATTTTGCAATGAATTCGCCTGGATGACGTGGAAGGACGTGATCAGGTGGAAGTGGATTTTTAACTGCTGCTGGAGAGTCTGAAGAATCATTCTTTCACTTACTTCTGTGTGTGATGGGAAAGGCTGCGGATCTAAGCGACTTTGATAGAGCGCAGATTGTAATGACTCGAAGGCTCGGAACACGTATTTCTGAAACTGCACGACTCGTGGGTTGTTCGCGACCTACAGTTGTTAGTACTTACGCAAAGTGGATGAATGACGGTGAAACCAGCAGTAGACGACATGGTGTTGGACGTCCATACGCTATCAAAGAAAAAGGTCGTCGGAGACTGTCTCGCATGGTGAAGCAAAACCGGAGCCAGACAGTGGCTCAGCTGACAACCCAATACAATGCAGGGCCAAGTAGAATAGTATCGCAGCACACTGTTCAGCGGACACTGTTGGATATGGGGCTACGCAGCAAACGTCCCATTCGTGTGCCTTTGCTGACCAAGCGTCATCGCCAACTGCGTCTGCGCTGGGCCCGGGAACATCGCGACTGGTCCATGGATCAGTGGGAGAGAGTTGCCTGGTCAGATGAATCACGGTTTGTCATTCATCACGCCGATGGCCGTGTCAGGATACACCGTCTTCCAGGCGAACTGTTGCTCCCTCAATGTACAGTAGGTCATACACAGGCCGGTGGTGGCGGTATTATGCTTTGGGGGACGTTCTCTTGGGCGTCTCTGGGACCCGTGGTTGTGGTAGAGCAGACCATGAATGCTACAGGGTATCTGAACATCATTGCGGACCAGTTGCACCCTTACATGGCCTCTGTTTTTCCAGCTGGAAATGGAATGTTCCTACAGGACAACGCCCCGTGTCACAAGGCTAAAATTGTGTTGGAGTGGTTCCAGGAACATGATGCTGAATTCCAGTTAATGTCCTGCCCGCCTAACTCACCGGATCTCAATCCTATAGAACACATTTGGGATGTCATGGGACGGCAGCTCAGAGTTCAAAGACCACCAATTCGCAATATCTCGGATTTGCGGGACCGTTGCATAAACATCTGGTACAATCTGTCTCCGGCCATCTACCAAGGACTTGTGGCATCCATGTCAAGGCGGGTTGAAGCTGTGTTGCGCTCCAAAGGTGGGCCAACTCGTTATTGACAGGTGGTCATAATGTTTTGGCTCTTGAGTATACATACATACATACACACACACACACATATATATATATATATATATATATATATATATATATATATATATATATATATATACACTCATGTCCATAAATTAGGATAATGCTAGCTCCGGCAAATAAAGGTTCAGAAACAAAACAAACGTGACCTATTGATAAAGCCCATTTATTAAGCAAAAGATAGAGAACAAAAAAGAGGGTGTATGTATGATACCATTCATAAAAACTATGATTTTTGCTCCCTGGAGCAATTGTAAAAAATATCTCGTTTACAAAAACTCAATATTACATGGTTGGTATGATGGTTAATACATTGTATGTCTCCCATGCGATGAAATACAGTCCGTACAACGCCTAGGCATGCCGAGTATCACATTATAGAGCTTATCTTGGGGGAAGATTACTCCACTCAGCAAGCAATGCTTTCCCAAGTTCCAGTACACATGTAGGAGATGGTTGACGGGCTGCAACTCGTCGGCCAAGCATGTCCCACACATGCTGTATCGGATTCAAGTCAAGTGAGAATGCTGGCAATTCCATACGGTTGATATCCTCAGATTGAAGGCATTCGTTTACGATGTTTGCTCGGTGAGGACGGGCGTTGTCTTCCATAAATACAATTTCCGCGCCCATGGAACCCCTAAACAAACGTATATGTTGATCCAGAATGATGTCCCGATAAATGTGGACGTTCATGGTTCCGATTTGAACATGCAGATCTGTTCTAGAGCCCAGTATAATTCCACTCCAAGCGAGCAAACCTGCACCACCGTATCGGTGTCGATCAGTGATGTTGCCTTGGTGGTAACGGGTACCTGGCGTTCTCCATATGAAAGTCCGACGTGAATCAGACTGCAAGCTAAACCTGGACTCGTCAGAAAGAATCACAGAGGCCCACTGTGACGATGTCCACTGTGATGTCGGCGGACTCTCTACATAATCCCCGGTATTATATGTGAAATATGGTACAGAGGTTAGCTTTTGGAAGGAAGCAGTTTTGTGTGATGTTTGCCAAAAGACGGTGAATAACGATTTATTTTTAAAGTTTGAAGTTTCTTTACAGCTTTTAATGAGTATTTACCAGATCGATAAAGAGGCGTGCCGTTGTCTATGAAGAGTAAACAAACGAACAATGAGGACTAGAGTGCACGTAGTTTTGGGACAGAGGGCTGTTGTGCCGAGATAGGCAGTCGAAGAAGAACCGGTTTGGACTGGACTATCGGCTGTGCTGGTCAGAGAGAGAGCAGACAGAGGGAGACAGGGGTTCGGCGTTGACGGAGGTCGACTTTGCTCGGACCAGCTGGATTTTCGCGGGCTGTAGAGCCGCGGGCTTAATGATTATGATTTTGGCCGGAGTGCCTTACACGTGTGAATATATATTTGGCTGGAGGCCATGCATGCACTGGAAGTGCAAAACTCAATGAATTAATGTAAATATTTTGTAAATACACTAGTTATATAAATGTATTTTACTTGGATTAACTCAGCGTATTCTCAGTGATTTCTGTAGGAACAGAACGGCCAGGACTTGGCCATAGTTCGGCACGTTATCCGAATAGACTGGGAAGAGAAGTCGAGTTGCCCAGTTTATGATACCACATTGCATGTTCTCTACTCCAGGCTAATCGCTGCCGACAGTGATTTACCGTGAGCTGAACACACCTGTCAGGCCTGTGAGCATATATACCAATATTTCCCAAACGTCTGTACACGGTTTGCCTTGAAACTGTGGTACCTGTGGCTGCAGATAGCTGACGAAACAGGTCAGATGCTGTGCTCCGTCTGCTTCTTTTGGCAGTTACTGCCAATTACCGGACTTCATTCGGCTTTGTAACTCGGGGGCGACCTTCACTGTAACGTCTACTGACATTTCCATCATCTTGGAATCGTTGCCAAAGCCTAGAGATGACACTTTGGGCAATTCCAAGTTCCTCGAACACTTCCATCTGAGTAGCCCACATTCCAGACGCCCGATAATTCTACCACGTAAAAAATCATCCACATGCGTCCTCTGTGTCATAACTATTCGGTTATGGCACTGAGCGGCTTACAGAACGCTTGTGAATAATTTTACTTCTTTGCCACCATGCCTTATATACCCCTCTCTTACACACTCGCCATTGTGACGTACTATCGGCGTCATCTGGCGGCTTCCTGTAATTCGCATATTATTCTTGAAGATGTGTGTGATAATTCTACAGGTGAAATTTTTACTTTAGAGTTCGATTTCCATGCGATTCTGAATCATCCTTAAATTATGGACATGAGTGTGTGTGTGTGTAAGTATATATATATATACATACAGAGCTCGATTTGAGGCGGAAAGTGCTGGAACGGTGTTCCGGTACCTCTCTTTAGGGAAAAAAATTACGATAGTTAAAAAGTTTATTTAATTATTTTTATTACTTTTAATACTTTACTGCAACCCATTTTTTTACTTGTTTTGCAACATAAAATTTTGGAATTACATTAAATGTTCAAGATTTTGTATAACCAAAGATTTCTTTTTTTCAGACCAATAATTTGGTTACCCCCCCCCACACCCCCCACACCCCACAGTCCCCGGAAGGTTACAGTTCCGGTACCTCTATTTCTAGAAATCGAGCACAATATATATATATATATATATATATATATATATATATACCGGGTGCGTCATAAATTCGTGCAAAGTTCAAAAATTCATAATAAAAGAAGCAATGCTAGGAAAATTTTTCTGTTTGCGCCAATAAGATCAGAGGGACATTGGATTTTTTTCCCCTGTAATAAAAAAAGTTTCAAAAAGTAACCGACAGAGGGCACTCACGCGTCATACTGAGACGTTTTATGCAAATCAGGCAAACTCAAACAGAAAATCAAACAGATCACAATAACATGAAACTGTGCATTTATTTTAAAGTAACATATGTTCAGCATTCTACCAACACAAGGTAATAGGCAAGTGAGGCGCGTCACTAAGACCATTAGAGCGGATTGTAGCATCGATGGCAGCGACTGTCTGTCGAATGACATTTTTAAATTCCACCAAAATGGTTCGGGAGCCCCGGTACACATGAGACTTTAAGTATCCCCACAACTAAAAATTTGCCAGGGTCAAGTCTGATGATCGCGAGGGCCACTGAACCTTATAACCGTGACTTATAGAACTCGGTCTTCAGTGAAAGATTCCAACAGGCACGTCTTGATATCACGGGAAATGTGGGGAGGGGCACCATCCTGCATGAAGGTGACAACAGGTAACGCATGTCTTTCCTGCAATGCAGACCTAACGTGGTCACGCAAAAGCGCCCTCTTTCGGTTACTTTTGGAAACTTTTTTTTTACATGGGAAGAAAATCCAATGTACCTCTGATCCTATTCGCGCAAACAGAAAATTTTTCCGAGCATTATTTCTTTTATTATGAATTTTTGACCTTTGCACGAATTTATGACGCACCCGGTATATATATATATATATATATATATATATATATATATATATATATATATATATATATATATATATATACTGCATCAAAATCTTATCCAATGCCGATTTGCTTCTGGTTGGTTTAATTTTATATTGAAAGTTAAGGAATGTGTTTTTTTTTTGTTTATATATTTCATGTATAAGTTTAATAAAATTCACCCAGTATCTTACTCTCAAATTGTCCAAATTTTATTTTAATATAAAATTGTACACACAAAACTAGCAACTTTTCATTCTATTTACAACTCAACACATGGGAAAAAATATTGCGTCTTCTGCAAAAAAATCCAATACAATTAAAAAGCGAAGCAGTGAGGCTTTATTACATTCCGTTTTTGCCACTTAGTTTAATATATTACACAGAGATAAATTTTTGTAGGATTTTTCTTAAATTTAAAATTGTGAAATTCATTTGTTTTGTAGATCACTAATAGTAAACAATTGTAACTGAAAATGTAAATATTTGGTATTTGGCGCGATAGATGGCAGCACCTATCTAGAGCAGTGAATCGAATTATCATATCGGTTTCAAAGTAATATGGAAGAAATTCTAAAATATTGATATGTTGTTTAATTTATTAATATGCGGTATAAAAGAAATATTTACTGATTGAAAATGTGTTTTATTTATCATATAATTATTATTTTTTGTTTTGCAATTGTGTAAAATATTAACTGTATTACTATACGGTAACTGCACTTATCATGTATAACTGTAACCGAGAGGTTTACTGCTAGAGAGACATGTGATGTTGTCGGAGTCAGAAAAGTTTGTCGTGCTTATAATGTCACGTTAGTTATGTGCTGAAATGTCGTGCTGCGATTCCAAGTTAAATAAATATGGTGAATTCGTCTTCTGAGTGATGTCACTGATTTTATAATCCAGTTTACACGCAATCGAATAACAACAATAACAGTTTTAAAGCATCAGAAATATTGAACATATGATGAAATACATTTTTCCACTGGTGTATCACCTATGTGTGTGAGAAAGAGAGTGGTACTGATGGGGAAAAAAACGAATCGGTAAATAAATATTATGGCTAAAAATATTGCAATAAGATTTCTTTAAGTCATCCATTAAAAAATTGAATATATGTTGAAAAGGGCAAATTTAAGTTTATATAAAAAAAAAATAATAGTCAGAGGTAAAAAATGTATTCTTGCAAAATAATACACACATATACCCATACAAATTTTTATATTTCAATGCAAGTTCTAGTAAAATAAATCCGCTCCCCCCAAAAATGTTGCATATTTCATAAAAATTTCAAAGCTACCATTATATTCCTTTTATTTTTTTTTAGTTTTCTTTTAAATTCTAATATTAGTTTTCTTTTAAATAATAAGGGTACTTTGTAATAATAAAATTATACTTTTGGAACTCGACTTAGAATATCATATTCGAGTTACTTCAAGATTAATTCACATACGTTCTAAAAAATTTCAATCGAAATAGCAAATTGTAATGAAGGATTCAGGTTCAGGGGAAAGATGGCGCCACCATATCAAGTCTTTGAAAGTTGCGCTAAGTGATGTCATAGATAACGGGAGAAACCAATGATTCAGCGGGCTTGAAATTTTCCCATTGCTTCTACACGAGTATAGATAGGTAATATGCAACCGGATGTATTTGGTCATCGAACATATTTTAATCCTTTTGGCATTCAGACGTACTTCTACATGAATTAAAACAATGAGAGTCCGAAGGATGACAGGAAAATGTTCCCCAAACCATAACATTGCATGCACTAACTTCAAATGCTGTGGCAATGCATTTAGGGTCAAAGATTTCGTGCTGATTTTTCCATTTCACGCCTTGCCATCTGCATGGTGTGGTAGGAAACCTGATTTACCGGACTACATTATCCCTCTCCATTTCTAGGGTGTCTACTACTTTCGAGAAAGTCAATTTCATGACCTAAAAAATAAAATTTCATGACCATTGAAGTACATACTAATGTTTAAAGGAAATTAGTCTCCCCCCCCCCCCGGGCTCGTCTTTCAACTATATTCAGCTTATTATTTAAGTTCTTATCAGGAAAACCTTATTTTTAAAAAGTTGGGATTACAACCATGCAATACTTACTAGTTTTATTACTGTTATACAAATTCCAGATATGATTGTGACTCAGACACCCATAAAATTTATTGATACAGTGTAAAACACCTTGAAAGTGAATGATGCCAAAATTAATCATTCTCATACTTGTTACAGTTACTACAGAAACCACATTAAAGTAAATGATATTTAAATAACAATTTTTCAATAATTTTACACTGATACAATTGTAAAATAGTTACATCAATGTTTAATTTGAGTTAACTTTTGCTTAATTTGAGGAACTTCCCTAAACTGCTCTGAAAACATCAAGATGAAGAATAATAAAATGAAAGTATTTGTTAAAATGAATAATTCAAATTCTGAAAAGTAAAAGTGTTTATTTTATTTACTGAAGGGGGAAGCACTGAAATCCCATAATAAAAGAAAAACATAGGGAAAAAACACATGAAGAAATTTTATTTAATTTTGGAATCAGTGCTACTCTTTTATTAATAGGAATAAAGTGGAATATATAAAACAGAATACAAATACTTCCATATGATTTTTTCTCCCATTAATTAAACATGTGAAAAACAAAAAGAATAAAAATATTTATCTTTGATGTGAACTAATACATAAAAATCAATTTAGAGTAAGTTTAATAAATAATATTTTTGATTGTAAAAAAATAGTTAAGTTAATAGTAAAATAATTTAGAAAATGGTTGAATATCAGAATTTTAGCACCTTTCTCTAGAGGTGGTGCCCAGGGCGCAAGCCCTGTGAAAGAAAATAAAATGAATTTCATGACCATCAAAATGAAGAGTTGTATGTTTAAAAAACTATTGCAAACATATTATTTTTAAAAACAATATGCATGGAGTTTTATAATTAACTTAGATCTGACCTTTTAATTTTTTTCTTTTAGCATCAATAAGTTTAGACACAAGAGCACTCATCTCAGCATCTGTTTCTTGTTGAAGTTTTCTTTTTCTGTCTTCTAAAATTTTAATCTTTTCAGACAATTCTTTAACAGTTTTATCCTTTTGAGATTTTTCAGTCTCCTTAGCTGCCAGGGCATCTCTTCTTCTTCTTGAAGCTTGGATGACAGTTTATTCCATGCCGTTGGTAATTTCAATTTTTTTCATACCTCCTGCTGCAATCCCAGATGAATATATGCAACGTTGTGCAATTAAAGAATGCTCTTGGAGGTTTTCAACAAGACACTCTTTATTAAGAGAAAATCCCATTTCAACCTCAGCATTGCCGTGAAAGAGAGAAAGACACCTTTTTAAAAATTTTAGAAATGGACCATCTTCATCTTCATTTAGGTGTTGCATAAAAAACTCATCCAATCTATCTTTTTTCTCGTTAAAATGCTTGAGCTCAGATTGAAAGGTGCTTCTTTCACATATTTCCAAGTACTTCTTTTTGATTACATCTGCTTCTATAGGGCAAGATGTTTTTTTGTTTTACAAATTGTTTAAGTGCTAAAGAAATCCTTTCTCCGCATACAGCCTGTTTCTTCATCACATCCGGAGAGAGACAAGAAAGACCTTTAACAAGGCAGTTTGACAGTGGTGACTTATAGCTAACTGCTAATTTTTCAAAAATGTGAATTAAAAAAACTCTGCACCCATTTTGAAAAGAAGTCTTTTCTGTCTCTGACATTTTTCTATATTCTGCCCTGGCTCCAAAACCAACATCCATTGCTTGGAGAGGTAAATGAATTAATGTTTTCTTGTATTCCAGAGACTGAAGTTTTCTACCACTTCCAATCTGTGCCATGATGTCCTTTTTTATAAAACGACTTGCTATGGAATATGACGTGCTAATATACTTCACCACAGAGAAAAGGTATTATTGGCTTATTTGATTGAAATCTTTTCAAAAAGGCTCCAGTTCAATTATGACTGATTGCAAAAAATGTAATTTGGCAATCAATGAATTATCTCTCAGAAATTTTTGTACAACTAAAAAATTCTTACTATCTGGAGGATCATTTTTTGCATTTTCGACATACAATTTCAAACTGGGTACCATAGTAATAGCCCTGCCTAAAACTTTTGAATTTTCAGTCCATCGAATTGTGCATAACTTCAATGGAAAAAGATTTGTTCCGAATATTTCTTTGAACTTTGCTCTCCGTGAGGGAAGTCTTTGAGCAAGAAATACAGAGCACGCAAAAAGCTGCTTATATCCCATTCCATCTTCTTGTGTGCAGTCTTGTAAGTATTGTTAACTACATGTAAGCTACATGTCCCTGTATCTAAAATTTCTGGAGTTTGGCCATTGTCTTCCAGCATTAAATGTTTAAAATCTTCCAAAAGATTTTAAATTAACATTTGGCCCATATAATGCAATTTGAATTTCATTTGCCAATGGGAATCCAAAATCAGGCATTGTTTTTGAAAAGCCATCTAATAAATCCACATCTCTTGATCTTTTAAGAAATACAGATGTTAGGTATTGAGTATGAACTTTATTTTCCTCAGAGTTCCAGAAATGCCCAACTACATCCATCTGTCCCAGTTGTGCAACTTTATTAAGACTTTCGTCAAAAGAAACACAAAAATATTCACATTTTCTTAGATATTTAACAAGTAAATTTTCAAAATAGGGTCGTCCAAAGTTAACTGCATAACTCAATTTGTCTTTGTGCATTCTAAATTTCAAGGCAATGACACTATCAGGGAACATACGAGGAAATAAATTTGATGCAGCACCAAAACTTCTATCTGAAGAATGGAACATGACTTTCCCCATAGCCCACAATATTTCTGCCTTTGTTACAATACTAGACAGAAAACTAGACTGTTGTCCTAAAACTGAAGTAATAGTGCTGGGTGATACTTGCACAGTTGGAAAGACAGATGAAGATGAATTAGGACATACTATTTGAGTAGTAGAAGATGGACTCAAGTTCATGACCTGTGAAATCTTCTGGAAAGGTGCCTGAATTCTGTTTTGAGCAATGTCAAAATTGAGCCTAGTTTGAGTGCATTCGAGCAAACCATTTTCAAGTGTACTGTGCCGCCGACCTTTCTGATGCTGTCGAACACTATTTTTACCACTGTGACTTATGTCAAACTTCCTTTTACACAATGTACAAAATGCTTTGTGTTTATTAGTTTCAACAGGTCTAAGCCACTTTGCAAGTGCATGATCCTCTGATAACCATAGTGGTTGAAATACACACTTTCCTGGCATCTCCAAGAAAAACCTAGAATGGTTTAAAAATAAATAAATAAATTGTACATATAATAAACTATTTTTAAACTAACATTTATATTTTTTAACATAAAAAGTCTATACATTTTCAAAATTTCTCTTTCTGGGCCCAAACACAGTATTTTGTCCTAAGACACTTCGATAATAAATTATTTGAAACATGAGTATTTTTAAAATCCTAGAGACATTGAAGTTTCTGAAAAAAATTGCACAAAATTATTTTTTTATTTAAATTATTTAGCACTCAATCTCCACAAAGCTGAAAAATACATTGCAGAGGGGGACAAATTACAAAATGCTTTTTCAGAGAGAAGTATTTTTTAAGGATTTATTTTTTCAACTATTTATCTGGATAATTCTAAGTTTTTATACAAATGTGAAAAAAAACCTTTTCTAAAAAAATTAAATCTTTGTTACCAGAACTATTATTCGATGAAAAATATTCAAATATATTGTCTCGTAGATTCGAATGTATATCACAGGAAATCAATGCGATAGCTCCACTAAAGAACTTTATTTAACCTGAACTGAACGCTAGCTCGACTTATATACAGTCACCGAACATTCTGGAACGGTAGAAACTAGAATTAGCATATAATAAATTAGCATATGATAAATTAGAATACAATAAATTAGCATATTAAAACATTCTGGATAAAACGAGAAATGATAACAAAGGAATTTTAAAGAAAAGCGATTTTAAGCAACTTGCATCCAGCGGGGCTAGAACTCATCACCTTCATAACCGCAGCCAAACACATTACTCCTGTGCAACGACAGCTACGCACGAGCTTCGCTACATTTCCCCCTCCCTAAGAGAAAGCAGCGTTCCGCTGCAATTTGGTTTGGCTTCTGGTAACAGGTCTCCTGGAAGTGCCATGTGCACCCACGTCATCTAATTGTTCCTTTGGATCAGAGTAAGGTTTTAACCTCAGCATGTGGACTATGTCTTTTGTATCTCGCAGTCTTCTATCCCGTTCTATACTTTCCACTTCGTAGGTTACATCAGATAGGCGTCGTGTTATTCGATATGGTCCGAAATAACGTCTAAAGAGATTTTCAGACAGTCCAACTTTTCGTACTGGAGTAAAGACCCCTACTAAGTCTCCTACACTGTAGCTGACTGGTCGATGTCTCTCGTCATATCGTTGTTTGTCAGTTGCTTGAGCGTCGAGGATATGGATTTTAGCAAGTTGTCTAGCTTCCTCAGCTCTGGTGATCAATTGTTGTGCATAACTATCGTCTTGGTTCTCCGTGTTGTGTGGAAAAATTACGTCAAGAGGAGTCTGGACATCTCTACCATGGACGAGAAAAAATGGGCTGAATCCGGTGGTATCTTGTTTTGCTGAATTGTAAGCGAAAGTCACGAAGGGTAGGATGGTATTCCAATTTCTTCGTTCAACGTCTACGCACATCAACAGCATGTCTGCCAATGTTTTGTTAAATCTTTCTGTGAGATCATTGGTTTGTGGGTGGTAGGAGGTTGTCAGAAGATTAGACGTCTGGCATAATTGATTGATGTCTTTAACAAGGTTGGATCAGAAAGAACGTCCCCGATCACTTATCATTTCCCTGGGAGCTCCGTGCTTTAGTATGATTTCTTCGACTATAAATTTAGCGATTTCTGTGCCTTCAGCAGTTGGTAATGCTTTTGTAACTGTGAATCTCGTCAGGTAATCGGTGCCAACAATGATCCACTTGTTCCCATTTCGAGTAGCTGGAAAGTGCCCTAGGAGATCTATTCCAAGTTTGGGAAAATGGTTCATGAGGGGGTCTTATTGGATGAAGTTGCCCTGGTGGAAGTTGAGGTGGAGATTTTTGTCTTTGGCATTCTCGACAGTGAGACACATATCTACGCGTGCTCCCATACAGTCCTGGCCAATAGTATTTTCACCTTATTCGGTCGTACGTCTTGGCAAATCCGAGATGAACTGCGGTTGGAGCGTCGTGGAGGTTCTTTAAGACATCGCGGCGGAGTTGTTTCGGTATCACCAAGAGCCATTGTCGTCCCATTGGATCATAGTTTTTCTTGTATAGCACGCCGTGTCTCATTTGATAATTTTGGAATCCATCACTCCTCTTCAGAGTTTTAACTATGGACTTCAACTGATCATCTTTCAGTTGTTCTTTTCTGTAATCTGTGATGGACGCAAAGAAGGGGATTTCCTCACCGTTCTCGGCTACTGCTTCGAAAAGAGGCTTTCTTGACAGGCAATCGGCATCGGAATGTTTCCGACCACTCTTGTGCACGATGTCAACGTCGTACTCTTGCAACCTCAAAGCCCATCGTACAAGTCTCCCCGAGGAATCCTTTATGTTGGCCAGCCAGCACAAAGAGTGGTGATCTGTTACGATGGTGAAGGGTTTTCCAAACAGATAAGGTCTAAATTTACTAATCGCCCAGATGACAGCAAGACACTCTTTTTCTCGGTCGTGGAATAGTTTATTTCACTTGGTGACATGGACCTGGAAGCATAGGCAATTGGTCTTTCCTTACCATTTTGGACATGTACTAGCACGGCACCGAGGCCATAGCCGCTAGCGTCTGTATGTATTTTCGTTTCCGCATTTGGGAGGAAATGTCCCTAAACTGGCCCACTTGTCAGAAATTTTTTGAGTGATGAAAAAGATTCATTTTGTGCGGTGCTCCACGAAAATTTTGCATCTTTCTTCAATAATTCCTGTAGGGGCTTAGCAATATCAGCGAAGTGCCTAATAAATCGTCGGTAATATGAGCACAAGCCCAGGAAACTTCGGACGTCGGTGATATTTTCCGGAACAGGGAAATTTGCTACAGCAGCTATCTTTTGCGGATCGGAATATATCCCATGTTGATCAACCAGGTGTCCCAATATCGTCAGTTTCTTCCTGCCGAATGAGCATTTGTTAAAATTAAGCGTCAGTCCCGCCTCTTGGATGCATTTCAAAACTTTTCTTAAACGTACTTAGTGTTCTGAGAAATTCGGCGCATAGACAATGATATCATCTAGATAGCAAAGACAGATATTCCACTTGAGACCCCGTAGTACCATCATTCGCTTAAAGGTAGCTGGAGCGTTGCATAACCCGAACGGCATGACTTTAAATTCATAAAGACCATCTAATGTTACGAAGGCTGTCTTTTCTCTGTCTTTCTCCCAAAAAGCACACATCGGGCCCGACCTGGCCGAAGCCCCACTGGGTAAATCACGTCTATTTGCCAGTAGCCCGATTTTAAATCCATTATTGAGAAAATTTTAGCACCTGCTAGACAGTCCAATGCGTCATCGATGCGTGGTAGCGGGTAAACGTCCTTCTTAGTGACCTTATTCAATTTTCTGTAATCCACGCAAAAACGCCACTCGCCATTCTTTTTTACAAGCACGACTGGAGACGACCAAGGACTGTTTGATGGTTGTATCACGTCTTCTTTTAGCATCCTTTGTACTTCGTCTTCAATCGTACGTCTCTCAGTGGCTGAAATACGATAGGGCCTTTGCTTGATTGGAGAGGTGTCCCCTGTGTATATTTTGAGCTTCACAGTATTGCATCTGGGCTTCCTCGATGTTCTATTTACATCGAAAATGTCACTACATTCTTCCAGCAGATTTAATAACTCACCTTCTTCAACAGAAGTCAACTGAGTATCTACAATTTCTTTTAATTTGTCCCGAATTAATCTATCTCTGGACTTGTGCTCCCTGGAACCTTCTTGATCTCTATCCTTCAGAGAACAAATGGCGTCGTCGGCTATGGCGACTAAGCTGGCTATATTCATCCCTTTTGGTATCAACTGAGGTCGTCCAGAGAAATTCGTTACCCATAGATTACAGCAGCCATTCTCAACGTTAATAATTAAAGCTGGTATAGATAGCTCTCTTTCACACATTAGAAGTTTGTTACCAATAATTAGAGCTTTATCTGCTTCCATAATGACTGGATTTATAGCACATATTTGCCTTATTGACCTTGCTCCAATTACGTAATCTGTTGTGGCAAACAAGGAGCAATCTGAATTACTTGACTCCACGTTTTCTGGAAGGATTTCGGCAAGTTGAAGCTTTTCGTTTCCACAATCTATGATGGCATCAGTGGCGCGAAAAAAGTCCCATCCAAGAATCATTTGATGGCTACACTGCGGGAAAACAAGAAATTCAAACGGTTTTGCAGTCTAATTTAAGTTGATTCTTAATACACAGCGTCCTGAGGCAACTACAGGATTTCCGCATGCATTTCTCAATATAGGTCCTCTCTCAGTATACATAGGCGTATTCAATTTTCTGCGTAATTCTTCAGATATGACAGAATAATCAGCACCTGAATCAACGAGGGCTTGCATACATTGCCAGTTTACTGTGACATAGGTGGTGTTCCTCTTTAACTTGGTGGTAGTATACGTCGGAGGATTTTCTTCATCTGCGGCCTCACCTCCTGCACAGGTCGCTGGAGTTAGTTTTCCTCCCTGAGTCGGCGGGGCGATTGGCTAGAGCGGCGTACAGGAGATTGCGACTGTCGGCGGTTGAAGGAGCGGCGAGGGTAGGGTGAACCGCTTCTAAAACTGGAAGATGTGGGGTGCACATTATTGTCGTCAAAGCTGTATAAAGAGTCAGCGTCCACCTCACGTTGAGAAAAGGCTCCATATCTTGTAAGGTCCATGTTCTGTTGGGGGTTAGATGTTCTAGCGGTTTTTGCATTTGCAAATACCCGTCGTCTTTCCCTACAATACCTCAGCACGTGTCCTGGACGTCCGCAGAGATAGCATAGGGTTACATTATTAGAAGTTCTCCACAGGTCCGTTTTACGCTCTGGAACACTGTTGACCCTAGCTTCACGCCTTGGCTGGTTATTCGCTCGTGTAACATTGTGCTTCGGGCAAGATTTTTTGTAGTTCTTCCCTGACAATTGCACGTACCAACGATCCTATGTCTCCTAATTCCGTTATGGCCGACGCTGTAGAGACATTAGGTAGCCTCTGGAATACTGGGCGGACGATACGTCTTCTTTGAAGGCTTGCTATCTGATGACAGCATTTTACAAACGCATCGACGGTGTTATAGTCCTGAACCAACAGGATCTGGTATAAGTCCTCTGAAATCCCTTTCATGAGATGAGCCACTGTTTCGTCTTCAGGCATGTCGGAATTAGCTTTTTGGCACAGAGCAAGCAAATCTTGGATGTACGACTCAGTTGTCTCCCCAGTATGCTACGCACGTGAGAACAACAGCCTTTCAGCTTGGCGCCGCATATCGTCTGTTCGGCAAAAAGTATTGTCTAGGGATTGCTTAAACGTGGCCCAATTAGTAAAAGTGTGCTCATTGTTATCAAACCATTGTCGGGCCTATCCGGCAAGATAGAAGATGACATTCGCTAGGCACATCTGTTCATCCGAACGGTTATAGGTGGCGATTCCTTGAAAGTCTTTAAGCCACCTGCTGGCATCCTGTAGGTCATCTCCGGTGAAGAGGCACGGGTTTGGGGGTAACTGGTATGTAAGGAACGGCACTTGTGCGATGTTGAATGGAGCAGGGCTGGCATCAGTTGCAAGCTTTTGCTTGGTCTTGTTTCCCTCAGGCATTTTTCTCGGACCTCTTCTAGGATCTGGTAACAAGACAAACTCAGGCGAGAGTCCTCGTAACCGTTGGCTTCTGCGTAGATCTTCCGTCGTACCAATCGTAGTACCTGGCGCCTCCACCACAAATGTCGCGTAGATTCGAATGTATATCACAGGAAATCAATGCGAGAGCTGCGCTAGAGAACCTGAACTGAACGCTAGCTCGACTTATATACAGTCACCGAACTTTCTGGAACGGTAGAAACTAGAATTAGCATATAATAAATTAGCATATAATAAATTAGAATACAATAAATTAGCATATTAGAACATTCTGGATAAAACGAGAAATGATAACAAAGGAATTTTAAAGAAAAGCGATTTTAAGCAACTTGCATCCAGCGGGGATCGAACTCATCACCTTTATAACCGCAGCCAAACACCTTTCTCCTGTGCCACAACAGCTACGCACGAGCTTCGCTACAATATAATTAGCCCTTTTTTAAAGAAATGGAGTAAAAGAGTAATATTTTGTTTCAAAAAATATTTTATTTCTATACCTCATAATGTAGAGGATTTGTTGATGCAAAAATAGAGAATTTCGGGAGGAGTCTAGGAAATGGGGCCAGGTCGGCCATCTTGGATTTTTTTGCGCCAATGTTTATGATTTTACTGTGTTTGGCGGAGTGGACAATTTTTATCGCCAACGTGTTTATGTGGCAAACTGTTACAAAGTTAGCTTTTGTTTACGTTTCGGTAATCGCTTGTTTGCTGGTTAATACTTCAGTTTTTATATTATTATCACGATTTTTGCGAGTGTATTATTTTACGTATAAACTTAATACATTTTTTAATGCCTAAATATCAATCGAAACGCACAAATAAGAGTGTGAAATTCACTTTTACAAAGTTATTTACTTTTGTTTACGTTTCGGTAATCGCTTTGCTGGTTATTCCTTCATTTTTTATATTATTTTCACGATTTTTACGAGTGTATCATTGTTATTTCTAATGATTTATGTGATAACTCAAAATACTGAACAATTAAGTCGTAACAGAATTATTCATATTGATTGTCTAAGAAATATATTTTCTTTTAGTAGATTTACTACATTACTTTTTAGTAGATTTGTATTTTTGTTTGTTTTCACACTTTACTCTGTGCTGTCAAAAATGCGATAACACGTGTGTGCTACTTACAATGTGCTTAGTGTTCTGACTGTGAAAATCAAATATTAAAACTTGAACTTGGAAACCAGTTAGGGTTTTCATACAGTTTGAAATTGACATGTAGTTACTGTGAAGAAAACAACACAGTGATGAATTCCTCTTTGAAGACTGGAATTGCCAGTCATAATGTGAATTTGAGAATTACCCGAGCCTTTTCACATGCTGGGAAAGGTTATACAGGCATTGAAAATTTTTGTATGGAGTGGGATGCACACATTGCTGGAGTGGGTCACAGACACACATATATATATATATATATATATATATATATATATATATATATATATATATATATATATATATATATATATATATATATACTAATAATATATTTCTCAGACAATCAATATCAATAATTCTGTTACGACTTAATTCTTCAGCAATTTTAGTCATCACAAACGATTTTTTTCAACAGTTTAAATAATAAAATATAAAGAAAAATAAAAGTTGAACCGAAATTATATTTCTTTTACCTTAAATATATTATAAATTTGCTAGATAACTTTAACTGCAACCGGTCGTTCGCAATTTCATTGGCCAGAGAGGTCACCAGCGGCGTTTACTAGTATGCAATAATTATCGCCCCAACAAAACGCGCCAAATCGTCGGAAAATCCAAGATGGCCGACCTGTCCCCATCTCCTAGACTATCCCCAGAATTTCGTTGTATCCCGTTATGAAAAAAATGTTCACTCCAAAATTGGAATCACTGCCGATTCAAATATCGGAATTTTATAACGAATTATCGAAATCAAAACCAATTTTACTTCGACCTGCCGATGTAAAAATTAGAATTTTATTATGAATCTCTACCCGTGTAGAAATCGAAATTTTACTGCGATCTAACGGGCAAAAATCTTGTTTAAATAACTGTAAACTCTCACTATAAATATTTGAGTCGAAGTTGGCAAAAACGTCGAAATACGTAACAACTCCGCTACATGTCACATTTCACAAACTAACGAATATTACCAACAACGGAGCTAAACAGCTGCGCTCTTTTTAAGCTTTATTAATGTGCGAAATTAAGTGCTGGGCACGGCGTTTAAAAATGCTGATAAGGCTGAGGTACGGGATTTTGAGTTTTAAATACACTGAAGTGCCACTGAATTAGGGATAGCAAAGCCTATGCAAATTGTGTAGCGCTGCGCATCATGTATGCGCAAGTGAGGGCGCTGTGGTAACTGCATATATAGCGCGTACTGTGGTTGTTCTGAATTAGTTGTTGGAATTGTCAGTATGGGTAAACAGCCTGATTTAGACGCCTTCGATCGCGGACAAATCGTAGGGGCGCGACGCATGGGCCATTCAATTTCCGAAATCGTCAGACAGCTAGGATTTTCAAGGTCGACAATGTCAAGAGTATACCAAGAATACATGGATGGTGGAAAAAAAACTAGCGGTCGGGCAAACTGCAAAGGACAATTAGCCTTGATAGTGCGTGGTGAGAGAGGGCTCAGGCGTATTGTACGTAGCCAGCGAAGCCAAACATTAGCTCAAATTACCACCCAGTTTATTGACGGTGCCAGTCGTACAGTCAGTAAACGGACTGTGCAATGCTCGCTTCACCGTATGGGTTTCGGGAGCCGTCGACCTACGAGAGTACCATTGCTCTATACTCGCCATCGGGCTGCACGTCTTGCCTGGGCAAGAGAGCACAGAGACTGGAGTGTAGAGGACTGGAAACGAGTAGCATGGAGTGATGAGTCTCGATTCCGACTACTTAACGCCGACGGGACGCTGAGAATATGGCGTCAGGCTCATGAAGCCATGGATCCTGCATGCCTGGCTGGAACTGTACAAGGGCATGGTGGCTCAATCATGGTCTGGGGTGTTTTTTCGTGGCACAGTTTGGGATCTTTGGTGCGTGTACCAACCTCCCTCAATGCAATTCGGTACGTAGAGTTGCTGGGTGATCACCTCCATCTGTTTATGCTGTTTTATTATCCGCACGGTAATGGAGTTTTCCAGCAAGACAACTGTACCTCTCACAAGTCCCGGTTGGCTATTGGCTGGTTGGATGAGCATTCCTCTGACTTCTCTGTCATGAATTGGCCACCTAGAAGCCCAGACTTAAATCCTATTGAGCATCTTTGAGATGTTTTGGAACAAGGCGTGAAAGGCCATCACACAGCACCAAAGAACCTTACTGAATTATGGACAGCTTTAGCCAATATTTGGCAAGCCATTCCCGTGGAACGTTTCCAGAAACTTGTTGAATCTATGCCTCGTCGTGTGGCAGCCATTATCAAGGCCAGAGGAGGCCCAACTCGTTACTAGATAGGTATCCCTAATTCAGTGGCACTTCAGTGTATGTCTTCTGTAAACACTATTTTTGAACCACAGGTAGCGCATAAAGGCACGAGCTATGTTGGAGGGGGGGGGGGGGAGCAGAAGAGGTTTTTAACTTGAAATCATAACAAAATAAACTTAAGATCGTAACTTCTGCTTCTTTAAAAAATTAATAAATTTCATCACCATTTGTCGCTGTAAAATTTTATAATTTTATAACGATCTACTGATGTAAAAGTCGGAATTTATAGGAATCTACTAAAGGGAAATAAATTAAGTATATCCGAAGCAAATTCCGGACGTCTGATAAACCTACCTAGTCTGATTTGCAGGACTAGGAAAAACAAACAGAAGAATGAACGTCATTATTTAAGCTATTTTATTTTTATCTTAAAAAGTATCCTAAATAAATTAATAAAGTTTTAATAACATGATAAAACATAAATGTATAAAAATTTCAGGGTTCATTTTGACAGGTTTTTCGAAAGTGAAAATTAAAGACTTTTTAAAGAAGTCTTTCGACTTTTTTAAGGAGTTCTCTGAGAAAGAAAATTTGATTGATAAAAACTTATTCAGGTCAGACATATAAGTCAAAATTTCGTGAAAAAAGAAGATAAAAAGGAGGAAAATGCAGAAACACAAACAATGAAAAATATACAACTATTAAAAAAAAAAACATTGATTTATATAATGCAAAAAACAAGTATGTAAATAGGTTATATATAAGAAAGTGGATAATTTTTTATTAATTAAACCAAGTAGCCAAGTCTCCCAATCAATAAAACATTCAAATCAGAATTTTATACGAATGCAAAATGCACGTTTTAAAAAAGAGTGAAATAAAGCTTACGTGCAAAAGCAGGTAAAATTTAGACATGTGTTAATCACAATTCATGTTACCACCAAAAAAAAAATATAATCAATTTAACACTAAATAAATTAAATAAATGGGCTTGTGGCGGCCCTGTGGTACAGCGCGCTGGTTTTTCGGTGCTGAGGGTGATCAGATCGAATCCCAGCGTTGCGCTACGAAAAATGCCTCCGTTCGTGTCGTCCCTTCATAGGGGGTAATGCTGTCCGCCTACATGATGCCACCATAATAAAATGGGCAGTAAAATTGCGGCCTAGTATAGGCGAATGTTTGATTACAAGTGCCTCCGCATTTTTTTAAAAATGAAATAAAGAAAACTAATTCAAAATTTGTAATATGTACTTACCGATTTTGAAGAAAAATTTCAGAGATTAGTTTGTTGTCCGGTCCACGGCAAGATCCAATTCAAGGTTAGGTGTCCCGTCAATGTCCACTCTTGAATTTGTTTTTAAGCTTGTAACAATCAAGATCAAATCCTAACGAAAACTGATTTAGTCCCAGTCGGACATTTAGCAAGAGATCTCGGTTTGTCATTAACTTGATTCTCCAAACTTCTAGAATTCGTTAATTAGTTCTCCAGAGCAAAGGGAAACAAATTTTCCCACACTCGACATCAGATCATTGGAACCGTATATCTATCTACACATAACCAAATAATTGCGACGTTCACCTTCATTCCTTCTCAGGCAATTAGCAGGAATGAAGATGGTATATACACATACATATGTCGGGTGGTCTAACGGCGTTTACTTTCCCACGCGGCTATCTCCTCCAATTTAAATTGGAAGAGATGTTTTAAAAAGAAATGAATAGCATCTGTTTAGACTTCCTTTATCCATTTCGGACTTTCAGAAAAGTTTTGATTTTCGGGTGATTATCGTTCTGCGGTTTCTCTTGTTGATTACTGATTGCCGAAAATGAATTTTTGGGACTTCCCTGTAGTCCAGGGTCTTCTTTAAGGGGACAGTGGACCTTCAAACCCCACATTTTTTGTTTTGAATGGATTTGCTTGAAATTTGATAATGTGATTAGTACCAAAGATATGTAAAAGTGGTTAAAATTTAATAATGAAATATTAATAATTAACCCTACACTGCATGATTTTTTATTTTTCCTTGAAAAAAATATATATGTA
This sequence comes from Dolomedes plantarius, assembly GCA_907164885.2. NCBI lineage: Eukaryota > Metazoa > Arthropoda > Arachnida > Araneae > Dolomedidae > Dolomedes > Dolomedes plantarius. The sequence goes on from OU015499.1 coordinate 107,084,395, forward strand.
TTTGAATATAATGAGAAAGCATGGAAAAATATTTTAAAAAAATTAACTCTAAATTTTCATTATTTTTTAATTAAATATTACTTTGTTGCCAAATGGCAACACCATGCAGTGAGACATAAAAAAGTAAAAAATCAAACTGTGCCAAATGGCTACACCATGCATTCAACAAAGAAAAAATACTTTAAATGATAGTCTCTGAAACAGTTTTTCCTCTTTGTAAAGACATAGAGAAACTAATCATTTATTGCTATACTCTTGTAAATCCTTTGCAATTCAACATTTTACATTGTTGTACACTGCTCTGGCCAATGATCAGTTATGTCAAATATGATATCTTTTGGAGGCTCTCTAGAGCAAGATTTTTTTTGCGTTTTTTTCCCCAATTTGTTCCTCTGTTTCTGATGGTTTCTCTGTTTAGTGATTTTTCTTCCCTACGTAAGCACAAAGTTTGTGCTAACTGCAATCTAAAATTAAGAAATTTTAAAGGCTTTTCAGGACTGAATTTTTGTTTGTGCATTCTCTTATACAACACCCAACCATTGATAATTGTGAGGTCTGTAGATGGTAGAACAACCGAAAGTACCACTTTTTGCTTCGCATGATTATTTTATACCTTTCAATCAAACTATCAAGTAAGTCCACACCTTCCATGTGCTTGTTGTAAGTCAGGGGTGTCAAACTCGCGTCCCGTGGGCCGCATGCGGCCCGAGACGAACATTTTTGCAGCCCGGTCAATATATTGGCACACAATAATATATAATAAATTAACCGATGCAGAATTATAATAAGATAGGAAGGATTCGTTAAATGTTTTTTAATTATACTCTTTTTTTGCTATTATTTAACAAAATGCGTATATTTGTGTTGAATATACTGTAATTAGGTAATATACTGTAATAAACCTACGTTTCTATTAATATTGTTCTTTTTTGCGGCCCACCTATAGTTAAACCTTGTTTGTTTGGCTCAAGTTAGCGTTTGAGTTTGACACCCCTGTTGTAAGTTGTTATAATGTAAGGACAATTTACTTTTACATATTTTTCTTTCCTGTTAAAGAGCTCTACTTCACTTGCAGGATTGATATCGGCAAATGTGGAGAACATTGTGACGCTTTTGTTATCTTTCCATGACGCATTTGACAGTTCACAACCATCATATATAGCCACAAATTCAGTAATGTATCCACGAATCTATAGTTTCAGTTCCTTATCAGTTGGAAGTTTGTAGTCTGGAATTCTATTTCTTCTAATAGTTCCAAGAGATAAAATTCCTTTTTTCTTCAAATGATTTCTGACGTTGATCAATCTAAGGTCTCAGTTTGTAAAATTTATCATGGCCTCTTTGCAAATCAGTTGAAAATGCATTATTGTCATTGAAATGAAGATATCTTCTAATTTTTCAACTTCGTTAACTCGCATAGAATTTTGAGTGAGAGATATTCCAACTACACTATATAGAATAGTTTGTTCGGTAATGAAAGTTATAGGTTCCGGCGGAAAAAAATATGAAAGAAAGTAATAAGGTGTTTCCAAATTCAAAATATTTTGAGGTAGCTGTCTATCTCCACTGAAAGTTAAGGACGCAGGATTTATTTGACTTTTTCTTCCATATAAGTTTACATTTTTCTTTTCAACTTTGTTACTTCTTTTCTCTAACGTCTTGTTACTTGAAGTTGAACTTTCATATCGAATATTCACTTCATTCTAAGATGATTCTGAATCATTTTCACTGTCAGAACTATCCTCTTGATTTCTATTAAAGAGAACATTAGGATTAACTGTAGGATCTTCATCACTATTATCCAAATTTTCATCACTTCCACTTGAAAGAGCATTCCATATTTCTTCTCTCAATAATTTCATTTTACCATCTGTATCAATGAAGTAAACAGACCTATCTGCTTCCATTATTCTAGCTTATAGAGTTTTAAAAAAGAAGTAAATTGCTTCTAATTATATGGCAATAACTCACAATTCAATCTGCACCGTCAAAAAAAAATAGAGAGTAAGAAATAAAAACGAAGCACATGCTTTATGAACTACAGTGTTGACTTGGTTAGTTCACTCCATCACTCGTTCATAGCACCCTTACTGCATGATGTTGCCAAATGGCAACAGATATATATTATGGCCTAAATTATTTTTAAATGTTTGCTTTAACATAAAAAGTCTGTTAAATGAAAGATAAATGCTAATTTTATACATACGATTTTTTTAATGGACATTAAAAAACATTTAGTTGTAAATAATAACTTCGAAATTTGGTCATTCAAGTGATTTCAAAAGTCCCTCCCTATGGTTTCATTTACTGCTATGTTACAGGCCACTATTGCCATCTGGTGAGGATAAATGGGGAAAATTGCATTAATGATGTCCAATACTTGCTTTTGGTGCTTAGAGTTGCCATATGGCTACATTTTACTGGCCAGTGGCGTGTCGGCCAGTTGGTGTAGCCAATTGGCAACATCATGCAGTGTAGGGTTAATGAATTATCAATTATTAATTATATAAAAATTGGACTAATTAAAAATGTTCCATGCGCATTTCTTTTGCATGTAATATGTTAATTTTTATTTACAGGATACCTTATAAAACTAACAATGAAACTTATTGCTTATTTTAAGCATTCATTAAAAAGATAAAGAGAAAAATATAATAATAGTGAAAACACCCTTTTTATTACGCAAAATATAAATCATCTTTTCAAGTACAAAATTTAGAAATCCTGAGCTACGAAGCATAATTTTTTTCAATAAGATTTATTTGATATACAGTTAAGTATATAAAACTTAAATTTCAAAGCAATACGATAATTAAAAATGCGCCTGGAGGAGTTTGAATATTCGTATGACATGAAAATTTTTATTTTGAAAAAAAAAACACATTTAAAGTTATTGCTATTAGTAACCACATAATATCTAAATTAAATACAAATGCCTATAACTAGGAAAGTAATCACAGAAATTAAAAATTCTTTTTTCAACACATTCCTACTCGTCCGTAGTTTCACCATACAATAAGAAAAAAAAATCGAATGTTTGGACAAATTTCACAATTTTGAAAGTCCACTGTCCCCTTAATTGCATGGGAAAACTTTCACTGTAAACATCTTTTGTCCGAACGGAACACATTCTCGATTCGCAACGAAAATATCAATCCCGCTTGACACTTTGTTTCACCGCCTTCTTGGTAACGAAGGAGAGCGGTCAGTAAGTATTCGGAAAGAAAGAAAAGAATAAGAATTACAAGATAAAAAGAACTTTTTACATACCATGTTTTTAAATTTTCTGTTGAATCATATAAACTTGACAATTCTATGTATCAATAAATACCTTTTAAATTTTTTTTGATGAATTATCCCATCAACTTGAAAGAAAATGAAGTTAGTTGGATATAACTTTTCGTTCCCGTTCCGGCCAATAGATGGCTGCACCAGTCTACAAAACAAAATTAAATGAAAATTAATTTAATTCTGCTTAAAGATGGCTAAAAGTATTAAAAAATGCATTGTCATCGTGTTCTGAGCTATTCTAAAAGTTTCAAATGTCCATCTAGTCGGGAAGTTAGTTAAAAATCGATTGCAAGATTTGTACAAAATTAACTGAAAATTAATTTAATTCTGCTTAAATATGGCTATAAGTATTAAAAAATGCATTGTCATCGTGTTATGAGCTATTCTAAAAGTTTCAAATGTCTATCTAGTCTGGAAGTTAGTTAAAAATCGATTGCAAGATTTGTACTGGACAAACACACACACACACAAACAAGAAAGCACGTTAATAAAAATATTGTAAAAAGAAGCCTTTCTTTCCCTCCCCCCTGAGCAGTCCGGAATAAGTGCGAGGCCCATTTTTTTATGGCACCCCTCACAATTTAAATAATCAAAAAATTAATTACTGTTGATTTTTATAGTTTGATTTTGGGTACATATGTGTAAGTTGAAATACACGTTTTCAATATTTATTTAATACAAAATCCCGTCAACAATCAATAGTCATCATGATTAAGGTAGACAAATTTCTACATTAAAAGATCAGTATCAAATATTAAAACAGCTATTAAGGAACATATCTATTAAACAAACATAGATATGTTTTACATATTCCCGAGTTTTTGTTCTGAAAACAAGTATTTATTTTACTTTTTAGTGTCTCTTAACCGCTTAAGGACATAACCCGAGTTAATTCGTTCTACGTAACGTATGAAATTTCTTTTATCCTAAGAAAACTCTGTCCGACATAACTGTATCAATCTCGTCGAAATATCGTTCCTTATAGGTTAAATAAACCGATGTGCTTAATTATAATTAAACACATTGGTTTATTTTTCATATCAGCATTAAAAAGATAGGAAATATTTGGCAGACAATCAAAAAATAATTTCATACTTAAACAGCTAAACGTATTAAGAAAATTTTTTATGTTTTTTAATAATATAGGTATTTAAAAGCGTGAGGTTTGTTTATATCCAATAAAATATAGTTATGTTCCTTAATAGTTGTTTTAATACTTGGTATATGGTCGAATAGGAAGGGCGTTACTCTTTGGGACCGGAGTTCGAATCCCACAGCTGGCATAGATGTCCGTAGCGGTTCGGAATCGGCTTTAAGCAATAAGGTCCCGGTCTCTTTAGGTGTAACAAAAACGTAGACCGTAACTTTTCAAACCAAACCAACAATTGGCACTGATTTTTTAATGTAGAAATTTGTCTAAAGTGTACTGTTATTAATACTTAGGTGCATAACTGATGATGACTATTGATTGTTATAATTGGATTTTGCTTTGAATAAATATTTTTAAAAATATATTTCTATACACACATATGTACCCAAAATCTAACTTAAAAACCTCCAACCCCTCCCCTGACCGTTTGTAACCCTCGTGTAACAAAATAGTAGTTTTATAGAATTCGTTTTTTCAGTTGATGAAGAAACTAGAATGCTGTAGACTCGTGAAACATAACAACTTTATTTCTAAACTGTGGCTATTATTAGGTGCCGAACCTTACTATCAAACATCACATGAAACAAACATTCGAACTCCTCCTTCCAGCGGGTGACTCCTACTTTTGTAGCAGTCAGAGATTGCTTTCTGCGCCCTCTCCTGGCAACATTGAAAGAATATTTAACATCCTCCTCACCTGAACTTCAAGAGTTCACTTATTACATGAAATTACAACAGTATAATAAAATCAATATATTCAAATAAGATTAATAATTTTGGTTAAATTGCCAAATAAAAGTAGAATACTATAATAAGCTTTATACATACATAAATATCATAGAAAAAGAACTATTATGAAATGCAATTTCAATTAAACAAACAATCGATCATTAACTAAATAAACATTCAAAAGTTAATATAAAAGAGTATACTCATTCAGTAATCTCTAAATTATATAAGAGTTGAACAGGCTTCTTAAAATACCTTTTGAAGTTTTTACAAAACATGCTCGAGTAAGTCCGTCTCTGCCTTGTATAATTTCTTTGATTATACTTAAGTCCCCCCCAAAAATTGGACTTTTCGGTTCCTTCAACGAGCACAACGTCTCCGACATGTAGATTTCGATGTTTGACTGGAACTGTAAAATTGTAATGAGATTTTAAGTTCATTAAATATTGGGTTTTCCATTTGAACCATAACTGCTGAATTAACTTTATTTGATAAGCTTTCCTTTTGATCAGAGATTCCTTAGTAGACAATTTATTTTCTAATTGAAGGAAGTGGATCGGATATTTATTTTCCTTTTTACCGAAATTTAAAAACTGAGCAGGTGTTAATGGGAATGGTTCTTTAAAGTCGTCATACACATACGTTAAAGGTCGCAAATTTATCATCATTTCAATTTCCGATAGTATAGTTGTTAATTCTTCGAAACTTAATTGAGCTCGACCAAGGATTTTTGAAGCGGGTCTTTAATGGATTTTACTAACCGTTCGAAAAGTCCTCCCCACCATGGAGCTCTTTCGATGATGAATTTCCAAGTTATGCCTTTAATAGCGATAAAGTCCAAAACCTGTTGATCTTTAAGAACCCTTTTGAACAGCTGTAGTTCTTTATTAGCACTTTTGAAGGATTTGACATTATCGGAATATATAACACTGCAAGTACCACGTCGTGACATAAACCTTCGAAATGCAAGGAAAAACGATTTAGTGGTCATATTTGATACTAATTCCAAGTGTATTGCTCTTGTTATAGCACAAGTGAACAAAACAATGTAAGATTTCGAAATTTCTTTCGCACATTTTACGAATACTGGTCCAGCAAAGTCAACACCGCATATGTCGAACGGTCACGTTTCCGAAATTCGGTCCTTCGGCAGTTGACCAGTGAGTTAATTTTGAGGTTTTGCTGAATATTTCTTGCAAATTAGGCATTTTCCTATTACTCGTTTAACTGCTTGGCGTCCCTTTGGAATCCAAAAATTCTGTCTAATTTTGACTAAAGTGGCGGAAACTCCCCCATGGAATATTTCTTCATGCTCTCGCTTAATAAGTAATTCCGTAAATTTTTGATTTCATGAGATAAGGATAGGATGTTTTTCATCTAAACTATAATCACCTGATTCTAACCTTCCCTTTATTCTCAATATATTATTTTCACCAAGAAAAGGAACTAAAGTAAATAGCGTAGATTTCGGGGAAATTTCCTTGTTCATTTGCAGAGCTCCGATTTCATGACTAAAACTTACTTCTTGAACTCGCCTAATCCAAAATTCTTCTGCTCTACTCAATTCAAAACTTGAAAGAGGACCCTTCTCTGCTGTTAATTTGCGCGATCTCATACTAAATCGATATATCCAAGCCGTTATTCTAATGAGTCTTAACATTTTACTGTACTTAGAAATGTCCATAAAATCCTTACCTTCAATTATACAGTCATTTACTGAAACAGTACTTCGGTATTCTAGATCCTTTACATCAACTTTTATCCTTTCGGGTACTGGCCACGGTTTCATGGAATGTGTAAGCCATTCCGGTCCATTCCACCACAGATTTTTCTTTAGAATGGATAAAAAATCTAAACCCTTCGTCAAGAAATCCGCTGGATTTTCCTTTCCACTGCAGTGTCTCCAGTTTTGGGGATCACTAATAGATTGTATTTCTGAAACACAATTGGAAATAAAAGGCTTCCAGTTCCTAGGATGGCCCTTTATCCAGTGTAGCACTATAGTTGAATCCGTCCACAAGAAAACTGTTTGACAATATTCAGGCAGTAATTTTATCAAATAGTTCGCAACTCTTGCGGCAATGACCGCTCCTAGTAGCTCTAGACGAGGCAAAGTTACTTGTTTCAAAGGGGCAACTCTGATTTTGGATAGAATAAAGCTAGTTTCCACTTTATCATTCACTACGTAACGAAAATACGCTACTGCACCATACGCTTTAGGATTAGCGTCACAAAAGACATGAATGGAAACGTTAGAAACCAAAGGTTCTGCAAAATATCTCCTGCTAATAGAGAGTTCATTCAAAGTCTGTATTTCAGAGCACCATTCTTCCCATTTACATTTTATATCATTAGGAAGATCGTAATCCCAATATAGTCCTCGATGCCAGACCTCTTGTAATAGAATTTTTATTCTGACAATAAATGGTGAAATAAATCCTACTGGATCATACAGTTTTGCTACTGTATGTAACATTGATCTTTTGGTGCTTTTATTTGGGTCGGACGAACTTGTCAAGGAATTAACATCTAATTTCAAAACATCATTATCATAATTCAACTTAATTTCTAAAATTTTAGTTTCTTTAACATCACTTTTTATATTGCAAACATTATCTTTAACCCACAAGGCTTTTAATCCATTCGAATTTGATTCAAACTTTCTTAAGTTCATTCCTTCGTGGCTAAATATTTTAACCGCGTCGCAAGACAATTGACATGCGTCCTTTAAACTATTAGCACCATAAAATATATCATCAACATAAATGGAAGTATTTAACATTTCAAAACATTTGAAGTTTTCTTTCTCATAATTTTTAATATGGTGTTTAATCGTTGCACCTAATAAAAAGGGGGATATCGTGCGCCCAAATGGCACGCGTGTCATTTGCAAAATTCTATAATCTTTAGTCGTCTGGTTCTCAGAAAACCATAAAAATTTTAAATACTTTCTATGTTCCTCAGCAATACTTATCATTAGAAATGCCTTTTCAATATCTGCACAAAAAGCGATTTCATGCACTCTAAATCTCAAAATGATATCCAATATATTGGGGTTTAAATTTGGTCCTACCTCTAAATAATCATTAAGAGATTTGTTGCCTTTACTTTTTGAGCTACAGTTAAATACAATACGCACACGCGAAGTTTGTTTATTCTCTCTAATTACGGCTCGATGGGGCATAAAGTACTCCTTTTCATTTTCGTCCTTTTTACCTTCTTCAACTATCCCATTTTCTAATTGATCCCTAATGATTTCCATATATTGTTCCTCTACCTCATGATCTGTTTTTAATTTTTCTTTTAACTCTTCAAATCGCCTTTTAGCCAATCCATAATTATTGTCTAATTCTTCAGGATTCTGCTTCCAAATTAATCGCGTTTCATATCTATCATTTTTGTACTGAAAATTCTTTTCGAATTGACTAATGATTTCTACGTCTGTGAAGTTGGCCCCCCGACATTGAGATATCCAAATTTTGAAAACGGCATTCGTTTGAGCGTGTTTGAGCGCTAAAAATTTTCGTTTGAGCGCCATTTTTAAAAGAGTTATAAGCATTTCATTTTTTGGCGGGAAAAACACCTAGCCCCCCCCCCCCCCCGACATTGAGATATTTAAATTTTGAAAACGGCATTCGTTTGAGCGTCGTTTGAGCGTGTTTGAGCGCCAAAAATTTTCGTTTGAGCGCCATTTTTAAAAGAGTTATGAGCATTTCATTTTTTGGCGGGAAAAACACCTAGCCCCCCCCCCCCGACATTGAGATATTTAAATTTTGAAAACGGCATTCGTTTGAGCGTCGTTTGAGCGTGTTTGAGCGCCAAAAATTTTCGTTTGAGCGCCATTTTTAAAAGAGTTATGAGCATTTCATTTTTTGGCGGGAAAAACACCTAGCCCCCCCCCCCCCGACATTGAGATATTTAAATTTTGAAAACGGCATTCGTTTGAGCGTTGTTTGAGCGTGTGTGAGCGCCAAAAATTTTCGTTTGAGCGCCATTTTTAAAAGAGTTATGAGCATTTCATTTTTTAGCGGGAGAAACACCTAGCCCCCCCCCCTCCCCGACATTGCGATATTCAGAGAACGGAAAAAACAGAGAGGCAGGAAATTTCGTGTCGGAGAAATGGCAAAAAAAGGGGGGGGGGGAATTTGGTGTCTTCGAAACGGAAGGGACACCTCCAAAAATAGTCCCATGGATAAGACATTGAAAGAGGCGCCAAAATGAGGCAGAGTAAAAATACGAAATTATCAACAAATAACGATAAAATATAATAGTAACTAATAATAGAAAATACAGTCGAACCTCCATATATCGAAGTAGCAAATTGCGCGAAAAAAATTCGATATATAGAAATTTCGATATATAGAATTGAGCTTAGTCTTATCATAATTCTCCTAAAAAAAAAAAAAAATTAAAGCTAAATTTCGTATACGAAACTCTATTTCTAATTTATATGCGAATCCCATTAAATGAAAGTTAATAACTGAAAAATGAATTAATATAAAAGATTTATTGATTACTACATATCTTTAAAAAAACAATAATGCAGACAGTGGTTACAATGATCACAGTTACATTCTTTAAAAAGAATTTACGAATATCTTGCTGAACAGTTAGTTTTGCGGAAAGTTCAAAGAAATGTTCGTATTTATTCAGTCCACTAAAAACTTTATCAGAGACATTTTCCGCGAATTCAAGTCCACGACGTATTGTTTCAAATGCCAAAAATTGGGAGATTTTATTCTAAAGTGGAATAAAATCTCCCAATTTGTCTTGAAAAAAATTTCGATATATAGAGATTTTTTTCGATATATAGAAACAATTTTCTATGTAATGAACATGGAGATTTGCTAAGAGTTCGATATATAGAAAATTTCGATATAGGGAAGTTCGATATATGGAGGTTCGACTGTAGTTTCAAACTAGTTGATATAGCTTAGGCTTCAGACAACAGTGTTTAATGCATTTATGAAATTTTTCAATACATTCAAAATTCCATTGATTCGTTCTTAATATTTCTTATACTTTAAAAAAGATGAACTTGAAAGAAAATTTTCGTATCTCTGTCCTGTATATATTTACTTACCTTTTTCTTTTTTCCTATATATATACCTAAAACTAAATACCCGTGCTTCACAACGGAATACATTACTACCACTAATCATGTAATTGGGTTCCATTAATTTAAATTAACTTCAGTAGTAAAGTGTTGTCATTTCTTTTGAGGAGTTAACCCTATAATTTAATGACGATCCAACATTAAATAAGGGTTTTTAGATTTATATTTATTTCTTAATTTTGGGGACCTTATAGCCCTTCTGGATTTTTTAGCTTTCTTAGTACCTAGGGCCTTAGATGAGCCACTATGCAAAATTTCAGCTTCTTAGGTCTTATGGTTCCAGAGATACAGTGATCAGTCAGTCTGTGTTTAATTTTGAGGGTTTAAGTCCCTTTTCACATATTAAAAGTGTAGATTTTTTAAAAAATATTTCTTAATTGTTATTGTTAGGGAGAGCGGAAGTGCATCCACTATACAAATTTTCAACTTCCTAGAACTCATGGTTCGAGAGATACGGTGATCAGTGATTGAGTGGTATTTGGATTTTATATACAGGGTGTCCGGGCTAAAAGTATTTTTTATATAGAGTATGAAAAACGCTACCCAAGGACTTTTTAAATCTTCAAATTCCAATAAATACACCAAGAAAAATATAGGAGCAGTAAAATTACGGCAAGAATTCTGTCAGCTGTAAATTATTTTCAACTACGTAATGCAATTGCTTGATGCACTTTCATAATTTGAACTTTTACAACTTTCTAACTCTGTAACACAATTATTGTAAACTAGCGGCCCGTCCCGACTTTGTCCGGGTTGAACAAAATATTATACCAGAACATAGGCTAGTTTCGAACCGCTAACGTCAGAACAGAAGCCCACTTTATTCTCAGCAGAATAAAGTAAGCCCCTAACTTCAGAAGTAAAGTAAGCAAATAACTTTATTTCTACTGATCAGATATACATAATATATAGCCTATGTCCATCTGGAATAATGTACCTTTCAAACAGTGAAAGAATTTTTCAAATAGGTACAGTGGTTCTGAAGATTACCTTCCACGTACAAAATCGATCTCTCTTTATATATAAGTATATAGATAATCAGATATACACAATATATAGCCTATGTTCATCTGGAATAATGTACCTTTCAAACAGTGAAAGAATTTTTCAAATAGGTGCAGTGGTTCTGGAGATTACCCTCCACGTACAAAATCGCTCTCTCTTTATATATAAGTATAGATATGGTAAAAGCAAAGATTATTTTAATGAGGAAGGATATGTCAAACTGTCTGCCAGACCATAAATGTAGTGCCAGTGACGTCTAGTTAACTCTACCTCTTCTAAACACTATATAAACGCCGGTAAGTTTATCGCAATATTCTGTTGAAATACATTTCTTTTCTTATATCGACTATTTTTATTTAGCAACTGATTGCACTCACATAGTTATCTTATACAATGTTTGACCAGAAATCTTATGGTATATTTTGGATTTTAAAATTATATTTTTTCCTTCGATACCTATAAATATCGAACTATTAGATTTATGAATCTAAACTATACAAATATCAAAATATTAACTTTATTTACCTAAAATATATAAATATAAAAATATTACAATTTAAGATAGAAGATGATTAATGTAAAATAAATTAGCCACTTTTGAACAAAAATGACTATCAGCAGTGCTGAAATGCATCAATTTACAAAATTCCTCATAACCAATTCTGAATATATATATATATACATAAATAAATTGCTTAAAACACAAAAACAATAATCGTAACCATCTCTACGTTATAAACACATTATGAAAGTGCTATACGCACAAAAATGATTAGAAAAATAAAATTGTGACTGCCATGACACTCAAAATATGTATGTACAAAAATTAAGTATGAAACTTAATGCACACATAAATACTACAATAAAATATGACTACATTAAAAATCTCAATTTCAGAACTATAATATACAATAAATAAAATGTTTTGTTTCTCGAATAGAACGGAGCAAAAGATTAACATTTTAATATGATTATTAATAGATACGCACATAAATGATTAGAAAGATAAAACTGTGATTGCTGTGACACTCAAAATATGTGTGTACAAAAATTAAGTATAAAATTTGATGCACACTTGAATACTACAATAAAATATGACTGCATTAAGTATTCCAATTTCAGAATTATAATATACAATAAATAAAATGTTTTGTTTCTCGTATAGAACGGAGCAAAAGATTAACATTATAATAGAATTATTAAGAGTTTGCATAAGTTGCATATCATCAATTATCGTAAAAAGTTAAATATGGTAATTACAGTGGCGTAGCGAGCATAACTGGCGCCCGGGGCACGATACCTTTTTGGCGCCCCTCATGGTCTTGGGGACCAAAGGGTCCAATGGTCTTAGGTACTATTTGGCGCCCCTCTGCAAGTGGCGCCCGGGGCATGATAGACCCCCTTGCCCTCCTCTCGCTACGCCACTGGGTAATTAAAATATTCCACATTGAAGTCAGGTAATTAAAAACAAAAGGTTCCAATAGTTAGTTGATCGTTAAAACGTTTCCAATTTTAAGATTATGTTGATAGCAAATATAGCTCAAACACGCTCAAACGAATGCCGTTTTCAAAAATCGAATATCTCAATGGTGGGGGGGGGGGGGGGGGCTAGGAGTTTTTGCCCGCTAAAAAATAAAATGCTCATAACTCTTTTACAAATGGCACTCAAACGAAAATTTTTGGCGCTCAAACACGCTCAAACGAATGCCGTTCTCAAAATTTGAATATCTCTTAGGCCCTAGGTACTAAGAAAGCTAAAAAATCCAGAAGGGTCATAAGGCCCCCAAAATTAAGAAATAAATATAAATCTAAAAACCCTTATTTAATGTTGGATCGTCATTAAACACAAGTTGATCACAAGTTAACTCCTCAAAAGAAATGACAACACTTTACTACTGAAGTTAATTTAAATTAATGGAACCCGATTACATGATTGGTGGTAGTAATGTATTCCGTTGTGAAGCACGGGTATTCAGTTTTAGGTATCTATATAGGAAAAAAGAAAAAGGTAAGTAAATATATACAGGACAGAGATAAGAAAACTTTCTTTCAAGTTCATCTGTTTTAAAGTATAAGAAATATTAAGAACGAATCAATGGATTTTTGAATGTATTGAAAAATTTCATAAATGCATTAAACACTGTTGTCTGAGGACTAAACAATATCAACTAGTTTGAAACTATTTGCTATTATTAGTTACTACTAGCTGAAGTACCCGGCGATGCCCGGGATTTTAAGAATGTTTGTTGTTAACCAAAATCAATTTAAAAATTAACACAGTATAAATAACAAAAAATATATGTGAAATGTTATACACGTCTCAGATTTTCAGCCTTTCATCATTGTAATACTAAAATCTGAAAAGTAAAAATGTCAAATTCTCTAATGTTTGTTAACCAAAATTAATTTAAAACTAAGCACAGTATAAATAACAGAAAAAATCCTTGTGAAATCTATAAATATATAAATTTATAATAAACTCCTCAGAATTCAGCTAGAATCAGCCTTTCATCATTGGGGTAAAAAAAAGAAGCTGCAATTACAGGTTCAGCAGAAATTTCCAATAGAACAATGATATGACTGCAGCGTTGCCTCTTAAAAAATGAAGTGTTTGATTGAGGGCTGCAAACCATTCAACTCCTCTCCACATTTAACTCCTATAAACATCCTCTACATATTAAATTCCTTTTCTCTCCATAATAAACTCCTCAGAATTTTGGTATATTCAGCCTTTCATCATAGTACCACTAAAAACTGAAACATCCTCTCCAGAAATATAAATTTATTAATTTCAATAATTAAACACACACAAATATATAAATTACGCAAAAGTTTTTTAACCAACATTTGAATAATTCGTAAATGAAAAAGCATATGAAAATAAAGATAAGAACTTCCGGAATCGAAATTAATTACCCTTAATTTTTAATTAATAAAAAACCAACATAATATGAATAAAAACGATAGTTGTTTAAAACCATATGAAAATAAAGCTATTATAAAGATAATAATAAAAAAAGCATAAAAAAATAATGCTCGCGCATGAAGTTAACGTTACGATATAAAGATAGTAATAATAATATAAACCGCGTGCATAAAATATTTAGCTTTTCAAGCGAAATAAATTAATTTTTAGAAAAAAACTACTTTTAATCGAGAAATTAAATACATTGCACAAAATTTTGATTTTACCAACTTTCCACCCTACAATTTACACCCTACTTCTTTTAAATAGGGTGTAAATATAAAGTTTTAACAGCCAATTGAATGCCAGTTAAAAACGATTGTTGTTTAAAATCATAAAAATTTATTATACAGATAATAAAAATAAGCATAGGAAAATAATGTGTGCGCATGAAGTAAACGTTACGATATAAAAATAGTAATAAAAATCTCTATATATAAAACAGTTCCGTAACTGACTAACTGACTGATTGACTGACTGACATACAAAGTACAGACCAAACCGCTGAACCTAAAGGACTGAAATTTTGCATGACGATTCTTCTTATAATGTAGGGGTGCACTAATAAGGATTTTTGAAAAAAATTTCTTAGATTTTTTTAAATTAAATTTTTAATCTTTTTTGTAACTTTTTCAAGTTTGCATTTAAAATAATAATTTGACGGTTGTAAAATTTATATCACGAAAAAGATCATAAAAATTCCTTTAAAATGAAATTCTTTTCGAATCTTTACCTTCATTTTCTAATTTTTGGTGAATTTTTAAAGATTAATCTTTACAATTTAATTTATTAAACGCTGATCATGTGATCTTTATCTGGTACTTTAAATAAATTTATCGTCACGTAACAACGAAATAGACAAAAAAAATATTTTTTTTTCTTGCTAATGCGGCAAACGATTGGACATTATCCAAAAAATATTAAAATACAGTAAAAGATATGTTCCTCAAACTGTACTATATTCTTTAGTATGTCCTATTAGATTTAATTTCAATATTTTCTTCTACATTATTTTGTCTATAAAAATATCCCTTACGATTTTTAAAAAAATATATTTTTTTGTCTTATGGTTAGAATACTAAAAGTTTAAAATAGTGGCGCCATCTACTGAACACCTGTGAATCGAGAAAAAGTTGTTGGTTATTTATTAATTAAAAATATTGGAAAGTTCTTGTGGATCTGTAAATATACATGTGGTAACAGTTTTAAAATTTATAAATTATCAACCTACACAGGTGATAATTTATCCGGCGTTGCCCAGGATTTTAAGAATGTTTGTTAACCAAAATCAATTTAAAAACTAAGTACAGTATAAATAACATAGAATAAAAAGCATGTCAAATGTTAAACGCATGAATAAAAAGAAAACCCAACATAAAAAACCATAAATTTACAATAATTTCTTCAGAATTCAGCTAGATTTAGCGTTTCATCATTGGAGCAAAAAAACCCTGAAAAGTAAAGCATAAAATATATACATTTATAATAAACCACTAAAAGCTGAAAAAGAAAAATGTCAAATTGTCTTTAGGAAAGTAAAGAATTTTGAAAAGTAAAGCTGAAAAGTAAAAATGTCAAATTGTCGAATGTTTGTTAACCAAAATCAATTTAAAAACTAAATACAGTATAAATAACATAGAAAAGATTTAGCCTTTATCATTGGACAAAAAATCCTGAAAAGTAAAACATAAAATATATAAATTTATAATAAACCTACCAAAATCCATTAAAATACTAAACACAGTATAAATAACATAGAAAAAAAAGTATACGAAATGTTATACACATTAATAATATAAAAAATAAAATAAAATAAAAATAATAATTTTTAAAAATAATAAAATAAAATAAAAATAATTAAAAAAATAATAAATAAATAATAATAATAATAATAATAATTTAAAAAATAATAAAATAAAAGCTGAAATAAAAAAGCCTCTATAAAAAAGCTGAAAATACAGGTTTAGCAAAATGTGAACTATCCGTATTTGAACCCGCGGCGTGTAGAGTGGTAAATGAACGCTTTTACTGAATGCGCCACAATGACATGCTACTTTGTTGCGTAAAGAGGAAAATATTTGACTAAGTTTACTGGAAAGTTCCTATGGGTTGGTGAATATACATGTATTTATGGAGTGAGAGGAGTTTTAAGTCAGAAATAAGTTAGCAGGATAGAAGCTTAGTCTTCAACTCTTCAATAGACACAAAGACATAAGCGAGGGGGGTTGTAGTAGCGATTAAAAAAGATCTCGTGACACTTAGCGTGGTTGATTCGAATTTTCCATCGCGTGTGGTAGTGTCAATATGCCGTTGGATCCGATTTATTTTAGAGTATAAAATCTGACTTGAAAGATTATTATTTTCATTTATTATTCTGGTTTAATATATAACTTAAAAAATTTTTGATTTTATTTATTTTTATCTTTTCGCTCGCTGTTTGCCAGCTAACCCTAACGCGGACGCCATATTCAGAGGGGTGATTCCACAAAGTGTAACAGCTTACATTTAGTTTCAAAATTCTTGGTTTTTTATTAATTAAAAATCAACGGTAATTAATTTCGATTTTTGAAGTTCTTCAGACCCTCGGCTGTTTTTAAAGACGCCTGTATGTAAAATTTCACGATCGTTGCTCCTAAACTGTGGATTTCTATACAATTACAGAGATACAAACATTCATTTTTATATATTAGATTATATTTTATCGTTATTTGTTGATAATTTCGTATTTTTACTCTGCCTCATTTTGGCGCCTCTTTCAATGTCTTATCCATAGGACTAATTTTGGAGGTGTCCCTTCCGTTTCCCCGACACCAAATTCCCCCCCCCCCTTTTTTTCGCCATTTCCCCGACACGAAATTTCATGCCGCTCTGTTTTTCCGTTCTCTGAATATCTCAATGTCGGGGAGGGGGGGGGGGGCGCTAGGTGTTTCTCCCGCTAAAAAATTAAATGCTCATAACTCTTTTAAAAATGGCGCTCAAACGAAAATTTTTGGCGCTCAAACACGCTCAAACGACGCTCAAACGAATGCCGTTTTCAAAATTTAAATATCTCAATGTCGGGGGGGCTAGGTGTTTTTCCCGCCAAAAAATGAAATGCTCATAACTCTTTTAAAAATGGCGCTCAAACGAAAATTTTTGGCGCTCAAACACGCTCAAACGAATGCAGTTTTCAAAATTTAAATATCTCAATGTCGGGGGGATAGGTGTTTTTCCCGCCAAAAAATGAAATGCTCATAACTTTTTTAAAAATGGCGCTCAAACGAAAATTTTTGGCGCTCAAACACGCTCAAACGAATGCAGTTTTCAAAATTTAAATATCTCAATGTCGGGGGGGGCTAGGTGTTTTTCCCGCCAAAAATGAAATGCTCATAACTCTTTTAAAAATGGCGCTCAAACACGCTCAAACGAATGCCGTTTTCAAAATTTGGATATCTCAATGTCGGGGGGCCAACTTCACAGACGTATGATTTCTTCATCCCTTTTAGATGACTCGTTGCTTTCCGACTTTATTCCCATGGAATCTAATTCCCAAAACACTCTTAAATCTTTTAGTACTATCTCATTGCTTACATAAATTTTATTTACAATTGCAGCATTTCCACTTGGCACTTTTTTCTCAACTCCGGTAATTACCCAACCGAAAATAGTGCTCACTGCGCTTAAGCTTTTGTTTACGGGAATTCTTAGATTGGTCATAATATTCCAGAATACGTCGGACGCCTACTAGTACCTCTACATCTAATAAACCATCTCCTGAGAGGGGAATCCGCGATTTCTAACCCACTTGACTTCATGAATTGCTGTATATTTACACTAACGGGATCTATGGGGTGTGCAGCGATTACATCGGTTACCAACGCCTCAAAAGAGATTTTGTTTTCAATGTTTCTCCCCTTTAACTCTACTACAACTACAGGATATGATTTTACTGGCGCATTTTTACTTCCAAAGGCGTAAACAGACAATTTTTCTTTCCGTATCGGCTTCAAATTTAAATCGTTGACTAATCTTTCATTTATAAAGGTTCTTTGACTACCACTATCTAAAAGAATTCTAGTTAATTTTGTTTTAATTTTTGAAAACATGTTTTCAAATAAACATTGCTGACACTATTAACATTAGCCCGTCTGCACACGGAGCAACTCAAAAGAAACTGATAACCGACTCAAATCACAAACCAGTCCGTGATGAGTCGCAACCTATGTAATTGAATGGAGCCACGCACACGGCGCAACTGGTTACAAACCCGTCGGACGGGTTTGTAACCAGTTGCGCCGTGTGCGTGGCTCCATTCAATTACATAGGTTGCGACTCATCACGGACTGGTTTGTGATTTGAGTCGGTTATCAGTTTCTTTTGAGTTGCTCCGTGTGCAGACGGCCTTAGTATTACACTGAGAAACTGAAACATTTGCACTAGAATTTTGTGGGGTTATCAAGTTTGAAACTAAACCTTTATCTTCCTTATTACAGCTATCATTCGTACTAATTTGGTTTTCAGACACAATCGGATTTTCGGAGTCCCTGCTACTTAACGTTAATTTTAAATTATCGTACGTACAAATTGATTCATGATGATTTTTACTATTACATTTGCCACGTTTAATATTAACACGACAATTACGACTGAAATGATACTTCTTAAAGCACTTAAAGCATCTATTTTCATATTTCAATCTTGAAATTTTATCATTAGATAAGACCTTATTGCATTTTATAGACAAATGATTACCTGTACAGAAGATGCATGCCTCTTGCACCTGAGTTCTGAATGTAGCAAGTGTAGGTGTATTCTTAGATGATTTAAAATTACTATATTGCGGCTTATTAGGATAAGCAACCGGCGTAGACTTCTTTTCATCAACAATCAATAAGGACTAGCCGCTGCGCGACCAGCATGGTCGCTTTTAGTTTTATATTTTCATTTGCTAAACAACTCAACTAAAAGAAACGTATGTAAGGAATGTTACTATTACCTGTCATCATAAATATACGTTGTTAAGGGACAGTGCGATCTCAGCCAAAAATTTATAATCATTGCAAAATTCTCTATAAGGCTGATTCTAAAACATCGGGATTAAAAAAATAAGAATTTCCGTTACTTCAGAACAGAGTTAAAGATAAGACTGAGAAACCCAACAACACAGATTTTAAAAATTACATTCCTCTCTATATGTAATATTTTTCGAAATTAAGATATCTACACTTTATCATTGCATGAAATAAGAAATTGTTAGAGACAAATTTTTTCACTAAAAAAGGAGTAAAAAATTCAGCAAGTACTAAAATAGAGTGTGGATTACATCACTCTCTATATGTATTATTGTTCACAATTCAGATATCTACCAAATAAAAAATTGTTGGGATAATTTCTTCACTTCTAAAACGGAGTAAAAATTCAGCAATTACTACAAAAAAAAGGTGTAGACAATTAACTCTTCTTACTTACTATTAAGATATTGTAATGCAATTATTAATATGATATTCCTCAAACTTCTTGAAATACACTGTTGAGAATTTCAGAAATAGGAGATATTGCAGTGACAGAATCAAAAGAACGGTCCGTGACTAAACACTGCATTTGATAGGTCTAAACAAATGTTTTCCTCTTACATACATTTAGAAAAACCGATGGTACAAAAGAATAAATTATCTCGTGAATAAATTCAAATTATTCACGTGTAAAATACAGCAATTAAATTGCACCAAACTACGTGCTATCGTCGAACCGCTACACACACGCTAATGTTTACATCTGGTAGTTGCAGCCGTTGCCATTCGGAGTGTAGAAATATCGCCGATTTTTGTGCCGCATACCTACGCGTTTTATATATATAGATGCTTCCCTGCACTGTATTTCTGTTTTGATAAATTCAATCAATTCTGAAATACTGACATCACTTTTAGAGCTTTTACTTCTATTGAATTCTAATACTAAATTGGTAGGAATTAATTTTAATAAGATAGGGATTAACAAGTGGCCATAAGAACCAGATGTTACATTCACCACTTCCAAATTTCTAATAGATATTTCCAATTCATCATACAATTTACGTAAGGCCCTTACATTCGCTGAATTTTTAACTGCTTCTAAGTTTAATATTTTGTTCATGAAAGAATTAATTAAAACCTGTTTCCTACCATACCTATCTTTTATCAGTTTTACGCAGTTATCATAATTTTGATCTGTGAGCTCAAACCCAGAAACAACATTAGATGCTTGACCGGTAAGAAACGATTTTAGGTAGGCAAATTTTTCAGTTTTTGAAAGGGAATCATTTGAATGAATAGTACTTTCAAAGTTATTCCAAAATTCGGTAAAGCGTTTAGGGTCCAAATTTCTCAATAGTCAGCTTTGGGAGTTTTGAACTTGAAATTCTTAAAGTTTGATTAGAATTTTCAAAGTTTTGCGCTTCGGATTGTCTAGACCAGTGGTGCGCAAACTTCATTAGACCGCGACCCCCTTTCTTTAAATAAGAAATCCCTCGACCCCCAATGAAAATACACTGCTGGCCACCCAAATTGCAACACCAAGAAAGACAAGAGATATCACAACAAAATTTATTTTGTAGATAACATGTTGACCAAGTATCAAATGATTAAATTTATAGACTTCTGTGAAGTGTGGTTCCTGCCAAAATCAGTAGCCAGAGTAGCCGCCATTGTTGGAGATCACCGCTGCCACACGCCTCGGCATTGATTCAAAGAGACTTTGGATGAGTTCTTGGGGTACAGCAGACCAAGCAGCTTCCACACGTTGCCAAAGTTGATCTGCTGTGGCAGCTGGGGATGTAATCTGGGTCAATCGTAGAGCAACCATGGACCACATGTTTTCTATCGGCGAAAGATCCGGAGAGAGAGGCGGCCAGGGAAGCAATTCAATCTGGCGATTGACGAAGAACCGTTGGGCAATGCGTGCCACGTATGGTCGCGCATTATCCTGTTGAAATATGGCTGTGGGCAAGCCCTGAAGGTAAGGAAGGACAACTGTCTCCAACACCTCGGAGATGTAGCGCTGGCTGTTTAAAGTACCGGCAATGCGTACTAGAGGTGTGCGAGAGTGATATCAAATACCGCCCCATACCATAATATCCGGTGCAGGACCAGTGTGGCGGTGCATAACGCAGCTGTTCAGTATCCTCTCTTCACGGTGTCTCCAGACTCGAATGCGACCATCGTGGTGTTGCAGACAGAAGCGTGACTCGTCAGTAAAGGCAATTTCATTCCATTCTGCCGTCCACATCCTTCTGTCATCGCACCATTGGCGGCGGAGACGTCTGTGGTTCTGCGTCAAGGGTAGACAAAGCAATGGACGTCTTGCGGACAGACCACTCTGCTGTAAACGGCGTCGAATGGTACGCGCAGACACGGGATGATGCGTTACAGACTGCATGTGCTGTGCTATGGTTCGTGATGCGACTGAGCAATCCGTCACTGCCATGCGCACAATTTGCCTGTCATCACGTGAAGTGGTGCGCTGAGGTGGATGCGATCGAACACGCCGGTCCGTCGTACCCTCCTGCATCCAACGATCACATATCCGCATTACAGTTTTTTGGTTTCGTCCAACACGACTACCGATTTCCCTGAAAGATAATCCACAATCTCGGTAGGCCACTATCCTTCCTCTGTCGAACTCAGATACTTGATCAAAAGATGATCGCTGTTTTCGACGAGGCATAATTGATCGTTTTTTTGAAAAAAAACACAAGAAAAACACAATTGCCGAACTTGAAATCGTCGAAATCTCCAAGCCTTAAATAGCGCTTTGAAGTGGCGCCACAGGCGCGCGTGATGTGCGTCTGCGCTGAAATTCTAATCATTTGCATATCTCACCTCCGCTAATGTATGTTGCAAATTTCATGTTATTTGCATGTTTCCTTCAGGGTGTTGCATTTACAGTGGCCAGCAGTGTATTTTGAAAGTAGCAATTTTTTTTCAGTTATGAAAATGTTAACAAAAAAACTGAAAAAAGGAATAAGCAAATATTAACAAACTTTTTAAAAAATTAATGAACTGTATATCTGGGGGTAAAAATTTTAACATTGCATAACAATAAAAAAAGTCTCGCTTGCCTTCTGCACTTGTTTTCGGCGTATCTCATGTGGCTAAAACTTCAGATTTAAATATTAATACGCATTTAAAAATTAAAATTATAAAAGAGCTTGATATCAAAATTATAAACTTTATACCAAAACATTATTAATTATGAACTCTGTTTATTCTTATTAAAACTAAAATACACTGCTGGCCACCCAAATTGCAACACCAAGAAAGACAAGAGATATCACAACAAAATTTATTTTGTAGATAACATGTTGACCAAGTATCAAATGATTAAATTTATAGACTTCTGTGAAGTGTGGTTCCTGCCAAAATCAGTAGCCAGAGTAGCTGCCATTGTTGGAGATCACCGCTGCCACACGCCTCGGCATTGATTCAAAGAGAATTTGGATGAGTTCTTGGGGTACAGCAGACCAAGCAGCTTCCACACGTTGCCAAAGTTGATCTGCTGTGGCGGCTGGGGATGGAATCTGGGTCAATCGTAGAGCAACCATTGACCACATGTTTTCTATTGGCGAAAGATCCGGAGAGCGAGGTGGCCAGGGAAGCAATTCAATCTGGCGATTGACGAAGAATCGTTGGACAATGCGTGCCACGTGTGGTCGCGCATTATCCTGTTGAAATATGGCTGTGGGCAAGCCCTGAAGGTAAGGAAGGACAACTGGCTCCAACGCCTCGGAGATGTAGCCCTGGCTGTTTAAAGTACCGGCAATGCGTACTAGAGGTGTGCGAGAGTGATATCCAATACCGCCCCATACCATAATACACGGTGCAGGACCAGTGTGGCGGTGCATAACGCAGCTGTTCAGCATCCTCTCTTCACGGTGTCTCCAGACTCGAATGCGACCATCGTGGTGTTGCAGACAGAAGCGTGACTCGACAGTAAAGACAATTTCATTCCATTCTGCCATCCACAACCTTCTGTCATCGCACCATTGGCGGCGGAGACGTCTGTGGTTCTGCGTCAAGGGTATGGACGTCTTGTGGACAGACCACTCTGCTGTAAACGGCGTCGAATGGTACGCGCAGATACTGGATGATGCGTTACAGACTGCATGTGATGTGCTATGGTTCGTGATGTGACTGAGCGATCCGTCACTGCCATGCGCACAATTTGCCTGTCATCACGTGAAGTGGTGCGCTGAGGTGGATGCGATCGAACACGACGGTCCGTCGTACCCTCCTGCATCCAACGATCACATATCCGCATTACAGTTATTTGGTTTCGTCCAACATGACTACCGAAGGCCCTGAAAGATAATCCACAATCTCGGTAGGCCACTATCCTTCCTCTGTCGAACTCGAATACTTGATCAAAAGATGATCGCTGTTTTCGACGAGGCATAATTGATCGTTTTTTTAAAAAAAACCACAAAAATAACACAATTGCCGAACTTGAAATCGTCGAAATCTGCGAGCCTTAAATAGCGCTTTGAAGTGGCGCCACAGGTGCGCGTGATGTGCGTCTGCGCTGAAATTCTAATCATTTGCATATCTCACCTCCGCTAATGCATGTTGTAAGTTTCATGTTATTTGCATGTTTCCTTCAGTGTGTTGCATTTACAGTGGCCAGCAGTGTACTTCAAATTTGTAATTAAATGTTTGATAAAGTTCAGCTTTAGATTAGATTATTGGGGCGGTAAGGGTTGAACATTTAGAAACAATGCCATATTTTTAACAAAAAAGAAGTTAAAAATTTGTAATTATTGAAAATTTTAACGCATAATTAAATACTTGAATATGATAAATTTATTCCAAAGTGTCCGTGACCCCTCCAATTTTTTTGGCGACCCCTCTATGGGTCGCGACCAGTTTGCGCACCACTGGTCTAGACTCAATATTTCCTTTCTTTAGTGTACGAATAATTTTCTTCAAAAATCTTGTGCAATTATTCTGATATTCTTCACTAGAAACCACCTCTTCTTCTAATAAATCTAACTTAATTAATTCCTGAATTTCCTTATCAAGCAATTTCAAACTATCAGCCTTCTCAACCAAAATATCATATGATTCTTGCAATTCACCAAAATCTAATTCTTCTGTTGACTGAAAACAACTTTCTAATGTACTAATAACCTTCGTGGTTAACATTCTAACAGTACTACGTTTTTTAATTAACCTTTCTAAATTGCTCTTATCTTGACATTCTAATGCTAGAGCTGTGTACACATGAAATATCTCCAATAATAGCAACACTTAGTACGTTCAACTAGATACACTTATATTTTATAGTTAAACGAACAAACCTTGCCATACTGCAATATCCTTACGAGTCTTGCATTCCCGTTCTTATTCTTCCTTCTTGTCACTATTTCTTGTTCCCGGCCGATGCACCGAAGTTTTGTAGAATTCGTGGTTCAGTTGATGAAGAAACTAGAATGCTGTAGACTCGTGAAACATAACAACTTTATATCTAAACTGCGGCTATTATTAGGTGCCGAACCTTACTATCAAACATCACATGAAGCAAACATTCGAACTCCTCCTTCCAGCGGGTGACTCCTACTTTTGTAGCAGTCAGAGATTGCTTTCTGCGCCCCCTCCTGGCAACACTGAAAGAATATTTAACAAGTAGACCGCAGCGCTCTAAACCAAACTAAGAGAGGATTACTTTCATTTTTACGGCATGTACAATCTTTTGTGAGGACGGGCTGAGGTCTTTCAGTTTTCACTCAAGCCTTGCACTTGGGTACCTGCATAGTGGTAAACGCTAAAGATAAATTGTCATCAAGGGCAGGGCCGGCCTTAGCCATCTGGATGCCCCGGCCAAGATATTTTTCAGTGACCTTTATTTCTTATTATTAACTAGCGTTATAACCACGAGCCGCGGGCCGAATCAATGTTTTCAGTCAAGAAAAGGGCATCTATTGCACCCGAGTCGTAAGTTTATCCTTCATTAATAAAAACTAGTTGGTACCCGTCAAAACATGACGGCTAGATAGTAAATAAATGTACTAATACACAAATTATACTCAACACATCATTTCCAAATGTAGAAAATCATGAAAATGTGCAGAAAAAAATTAATGTGTTTAAACAGCCTCGTGCTTAATATCTAAAGCCAGATTTCAAAATGTCACTGAGCATGCGCAGAAAGCAATTTTTTTAAACTGTAAATTATCGCTAATTAAACAATTTCCGTCAGGTTTAATCTTATATTTCCCAAACATAATTATCATAAAAATGGCAGAGAGAGATATAGAGACTCCTCGAAATAAGCGTGTTTATCATTAAAATATGTCACTGAGCATGCGCAGAAATAGTGAGTTTCTAAAGGTAGATTTAAACATGCCACTGAGCATGCGCAGAAATCAATTTTTAATTGTAAATTATCGCTCATTAATAGAAATTGCGGTTACAAAAGCCAAATTTGACAAATCTATAGATAACAGTCTTTCGTTTAAGACCAAAATGAAGTAAATTGATGCAGTAGTTTTCTCTTACGGACTGCCCAAAAAGTCGGCTTAGGAACTTAAATATATAGATTATCATTTTTTTAAATGTTTCTATCGTTTTGTGGTGGTGTTAATTAATATTAACTAACTGATTCACGGCCGGCTGTCCGGGTTGCCCCCACCCTTCAAACCCTTTGAGGGGTGCCGTTTGCTCAGTGCAAACGCCTAAATCCTAGTCCTTTTCTTCACTTGCATTCAACGTATTTCAGTTAAATGAGCAGAAAAATGTTTAGTACTGCCATCTGTTATCAGTTTAAAGAAGTAAGAATATTTTGCAATGTTTAATTGGAAAGTTTTTCACGATTATTTAGGTTAAAAAAAATGAGAAAGAAGTTCTGCATCGTGCAAACGGGGAAGGTTGTTGCCCCGAAAGGATTAAAGCCGGCACTGATCAAGGGCATTTAACTGCTTCTTCGTGTCCTTGTTCTTAGCTGGTAGGGCCTGGAGAAAGGAAAAACCCATTCTTATTTGATAGCACGTAGTCGTCAGAACGGAACTCGGTCGTAAAGTGAGGAGTACCTGTATTCAGTGTCAGATCCAATAAGTGAGGGACCCGGATGAATATTTTTTTGTTTATTTTTTAGCGGGGCCCCTAAAAATTTAAATAATCCAAAAATTAATGACTGTCGATTTTTATAGTTAGATTTTGGGTACATACATGTACACCAAATCGTCGTTCAGAACCCGCTCTAGCAGTTTTGCCGCCCCGGACAAAAATGTAAAATGCCGCTCCTCTGACCTCACGATAGAAATTATCATTCAAAGAGATGAATTGTCGATCAGATACAAACCTATGAAACTTGAATAGTTCTTGCAAACAAGAATTAGCATAGCAGAGAAAAAAAGGTTATTAAAAAACTATAAAACAAAAAGAATCATCCTCCAATCATCCATGTCCCTGGAATCATTAAATATTGTGAAATCAATCTCACAAAATAGATGCCAAAATTTTCCGCTCTCCCGTGAAACATATAAAATCTATATATCTAAAACAGTTCCGTAACTGACTCACTGACTAACATACAACGCACAGACCAAACCGCTGGACCTAAAGGGCTGAAATTTTGCATGACGATTCTTCTTATAGTGTAGGGGTGCACTAAGAGAGATTTTTGAAAAATTCTTCTTAGATTTTTTACAATTAAATTTTTAAGCTGTTTTTGTAACTTTTTTAAGTTTGCATTTAAAATAATAATTTGAGGGTTATAAAATTTATACCACGAGAAAGATCATAAAAATTCCTTTAAAATGAAATCTTTTTCAAATATATACCTTCATTTTCCGATTTTTGGTGAATTTTTAAAGATTAATTTTTTTAATTTAATTTATTAAATGCCGATCACGTGATTTCTTTTTCTGGTACTTTAAATAAATTTATCGTCACGTGCATAACAACTAAATGGACAAAAAAATATTTTTTTTCTTGCTAATGCGGCAGACGATTGGACATTATTTTGTCTATAAAAATATCCCTTACGATTTCTTTATAAATATATATTTTTTTCTTACATCAATTGTATACATTGATCGTCGTATTTATTATAAATAAATATATATATTTTTTTGGCATTAATTGCATACATTTACCGTTGTATTTAATTTGAATGTACTCCGTAGCGAAGTGCGGATTTCAGCTAGTACATACATATAGTATTTTTGATTATTTAATTAAACACAACGCTTTTATGGTTGTTTTCTTCAAAATTAAGGATTGTAAATATTTCTAGCCTTCAGACATAAATAGTATAAATATGAACTGTAAATGTTTAGCGAAAGAAAAAATAAATCTATATGTATAAATTTCGATCAATTGGGTATTTAACATATCAATATTTTCTAAAACTTGCAGCCAAAATGCCACCTTCGAATTTTGGCGCCCCGGACAAATGTCTGGGTTGTCCGTCCGCCCCTACAGAGGGCCCTGCGTCGCTATGTTGTTGCTTTTATATCCGGTG
The DNA here is from genome assembly GCA_907164885.2 of Dolomedes plantarius. Lineage (NCBI taxonomy): Eukaryota > Metazoa > Arthropoda > Arachnida > Araneae > Dolomedidae > Dolomedes > Dolomedes plantarius. The sequence continues at coordinate 107,112,124 of OU015499.1, forward strand.
GCGGAGGTAGGGCCGTAGCCAGGATTTAGTTTCGAAGGGGGGGGGGGGGCTCAAACCGGACCGAGACTCCCCGATATTTCACAATTTTTTTAACTAAAAATAATATAAAATTTACTAAAATTACATAATATTTAATATTAATATTTAATAATATTAAAAATTATAAAATTTAATATTATATAATCTAAAAGTCCATGCACAATCATGTGTAATACGTTTCAGTAAATGTATAAAACAATTTGGAGCAAAAATATTGAAATTAAGATAGCAAATAAAAATTGAAAAAATTTGAATTTTTATTTAAAAATTAAATTTTGAATAAGTATGCAGTTTTAAAAAATTTTACGTTTAAAAATGTACTTTTATTTCAATTTTAAAAAGCAATACAGTAAACTCCAGAATTTCAGGGGGGGGTCCAGCCCGTCGAGCCCCCCACCCCACCCCAACCTCCCTCTGACTACGGTCGTGGGCGGAGGAATTACTCCCGTGGAAGAGAGCTTTATAGTTGAATGTATCGCCCGTTAAGTCATTGGCGGGAGAAAGCTTCGCCTTCGCCCGTTACATAACGTATACTCGGCGGGAAATCTGCATATCGGACATAGTCTATTACGTGGGGAGAGAGAATACCTCGAGTGCAAATAATGACAAGAAGCCAAAATCTATACGGTAATACTAGAGTTCACTGAAAGAAAGACCGATCTGAACTAGTTAGTTAAAGAACTACACTTCTCTATTCAAGATCGGCGTAAAAATTGAAGCTCTATTCTTATTTTTTTTTAAATTGTTTTTCCGCTGTCCAACTTCTTTTCTCTCTTGTTAGCATTATGCACCACTTGTTCGTGTTAATTTTAATGCTTTACCATATGTCTACTTCCGCTGTGTGGTTCTTATCTCCTCGTATTTTCGTCGCCCGAGGGGTAGCCCCAGATGAAGACGTATACTCTCCTTTCTGTGAAGGGGAGAAAGAGCGATCCCGCAATAGGGAAACATACAGTGCATTTCCACGCGGGAACTCTGTTATCTCTCTTCCGATAAGGCGTCACAAAGCAGGCAAAAATTAATCTTCGTGTTTGTGACGTCATATGACGCACTTCCGTAAACCAGCAGGTGGCGCGACGGGTGCCGGATGGAAGAGGAGAGAAGCGAGATGGATGAAAATGGTAGATGACGTGCGCGCAGCAAAGATTGTAGCAAATATATACATGTTCTTTTTTTTTTGTTTGTATTTAATTGTAAAAATGTGTCGTTTTGTAAGTAAAGTGTTCTTTTCAAGAGAGAAAAAAGTGTAATTCTTCGTCTACACAATAACAAACTAGTGTAGGTATTGTTCCTTTTACGAAGAGACAAGGAATGTTCTTGCGTAATCCTGTAATTCCATTTCACACCATTTGAATTTCATTCTGGTACAGGTGGAGACAAATAGATAAATTGGCGACGAAGTTGGCGCCATTTAAGATTTCTATTCTTATTTAAACAGATCATTCATTCATAGGTGCAAAAGGGAAAAATAATGTGTGAAATATTATTCGTATTTGTTTATTTCACGAATCACGAATGAAGGAATCTACATGCTATTAATTTCTATTTCTGTGGGTTTTTTGTGAAATAAAAGGGTTCGTTTACACTTAATGCCAATTAAGTAAATTTAAAATAAGGTTTTTTTTTCTTTCCTTTTTAACTCTCTCTGTTGAGTAAAGAAGTGTTAAATTGCACAGCAATATATTTTAAGGGATTTGCTAGAGAAAAGAGAATATAGTGCGTGTGTTCATTCATTATACATTTTTCTTTTTTTTAATTTGGTCTAGCAATTACGTATACATAGTTTTAATGATCTAGTATATTTATTATTGATGTAATGTTGGTTATTTCAGTATTTAAAAGAGGTGCTAATGTGTAATTCGAAATGGGATTTTTTTTTAATGTTGCTGTTTTAACGTATCCAAATAAACATATTCATGTTCATGTATTTATTGTAAGAGCATCTCTGCAGTAATTTTTGGGTTATTTTTTTGATTTAGTTAAATATTTTTCTGGGGATCATTTCAAACATGGCATTCCTCTCTAACGGAAATAAGAGGGATCTGCAGCTGATCGCAGTTGAGCTGGGAATTCCAGACGCTGAGAAATTAAAGGTGCTGGAACTAAGAAATGCCATTTTGAAAGTTGACGGGTATGATGAGGAATTTATAAAAGGGTTTTTGAACACGGTTATTGAGGATAGAAAACGAGATGAAGAAGTAGAAAAGTTCCGTCGAAAGGAAGAAATGGAAGAACGTAAAAGAAGGGATGAATTAGAAAGGGAAGAACGCAAAAGAAAGGATGAATTGCGGAAACAAGAGATGGAATTTGAATTGAAAAGAATGCAGATTGAAAAGGAAAAGCTCGAACTTAGTGTCAAAAATGGTGTGGCAATGGGAACTGATGAGAAACCCCGGATGAAGTTGTATAACATCATACAAAAATTTGACCCTAAGGTCTGCGATATTAGTCTTTATTTAGTTTTATTTGAGCGACAGGTAAAAAGGGCAGATATAAAGGAAAAATTTTGGGTCTCTCACCTTATTGGACTTTTGCCATATGAAATTGCGGAGATTATTGCTAGGGAAAGCGAAGAAAACGCAGATGACTATGAGAAAGTCAAAGAACTGCTACTGAAAAGATTTAAGCTTACTCCTGAAAGGTTTCGACAATTGTTCACCAGACACATAAAAAAAGCGGACATAACCTGGAGCGACTTTGCATATGAGTTAAAAAATTATTTCAGGGAATGGATTCGAGGATTAGAAATTACGACATTTGAGGAATTAGGTGATTTGATTGTTACTGACCAAATAAAAAGGAAAGTGCCTCCTGAAGTACGAGATCATTTTTTTGATGAATGGTCACTATTTAAGTCTTCGGACATAATTTCCAGCAAGTTGGATGATTATGAAACTATCAAAACGTCATTTTATAAGAAACCGAAGGAAACGTCTTATAAGGAAAATTGGAATAAACCTTATAGAAGACCAAGCTTTGGAAATAGTCAGGAAGAAAAGAAGGGTAGTACGCAAGATATTAAAAGGTCAGACACTAATCCACCAGCTGTTAATGGGAAAGTACGCCCAGCGTTTACGTGCTATTCGTGTGGGAAAGACGGGCATACAAAGAAATTTTGTCCGGAGGTATACAAAGCTAAGGCAAATCAGGATGTGAAAAGGAAAGCCACTGTCCATAATGCGACCGTGGAAAGGAATACAGACGAAAATGGAACTAGAAGTGGAACAGCGGTTGTAGCTAAGGTCATGTCTCACCAAGGAAGCATCTTAGGAGAGAAACTTTGTGATTTAGAAAGAATAGACATTAGTGTTAATGGTAAACCAGCTAAAGCGTTAATAGACTCTGGATCTGAAATTACTGTTGTGAGAAAGGACATTATTTCAGACTATCAGTTAGAAGATCAGCCATCGATTTTTATAAAAGGTATTTTCGGTCCAGCAGAGAAATGTCCCCTGGTGAATATTCCAATGAGTCTTATCTTGGGAGGACAAGTTAATGTGATTCATCAGGAAATTCTCTGTGCAGTTGCTCCTTCACTAGTGGAAGATGTTCTAATGCCGCCAGACGTAAGGAACATCCTAAGTTGTAATCAGAACGCTGAAACTGGGGACAGTATCACTCATCAAGAGGATAAAGATGAAGTTGAAAAATTCCTAATGGGAATGATATTATAAACGGAGGAGATGCAAGTTCGACAATGATCCTGGAGGTCCAGGCTGTGGAAACTCCTGACGATGATGACAGGCTTGCCATATCGGAACTTTTTCGGAAGGAACAGGAAAGGTGTGACGACCTAAAAGAAGCTAGAAAGAGGGCTAAAGGAGGGACAGGAGGATTCTATTATCATGGCAAATTTTTATTCCATAAAGAAAAGGTATTGGGGGAAACTGTAGGCCAATTGGTTTTGCCTAAGAATAGAAGAGAGGAAATTATGAAATTGGCCCATTGCTCAATATTTGGAGGTCATATGGGTGCCAGGAAGACGACTGAAAGGATAAGATACTCGTTTTATTGGATTGGTATGTCCAAAGATGTCAGAAGGTTTTGTGAACTCTGTGAAGACTGTCAAATGACCAGACGAGTACAACAGAAAGATAGAGCCCCAATTACACCCGTAACAAGACCAAGTCTACCTTTTCAAGTTGTAAATGTAGATTTGATAGGCCCAATCCAGCCTCCAAGTTCTAAAGGACATCGATACATTTTATGCATGGTAGACCAGCATACCCGTTGGGCTGAGGCAATTCCTTTGACTAGTCTTAATGCGAAAGCTACCTGTGAAGCATTGTTGTCAATCTTTATGCGGACTGGAATACCGAATGTTATAGCCTCAGATAACGGAACCAATTTTAATTCTGCTCTAACGCAAGAATTTGAAAGAAGAATTGGCTCTAGCCCGAGATTTTCCACTCCATTATATCCACAGTCTAATGGATTAGTAGAACGATTCAACCAAACTTTGAAACGCATGCTTCATCATGTCATTCGAGACGAGCCCCGTAAGTGGCATACAAAAATACCATTTATTCTATGGGCCTATAGAGAAGTCCCAAATAGTACCACAGGTGTTGCACCTTTCCAGTTGTTATATGGGCGAAAGCCAGAAGGTCCATTATCTGTTCTCAAGAACACATGGTCTGGTAAGCTAGAAGCTTTGCAATTGGATACTACCCCGGTGTCCAGTTACATGGAGAAGCTTAAGGCTCAATTAGAAGATGCGGCTGAAAGGGCAAATATCACAACGGAGATACAGCAAGAAAAAATGGCCTATCACTATAATTTGAGATCTTCAAAGAAAACCTTTAAACCTGGAGACAAAGTTATTGTGCTCATACCAGATTCCAGTAACAAACTGTTAGCTAGATGGCAAGGTCCAGGCGTCATAGAATCAAAAAAGAATGAACATTCATTTTTTGTAAAGATGCCAGACAATGGTATAAAGCATGTTCATCAGAACAAAATCAGAGAGTTCGTTAGTGCAAGTTGTAGTACGGTGAATGTAATTTTTGAAGGAGAAGAAGAATTTGGGGATGTAGAAAGTACACCTCTATTAGACGGAAACTCTGCATTTCATCAAGAAATTCTTGCTATTAAAACGCCAAGTTTGAATCAGATTCAACGAGAACAATTGATTGAGCTTTTAGAACAGTTCGAACTACTATTGTCACGACCAGTACAACCTATAATGGTCGGAGAACATAAGATTGAACTGCTTCCTAATTCTACCAGACGCAAACCTCATGCGTACAGCGTACCAATGTCCTATCGTACTGAAGTGGATAAGCAAGTCCAAGAACTTTTTGACCTCAACCTCATCGAACACTCGGAGGCCGAGATCACATACCCGATAGTGTGCGTCGCCAAGAAGGATGCTTCCATTAGAATGTGTGTTGACTACAGAGCTCTTAATTCGGTAACCAGAGTTCCCAGTTACCCGATGAAAGATATGCAGGAATTGATTTTTACTGCAGGGATGGCTCAGTGGTTAACTTGTTTAGACTTATTGAAAGGTTACTATCAAATAAGAATGCATGAGGGGAGTAAAAGTCTAACTGCTTTCGCTACCCATAATGGCGTATACCAATGGAAAGTTATGCCGTTTGGCTTGGCGGGAGCATCGGGAACCTTTCAAAGGACGATGAATGAAGTGCTACGGTATCATTCTCAGTATGCACAAGCGTACATTGACGATATCGTGGTGTTTTCCAAAACATGGGAGGAACATTTGAGTCATTTGCACAAATTGTTATCTCATTTAGAGGAACTAGGATTTTCTGTACGATTAAAAAAGTGCACATTCGCGGCTAAGGAAATAACGTTCTTGGGTCATAAATTGGGTGACGGTAAGCATGCGCCAGACGATGAGAAAATTTTAACCATCAAGCAATTAAAGAGACCTTCCACAAAAAAGGAGGTAAGGTCAGTATTAGGTCTGATGGGTTTTTATCGAAGTTATATTCCTAACTACGCTGAGCTAGCTCGCCCACTAACTGAGTTAACTAAAGGGAAAAAATCAGGAAATATTTTTGGGGGGAAGCAGGAAGAAGAAGCTTTCCAAAGATTAAAGAATGCATTATGCGAGGTAACTGCTTTATCTACACCGGACTGCAATCTACCTTTCCAGATTCATGTACATGCGTCCGCGGTTGCAGTTGGGGGTTGTTTGACGCAGATGGATGAGAAGGGTAATTATAAACCTATAGCGTTTGTAAGTCGTAAGTTAAATCAAACGCAGAGAAATTGGGCAACCATAGAAAGAGAGGCTTATGCGGTTTTGTTTGGCTTACAAAAATTTGACAAATGGCTACATGGTAGTCTTGTGGAGATCATTACCGATCATAATCCTCTAAAATTTTTAACTCAGACAACTCCAAAAAGTCCGAAATTGGTTAGATGGGCTCTTGCCCTGCAAAAATGGAATTACAGGATTACGCACCGGCCAGGCGTCCTCCACCAAGGGGCCGATGCTCTCTCCCGGTTAACGGTCTTTGATAAGGGGTAATTATTTTTGTTACTTTTTTTTAAAATCATATGTTAGTGCATATTCATTGTAGTTTGTAAATGTAAATTTTATCTTCACCACAGTTGAACTTTTCAAGTGGAAAATTGGACTGCATATGTGCATGTATTTTGTGATAATAATTTTCGTTTTTGAGTTACTGTTTAAAACTTAGAAGGACAATTAAGGCTTGGCAAAACCACTCACTCAATCATTTAAGTAAAGAAAGACATTTATATTTTTCAAGTGATTTGAGGAGAAACATTTCTGCGTTGTACGTTGACGGTTTTGACTGTACACCTAGTACTTTTCATTTAGCAAAATTCGCCTCTGCAAAGGCGTATTTTTCTCTTGGCGGCGGCGTGTGACGTCATATGACGCACTTCCGTAAACCAGCAGGTGGCGCGACGGGCGCCGGATGGAAGAGGAGAGAAGCGAGATGGATGAAAATGGTAGATGACGTGCGCGCAGCAAAGATTGTAGCAAATATATACATGTTCTTTTTTTTGTTTGTATTTAATTGTAAAAATGTGTCGTTTTGTAAGTAAAGTGTTCTTTTCAAGAGAGAAAAAAGTGTAATTCTTCGTCTACACAATAACAAACTAGTGTAGGTATTGTTCCTTTTACGAAGAGACAAGGAATGTTCTTCAAGATAGTAAGAGGTGATATCTTACAGTGTTTTTGTACCAGTTAGGAGCATATTTTCTATTCTACATTATACCGATAAAAAAAAATTTTAAATTGAAAAAATTCATTACCTTTCCTTTCAATTTCGTGACCTTTTCCCACTTCGTGACTTTTCATGTTAGTAGACACCCTGTTTACTGACCAATAATTGCGATGATCTGGGAACTGGAGACGTTTGGTCCTGCGGTAGCATGCACACTACTAGAGCGAAGCAGTTTCATCGCTACTTGCCCTACTGCTTCTAGGACCCACAATCGTGCCACGTTCAAAGTCCATTAAATTGCGTTTTCTATCCATTTCTTCCCAGGCGACTTCAGCTCTTTTTGCAATCCCTTTTCATACCAGTCTCAAGCACAAGCAAGCAAAAGCGAGACGTCATAGATAAAACTGTAGGTCATAAAAAAAACTATCCACTCAGTGTAAACTTGTCTTTATTCTAGGGAAACATGTTACAGTTTTACCTCGCTGGAATGTTGCTAAATGTGAGAAAATAAAAATTTTAAAGTTTAAGTTTTTGTAGTCAAACGCAAATACGTTTATACGAGTGTTTCATAAAATATTCATGTTAGCGAAAGAACCCCTATGTGTTCAAGGAATCGTAAACATTTCAGTCTTTCATAAACTTGAAGAAAAATTCTATGCTGTATACCTTTGTTATTACTCCAAGCCGATGATTTTCAGCAGATATTCGAGAGCTTTACATAATACTATAAAATATATTCACTTATGAAATCCGAGATTAAGTCAACTATCAACAAAACTTGTGAGATCAAAAACAAAGCAGCCTGAATAACTAATATTAAACACATCATTCGACAACGAACAGTTTGCATTTATATTAGACCACGTCGTTTCTGCAAAAGAAATTCTAACTGATGCCATCACATTCTTGTGAATTTTAGATACATTCGTGTTTTCGCGTACAACATTAAATTTAATTTGAAGACACAATTTATTGCATATGTTAGCTTGCCAGCAAATAGCTAAATTAAAAAAAATCATAAAAACTTTCTTTAAATACCAATCAGACTTCGTCTTATAATGTGAAACGTCATTTCCAAAGGTTTTCTCTCTGATTACCGGTACCACTCAGAGTCAGAGGACATGATCACATGTCCTGTCCAAATATATTGCAAGACTGGATAAAGAGTTCAGTATTCGATAGACGAGACGTAGTGCAATTTATAAATTTTAAACATTTTTTAAGAGCTGAGTTCAGAATAAAAATTATACATTTATACATCAAATTTGAGATGATATCTAATATAAAAATATAATTCAGATGCTCCATGCATTAAATATTACTTAGGCTGCACATTACAAAAACCCTTCTAATAAAACAATAAAAACTAAATTAATTTAAAATTTAAAAGAGAGACAAAAGAGGAAATTAATCTAGTCTCGATATGAAGCCATAAAATATTTATTTATATACCATTATTCATATTTATTTCCTCATTTACAGAACACAGCAGATGTACAAAACAGAACAGTTAAATCTTAAAATTAAATATAAAGCAAAAACAAAAACCAGAATATTACAAAAGTGACATTTCATAACACCATTTTCCTGCAGTATTAAACAGGTATGACAGGGTTTTTTTTAACTTCGATCACTTTGGTGGAGCAAGAATCCCTCTGGGATCATAGGTCATGACCGATATCGAATTTATATATATTTAAAAAAAATTTAATATCATAAAACACTAAATTCCAAAACAATTATGTGCGATAGTTTGAAATCCATTTTCACCACGGTGGGATAAAAATATTTACCTGCGCCAAAAAATCCCGTTTTATACGATAGTACAGAGTTGGTTACACCCCTGAATGGGTAGGGAGATGCGTTTTTCATGTATTTTCAAGCCATAAACCTATCTCTCATACTGTGCAGATGAAAGAGTTTCTCTTTTTAAATTACCCTATTCTCACATATAGTGCAACCGAAAGTGTTCTCTATTGTATGGGTACGGAGATGCGCTTTTAAATCACATTGGAAGGAAAATCTTTTCTCTCACACAGAGGATGGAAGATTTATCTTCTGTGTAGGTACGAACATGATTTGTTAAATGATCCTGTTCACAAAACCTTTTCTAATATATCTTCCAGATAAAAATTCTTGCGTCCATGGATAAGGCGATGCGTTCTCAAACGCGCGTATAATGAAAATCTTTCGTCACATACGGTGCAGACGAAAGGTTTCTCATCCGCGTGGACGCGGAGATGCATGTTTAACTTATACTGTCCATAAAATCTTTTTCCACATATAGTACAGGCGAAAGGTTTCTCTCCTGTGTGAATCCGGAGATGTGTTTTTAAGTAAGCCCGTAGGGAAAATCTTTTCTCACATACAGTGCATGCGAAAGGTTTCTCTCCTGTGTGGGCGCAGAGATGTATGTCTAATCTACTCTGTTCAGAAAATTGTTCCCCACATACAGTGCATGCGAAAGGTTTCTTATTCGCGTGGACGCGGAGATGCATGTCTAACTGATACTGTCCAGAAAATGCTTTCCCACATAAGGTGCAGGCGAAAGGTTTCTCTCCCGTGTGGGTGCGGATATGTGTTCTTAAATTACTTTTATCAGAAAATGCTTTCCCACATAAGGTGCAGGCGAAAGGTTTCTCTCCCGTGTGGGTGCGGATATGTGTATTTAAACTACTCTTACTATAAAATGCTTTCCCACATACAGAACAGGTGAATGGTTTCTCTCCTATATGAATGCGGAGATGTTTGATTAAAACACTTTGTTGTGAATATCTTCTCTCACATACAGTGCATGCGAAAGGTTTCTCATCTGTGCGGATGAAGAGATGTGTTCTTAACTGACTCTGTCGAGAAAACCTTTTGCCACATACAGTACAGGCAAAAGGTTTCGTATGGGTGCGGAGATGTCTATTTAAATAACCCTGATGAGAAAATGATCTCCCACATACAGTGCAGGCGAAAGGTTTCTCTCCAGTGTGGCTGCTCAGATGTGTTTTTAAATTACACTGTACAGAAAATCTTTTGTCACATATAGTAGAAGAGAAAGGCTTTTCTGTAATAGTAGAAAGAGGATTATCAGTAATGTGGTACGAATGATGCGTATTTAAGTCAGCCAACTGTGAAAATGTTAGTTCACATAAATCACATTTGAAAATTTCTTCGGTGCGAGGAAGAACTTGTACGCTGGAACTTTTTACATTTAGACTAACTCTACATGTGTCAGATGGAGTGCATGCGTCCTCGGCTTCAGAAGTTTTCTGTTTGCAGGAATGGCGTTCATTGGAAAGTCCTTTTAAGCTGCAAAAACATGCTTTCTCTTCAGGCATGCTGACGTTTATTTACACGTTAAGAAAACTGTACCTGCCAGTTTTACGTGTAACTTCTAAATATGTGCACACCATAAACTGCTTAATTTTGTATGTAAGAATCTGCACCAAGCACCTGCAAAAAGGAGAAAAAAATTGAATTAGATATATGTTAACAGCATAGCATTATACTAGAAACCACACTTCCCAGTCAAAATCTTCAATGCTTACATGTTTTCTAAAACCTTGGTTAAGTTTGTTTCGATATTTTCAAGTTAAATTGACAGTAAAATGTAAGAAATTGTTTGTGTTAGGAAGAGCGTGATATATAAACTGTTAATGTTCTGGATTAAACAAACTACTGAGCATTTTTTATTTCCTGCAATTTCGACACAATTTTCCTTAGCTATCATTATTCTTTTGTCCTGGTAGATCATAAGGACGTGTACAGATTTGGTATGTTTTGCTTTGTAGGGATCTCCACAAAATTACTGATATCGGCCCAATCAGTAGTAGGTAAGCTATATTAATATTTCCTATATATTCCTTTTATTTTCCCGTAATTCAAAATAATTTTATTATTAATTATTCAGTTTAATGCTCCGAGAAATTCAAGAGATTTAACATCTGATGAAAAAGCTCGGTTACCATTAGATTTAAAAAGTCTAAAAAATGTGCGAACAGCCTCTGTATTGTAAACACTCTTCAACCTTGTTGTCGATAGCAATTAATAACTATACCTATATAATACATTAATAACTATACCTACATAATACCTAATTAATAGCTATACCTATTATAACACTTCTCGGTTAGTGAATCTCACACCTACCTCTTCATTAACAATGAGATAGAAGAGCAATTACACAGATCTGCAACTAAAAAGATGTTTCATTATTTTGATCTTATTTCCACGTACTTTGGTGTGCTGAATACGAATAACAATTTGAAAAAAAATCCTAGATGTCAGGATTTAACACAAAATGCAACTCTCTTCAAATTTAGCAATTTTTTTTATCTTAGGGTTTTTAACTAAATTGAAAGTCAAAATTACTATTAATTAATTCACATCAATGCTTTTAAGATATACATTGCCAAAAAACATAACTTTCAAAGAAAAGAACTCCCAGAGTGAGCTAATGGAAACCAGAATCAACATGTTGCAAGATGATCGCGCATCTGACAAGCACGAGCTTAATTCAATTTTTTGCTTGTTCTCGTCTGTTCACACTTCCTCCTCTCATGTCGTGTTAGCTCGTCACTCTTAAATCGTTTTTCTTAAAGTTAGCGTTATGGCTCAACGGAAGTTTATTAATTCGCCTGACAGCTTGTTTCATTTGTGGTGCATATACAGTGTTGAAGCAACAGCTGAATATCACAGACTTTGTGAAAAAAGTATACTTCGCATACGTCAGACTAAAACTTGGAGATCATGGTAAAATTTGGGCACCTCATAAAGTGTGTAAACGATGTGTTGATGATCTCTGAAATTGGTTCAAGGGTAAGAAAAAAAGCTTTCCGTTATGGATTGCTATGGTATGGTGAGAGCAAAAGAATCACAGTGAAGACTGTTACTGTGGTTCATGCGATGGGGAAGGGAATAATTCCAAATGGAGGCATTCCATTTCATACCCCAACTCCACTCATCAATTCGTCCCATCCCCCATGGCACAGATATACCAGTACCCAAGCCCCCTGTTACCTTGGAAGAGATACCTAGCTCCGATGAAGGTGAAGTCATACCTGAACCAGATGAAGAATCCAGTTCTGACTTTGAAGATGATACAAGACTAAATTTTTTTTTCCAGGAGGCGATGAAGATTTCGTAAGAGACTTGAACCTTCCCAAACATGTCGCTGAGTTACTCGATTCAAGGCTCAAAAGCAGAAATTTTTTGTTGCCAGGAGTTTCTTTATCATGGTTCGAACATCGTGCAAAGGAGTTGGTTCTTTACTTTGCTCACGAAGAGAAGTTGGTTTATTGCATTGACGTTGAAGGTTTGATGGGTCAGTTGAAAATCCAATATGATTCAACGCAATGGCGACTTTTCATAGATTCTTTAAAAAGTATTCTCAAAGCAGTTTTGCTCCACAACGGCGGTTTTTACGCTTCTATCCCTGTAGGTCATTCCGTACACTTGAAGGAAACCTACGAGAACTTGGAATTCGTTCTTCTTAAACTTAAATATGAAGAGCATGGTTGACAAATTTGTGGAGATTTAAAGGTCTTGTGCATGCTGCTCGGGCAACAAGCTGGATATACCAAATACCCTTGTTTTCTATGTCTATGGGTCAGTCGAGACCGACAAAATCACTGGAACAAGAGTTGGCAGCCGAGGGTCCTCACGGTCGGTCATAAGAATGTCCTCCGAGAAACTATGGTACCTCCACATAAAGTTCTACCACCTCTCCGTGTAAAATTCGGGTTGATGAAGCAATTCATAAAATCACTTCCAAGAGATGGAAAATGCTTCAAATATTTGGTCACCAAGTTTCCAGGCCTCTCGGAGACAAAATTGAAGAAAGGTGTGTTCATTGGACCAAATATTAAAAAGCTTATAGCTGATCAAGAGTTTGTCAATACCATGATGGATTCTCAAAAAGAAGGGTGGATTGCATTTAAAGAGGTCGCAGAGAAATGTTTAGGAAATAAGAAAGATCCTGACTACAAAAAGATCGTCGGACGAATATTGAAAGCATTTCAAGCTTTAGGTTGCTTGATGAGTTTGAAAGTGCATTTCCTCCAATCCCTGACTACTTACCTGAAAATTTGGGAGCTGTGAGTGAAAAACAAGGTAAACGATTCCACCAGGGCAATAAAGAGATGAAAAGAAGATATCAGGGAAAATGGAGCATTACAATGATGGCAGACTACTGTTGCATGCTTCAGAGAAACATTCCAGATGGTACTCACAAGCGTAAATGTACCAAGAGGAGTCTCACAGAGAAGAAGAGACGATTTTAGTGCGTTTTAATGAGCTCATTTCAGTTCAAAAATGTGTTTCATGTACAATTTGTAATTAAAAATTAATTATCTAAGTCTATTTAAATTTATTTTGAAGTATTGCCTTATTTAAAATATCAGTTACCCGAATTGTCAGGAAACGTGATGTCCTATGACAAAACGAAGGTCATTTTCAGATTCAGTGTACAGAAAAATATAAATATATAGAATAGCCTAAACAACTCTTAAACTTTTTTTTAAGCAGACCTGTGTTATCATAATAAATAATTTTTCATGATAGAGCATTAAATATTTTAGTCTTCAGTCAGAAATGTATGCACTGAGAGAAACAGCGAAAGTTCAATACTATATTTAACAAAACAGTGATTAAAGAAACATATATGCATAGTTTACAAACAGTAATATTCATACAACTTAAATATTTTACACTGTAAATAAATTTTTAAAAAATGTTCAGTTATATAAAATTCTCTACATGGTGAAACATAAACTGCTTTGTTCATGTACAAAAACTTTATGGTCTTTTTATAAATTACTTCCCCTAAACAATTTTTCCTTTCCCTCCTCCTTCCAAATTAAGGAAATTTCAAACATATTATATATAATAATAAATTGAAATGCTTAAAGTAATACACTAGACGGGAAAAAAGAAATTTTCCTCTATTTTGTACACAAGCTCAGGTGAGGATCAAATTTTGCAACTAGTGTGACATCTTCATCCACACCGCCAGCAGCAATCAAGCTAGTGGCGGTGGGGATGATCGGAAATCTGGTGCTATCCCATTGTTACCTTTTCAGGGCAGAACAACACTGAGTAGCATCATTATTGAGGACTTTGGTGAAATCAATTATGCAGGTGAAGTTTTGCCAAGCGATTTTAAGTGGATTTAGAAAAAATGGCAATGCGATGAGACCCCAGGTTGGAATGGCTTTATGGAAGACATTAAATGAACAAAACAGTAGTGTAAATCTAAAAATTATGTTTATTCCTTTCATCAATTCTTCTCCCTCAAACTACGACACCGTGTACAGTACTCGTGTTAGTGCAGATAATGAATGTAAGACAGAGCAATTGTTGGAATTAGCTTCAGACGGATCCTTGAAAAATAAACATAAGGAGAGTACTTTAACATCATTCTGGTTACAAATGCAACTTGAGTATCCGGTATTAACAGAAAAAGTTCTAAAATACTTCTTGCCTTTTCCAACTTCATATTTATGTGAAGTTGCTTTTTCAGCATTTGTAGACATTAAGTCGAAAAAAAGGAACAGACTCTTGGATGTGGAACCACATCTCAGATTACAATTAACCATGGAACCAAATTATGACGATCTGTTATCTCAGCACAAACAATTTCAGCCTTCTCATTGATCCAAATAAACGTTATTTATAATATAACTGTTATTTATATTTTATTATGAATAATTTTATTTCTCTTTTATTATTTTGTGTATGTCACAAAAAAAGAAAAATAATACATTTTGATTGTTATTAAAGTACATCCATTTTTTTCATTTTTTTTTTTGACGAGGGGTACTCAGCGTTACGAAAATTATAAAAGGGGTACACATATGTCAAAAGTTTGGGAAACACTGGTGTAGAGAGTTACAATCAATATTATTTGGAATGAGATCAGCGAGTACAAGAGGCTAATTATTACATGCCTTCACTGGAAGGGAATTTATGAGAACTGCACAGAACGGATTACTAACAGGTGCCAGAAGAGGAGGAGGTGGCTTTTAGTCATCTATGACTTTGCAGGCACATATATTGATACATTCCTTCATGCATTTCATCAAAGAATTCAAAGCAATTGCATTCAAATTTTATTAACTTACATTCATTTACAAACATCAAATTCCATTTAAAAGCTTCTGATAAAATTTAGAGCTACTTTCAGGTTTCTTAACAAAATCATCACTTTAAAAAAAGTCAGGAGATAAAAAGTGGTAAAATGAGGTGCAAGAAAATGCCCCACAACATCATGAATATGCTAACATATATTTGCATTATGTTGTTAACACAACTGCATATACCTATGAATACAAATATCACATTCAGACATTTTTAATTATAATGCTCAATACATGTTACATTTTCAAGGAGATACTAGACATAACTCGGAAATATCAGATTTCATGACAAAAGATTACAAATTATTATTTATTTTGCTTTTGCCTGAGTTTTTTATATCTCGAAGGCCTTATGTCATCTGTACTACAGAACTAAAACGAGAAATAATTCTCACATATTAGTCAGAAGCAAGAGTAGATTTATAATATTATCAAAATCTAAAAATAAACATCCACTAAAAACTTAAAATAATTTGTGCTTTCCATGCCCCAGCATTTTCCCTCCTATGCATATAAAGCATCATGCACACCTGCAGTGCATAGCTTCTATAAAGAACAAACTGAAGAACTGAAGGGAGAAAATGCCAAAATTAAGATTTTGGAAAGAAATCTTACCACAACAGTATGAATATTGTACTTCAGACATATTTTTAGCAACAGACTTGGTGAATCAGAAATCATTATATTCAGAGTACAAAGAGACATGGAGGCTAGGTCATAAAGTTTTTTCAGGCTGTAAATTTGTTGCTTATTCTTGTAGCAAGCTAAGAGAAATTAAAACCAAATGCTAAAAATAGAAGACCTTTCACAGATTCTCTTGTGAAAAGAGGCCTGCAAATTTTGAAAGTTTCCTCCAAAACTTCAACTATTTAAAGGAGTTTTGAAAAACTCCTTTAAATAGTTGAAAAGTTTAATGGAGATAAATACCTACCAAAACTTGACTTGCGAAATGATGATTCAGTGAGGTAACATGTAATGCAAAGCTATCAAAATGGCTGCAAAGGAAAGAAAAATCCTTTGGTAAATCATTGACTTCAATTTATAAAATTATACAAAATATTTATGCATACCTTCCTTTAGCAAAATAAAAACTTAGCAGACTAGATTTTCATATTTTGTGCAAAGTTATCTTTTGCATAAATGGTTTAATATAATCCTGTAATGCCTGTTTTAACTTTTATCTTCTAGAATTATAATTCATGTGATGAATATTTCCTCCCAGAAGAATTATAAAACACATTTCTAGAGCACTGAGAAAAATAAAGAGCACCATAATTTTCAAACCTGATTTTTTTTTCTTTTTTTACTGCAGTTACTTTATATTTATTAAATATTTTTTACCCCTAGGAGAGGGGTAGGATACATAAATCCTAAGACAATAAACATAAATTTCACCAACACTGATCTTAAGGACAAATATATATATATTAAAAAATTACCCAAGACATAAACAGCAAGAAAGCAGTTACAAATTTTGCTATTACAAAATAATCTATTGGCTATGGATTAGATTTTTAATAAAGTTAACATAAATTTGAATAAAGTTAACAAATTTGAATAAAGTTGTGTACACAACTGCACATATACCTATGGATGCAAATATCACATTCTGACAATTTTTAATTACAATCTTCAGGACATGTTAGATTTCCAAGGAGGTACTAGACATAATTCGGAATTATCTGATTTCCTGACAAACGATTTATTTATTCATTTATTTATTTTCCTTCGTTTTTTTACATCTTGAAGACCTTCTGTCATCTGTATTTATTCCTACAAAACTAAATCGAGAAGTAATTCTCACATATTAGTGAGAAGCAAGAGGAGATTTATAATCACAAAAATCTAAAAATAGAAATCCACTAAAAACTTAAAATAATTAAATGCTTTCCCTGCCCCCGCATTTTCCCTGCTATGCAGATAAAACATCTTGCACACCTGCAGTCTATAGCTTCTTTACAGAACAGACTGAAGAATTTAAGGGTGAAAAATATGAAATTTTGCATTATGGAATGAAATCTCACCATAATGGTACGAATATCGTACATCAGACATATTTTTAACAACAGACCTCATGATTAAGAAATATATGCATTCAGAGTACAAAGAAATGTGGAGGCTAGATTATAAAGTTTTTCAAGTTATTAATTTTTGCTTATTTTTCCTGCAAGTTAAGAGCAATTGAAGCTAAAAGCTGAAAATAGAAGACCTGAGTAGATTTAACTGTCTATACCAAGTCAACAAATTCTGGCTACTTGTCAGTGTTTTCAGCATAAATTTTTAATAAGTCAGAGAAATCAAACTCATAACAGAATTCAAATATCATTAATCATAAGACAACCTTAGGGACACTATGAATGAAAGCATATAGAATATATAAGGATTTAATTATGAAAGGCAGGGCTGGATTTAATCAGATTGGATTTATTGGAAGCAATTGGGCCCATGCAAGTACAGAGCCCCAACTGAAGAATATTCAAAATATGCCTCAGAGGAAGTACTGTGATCATTAGGAAACCTTCTAAAATTCCTAGCAAAATATAGCCACTCTGATTTCGAAGAAGTTTTAGTCACAGCCACAGAGCTTGCAAGTGATTTAGAAGTCACTCCAGAATTTCGGGCACACATTTACGAACACGTAAAAGGATATTTAATTATGAGTACACAGATAAACCAATAAGTAACTGAAAAGAAATGTTTGATGTGCATTGTTTTTAACAAATACTGTATGAAGGTAGCCAGGCTAGACAATTTAATTCAAGATGATTCCACTGAATGAATATCAGGAGCATGATCAAAAGAAGAATAATGATCAAAAGAAGTCTATAAAAGATGTATATGTAGATACCTATATGCTGGTGAAAAAAATGGAAGTCTTAAAACATTGTTTTGGAAACACTATAAAAATTCTACAATTGCTACAAATGACAGCTACTGGCTTTTCAAATGCTTTTATATTTTTAAGGATATTTTTAACGATTCATGTAACTAGTATTGGAAAAAAGCAGCTTTTGTAGATTAAAATTAATTAAAACATACCTGAGGTTAACAATATAACAGCAGGGACTTAACAGTCTTGCAATACTGTCTATAGAGCATGTAGGAACAAGGAAATTAAAAGTTCATTAATTTATAAATAATCTTGCTGATAAAAAATCTAGCAAAGTTTCAATTGTAAATAATTTTGTTCTGTGAAAGAAATGTATATATTCTAGCTACTTTTTAGCTTTTCTTTCCTATAAATGTACATAAAAAAAAGGAAATATGACCATCATGCAAACTTTTTTCTTTTATGCATCACATTAAATTTTTATTGTTTAATGTATATCAAAATTTTAAATGACCTGACCAGAATTTCTGCAATTAGGCGCCACTATGTTTAAGGCCAGCCCTGATCAAAGGCATGAATAACAAGAAATCGGATGTCAAATTTTCCAGTGCAAAGTAATTCACTCTTACAAACTGTCACCTTAATATATTAAGTTAATGTAGAAACTTCCAAAATTTTAAATATTAAAATGTGGATATCATACAAAATCTTCAAATCTCTTATTTATGAAATTTCTATAAATGAAGATTCTTTTTATGTTCTAAAAATTATTTAAAACTAAGTTAAGTAAGAAACTTCAACATGCAATGCAAAGCTATTAAAATGACAGCAAAGGGAAGAAAATTCCTCTTGTAAACCATTGACTTCTATGCAAAAAGTTTATTGAAACAGTTTTCATAAAAGAACTCGTACAAAATGTTTATGTGTACTTTCCTTAGGCATAAAAAAAAAAAAACCTTAAGAGCCAAAATTCTCATATTTTGGGCAGTTATCTTTTACATAAATGGCTTAATATATTCCTCTAAACCTGATTCAACTTATTTTCATCTAGAATTATAATTCATGTGATGCATATTGCCTCGCAGCATAATTATACAATACATTTCTGGAGCACTGAGAAAAATAAAGATCACCAGAATTTTCAAAATTTAGGACAACTTCCAGTTACGAAGTTCTACTTCCGGATACATTTTGAATCAAACAATATGTTTTATAATGGCTATAAAATTTCTTCTAAATCATATAGAGAAAAAAGAAAAACAGTTTTGGAAAGAGGAAGGTCCAAAGTATAAAAAACACAAATAAAAAAATCAATCAATAGTCGAAAATCTATGTTTTCAACATAGTTGGTCACATTAATATCACATTGCCATTAACAAATATTTTCTACAAGTAAGCCTTATTAGGGGCCTTTTCCAAATAAAATATACCCTTTTAAGCATTATTAAGCCTTTCCCATATGAAGAGCGAGCGTAGCGAGCCTAGGGGGCGAGGCCCCTAGTATACTAGGCCCCTAGTATACTTTGTTAAAAATATATTTTTAACAAAGATTTTTTTTTTTTTTTTTTATTATATTTCTGTGGTGTTATGGCCATAGATACATGTTGATATGTCCAGAAAATTCAATTTTATATTTTAAGTTGAAATGTCATACTTAAAATTGTTTCTTTAATGTAGCAAAAGCTGATGGTCGAATCATGAAATAATACTAAGTTATTTGTATTGTTCACAAATGCTGTTATGTATGAAAGAGGTAATACTTGGTCCCTAACTGAATATATTAGTCCCTAATTTAAAATTTTGGAATAGCTGTGTCAGATGCACCCTCCTTTGCAAAAAATTTGTGCCAAATATTTTTGGTGCCAACTTTTTCCATTTTTGCAGACTTGTTAGGCTTAAAGTGCGAAATGTAAACAAAAACATCGATGGCGACCACGTTATCAAAAACTGAAATGCACAAAAACATAAAAACAACCAACATGTAAGTCCATCAAACGACATATAAATTAACCATTTAAATTAATAGTTACTTTCAAATAAACTATTAAAATCCTCATTTAGCCAATAAATTTGCTTTATTACAAATTAGCAATGACGCATGCACAAGAAAAAAGCACAGTAGAAATAGCCCGAAAAAATACAAAACACTATTCAACGCTTTTAATAGAAATTTTAAATTCCTCTCATTTTATATCCCTCTCAACCCCAACAGTATGCCTATGTCTCGAAAATCTACATCTAATACTATTCAAAATACATTGTTGATATTTTGCAATAACACGGCTGCTATAATAAACCACATAATAAACAAGCAACGTCCACAAGCCCCCACGATAAATAGCCATTCAATCTGGGTTTCCACAAAAAACAAAATCTCGCCAAAATTGCATGGTTACCATGCCATACACAAAATTGCCAAACTTGGCAGAATGGAGCGTCTGATGCATCTGTATGAAAATTTTCATTGAAGACCGGCTATATGCTTAAGGTTGAATATGAGTATTAACTAAAGAATATTTGGATTGAAAAACTCAGTTGAGCGATTTTATATTTTACAACAAAAGTTAATTTTTGTAATTTGCCAAAAATATTAAAAAATGACATCTGGTATAATGCTACAGATTTGTGTTGTTTTGTATGGGGACTAGGCCTGGTTGATATGGGGAAACCAATAAAAAAAACGACCCTATGACACGTATCTCCTCGGTAGTTTGGAGACGTGCAATTTTTTGGGGGGTTTTTAAAATTTGTTCAAAATCATTTAAATTTGATTCCTAAAATAAAAAAAATTTGGTTTGTTCCGTGTTTTAATTCGGCTGGGTTTTTATTGCAAATTTCTGATTAAAAAAAATTTTTTTTTTTAATTTCTAGCTTTGTAGAAGGGAAGAAGTCCCATATCCTGTGCCGGAAAATTTGGCAATTTATTTGGGGCGATAAATATTTCAATATGGTATATTCTCATTCGTTTCTGTTGCGATGTTTTTCACGTGGTATATCTAAAGACCAATCAATTTAATTTTAATGACGTGGTAATTTCAAACGTTATCAATTCTATAGTTTTATTTTTGAATGGACATTTCAACTGCGTATGAAGGAATTGCAGGTATGTCTCTTTGCTTCTGCAAATTTCTGTTTGTTTTTTTTTGCTATGCATCCCTTACTTTTTATTTTTTTCATTTTAAAAATGATTTTAAAAGTTTATCACAGTAATGAGATTATTTAAAAATAGGGAAATGGTTCTTGTGGATATTTTCACTACAAGAAATTTTATATATTGCATTTTTGGGAGATTTTTTTTTTTTTTTTTTTAAGGATGAGGCAGATGCAATTGAGACTACCCAAAATCATTTCCATAATTGCTTCTTCAAAACGTGGCTTTCTGGTAAGTTATAAAATTCTATTTGTCTTGTTTTAAGGTATCTGACTACCTTTAAAACGTCAATTCTGACAAACATTCCGAAAGTGTTTTTAATCCTTTTTCTTAAAGATTGTAGATTTCTATTTATAAATCTGCTTGTATTTTTTCTCTACAGTCATTAGAAATGAAATGAGAGCGATTTACAAGTCAGTAGCAGCTATAAATTTCAATACAAGTTCAAAAGTTTAATTATGTTTTCAGAACAACTCATTTTTCATCAAAATTGTAAACAAATATTATGATAGGTATGTCTATGAAATTTTTCCCATATGTTTTTCTTACTATTTAAAATGTAATGAACTACAAATTTGGTTTTGGGTATTATTTGTTGATTTATAGCTGCATTTTTAAAAAATCTCATGAGAAATTACTAAAATTTTACATGTTATTGCATATAATGATATGAAATTTTTTTAGATTACACAATATTGATTAGTTTTTAGTTCATTACACTCAGGAGTTAGTTATGTACATATGACAAAGAGAAATTAATGTTATATGCATATTTTTTTTAGAGCTACAGCCATTTTTGTAAAAATTTGCTAAATTTCAACCCAAATTCATCGATTTTCTTAAAAGTCATGATCTATCTTTTCACCATTTTCGTGATCTACTGGTATACCCCTTCGAAAAATAAGACAGAAATTGATACAAGTATTTATTTATTTTTTTTTTAAGTGCTCCAAAGGTAGTCGGATACCTTAAGCCTAAGTAATGCAAAAAAAATGGCGTCACTTAGGTAGGTTGCATTTTTCTGAGTTTTCCGCCAAACGCAGAAAACTCAGAAACCGCACCAAATAGCACAGGATACGGAACTCTTCCCAAGTGTAGAAGCATTGGGGGGGGGGGGAGGGAAATAAGTGTTTTTAAGAATTTTCAAAATGGCGGCCAAACTTAGACCCCAGAGACACATGGGGATCTCGCAACAAATACGATAAAATATGTTTTTTATTTCAAGCTTAGTTGAAGCATTGGAAAAAAAATGTTTTTTTTTACAGATTTTGAAGATGGCTGCCAAACTTAAACCCCGGAGACACACAGGGTTGGCAACAATTCCGGTAAAAAATGTTTTTTATTTCAAGCTTAGTTGAAGCATTGGGAAAAAAAACTTTTTTTTTTTACAGATTTTGAAGATGGCTGCCAAACTTAGACCCCGGAGACACACGGTGATTTGGCAACGATCAAAAAGTCCCCAAAAAAACATCCGTTGTGTATACTACATCTGCTCAAAAACTTGTAAATAAAATTATCAAATGGGCAACTTTTAGTAATCTCTTGTAATCGTGGAGTGCATATTTTAACAGCATGCCAACAGCGACCACAAAGTATGAACCATCTACTTTTTACTGAAAACAACATACCATGCATGAACATGCATTTTTTTTTACTTTTGAATAGTTATAAGTAATACGCAACGAACGCCAAAGGGCGATTTTTCGTCAAATCTGATGGTTGTTGGGCGGTTTTTATATTTTGGCAGGGAGGATTTTAAGATCGGATGATATTTTTTGAATTCATCCGATTTGTGCGATAAGCTTTGTTTTACTGACCGCTACAGCCAGCGGTATGTAGCGAAGCCACTGGGCTGGGGATTTTCTGTAATGTTTTTGGACGGATGCGTAACGGCGCGTAGCGGGGTGAAGCAAGGGTATCTGAGCGAAGCGAAGTTTCCGTGTGCGCCTACGAGTTTCATAAAGCCAGCAGTAAGTTTGTTTTCCAATTTATTGTTTACATTTCGCAGTTTAAGCCTAACAGGTCTCCGAACGGGATTTTGGAACTTTTCGCCGAATTGTCTGCGTATACATCTGTTCCCAAAACGGTTCTCTCATACAATACATAAAAAGATACCTGTAAATTAAACTTACTTAAATAATTGTTTATTTTTCTTGCATCATCTGTAATGTTCTTTCAGTCCGTGTTCAAGTTTAATAGTTACGATAATTTATCGCTAAGAGCACTACTTTATACAGTTTAAATTACTAATATTACGGAAAATTGAATGTAACAATAAACAACTTATACTACGGGGTTAAGCGATATCGTTGCCACTGATCCGACAAATAATGAAAAACACTTACCTGTGATTAATAACTGTTATTTGCTGCCAAACTCAGTCAAGAACCAGGTGTTTCAAAAGTTCGGTGCGAAAGTAATAAACAAGAGATTCCTCTCAGGATTGATAGCCGTTCAAGATGGCAATGTGTCGCTCTCTCCGAGAATATTCCTACTAACTTTTTTCAATCCCTACGCTTGTTCTTCCACCTTTCGTGAAAACGCTACAGACCTTGAGTAATACGCCATCGGAGTGAGGCGACCATCTTGGAGAGCTTTGGAGGACAAAAGTAAGAAACCCTATGAAGATTAACATGGCCACTACTTTGCGGAGACTTTTATTCGAAATCTATTCATACTTGGCTAAATTCCTGCTATGTAAAGCTTTAAATATTGAAGATCTGTGATTTTTGAAAAGATTACTGTTGGAAATGCCGTTTTTAACGAGTAAAACAATAAATATTATTCAGTTTCGAATGTTGCTATGCCAAAATCTGCCAAGAAGGCGATATCCATATTCAAATAGAATATTTTGATAACCCTTGTATGGTAACCTTGTTTATCAAAACTGTACGAAAAAGATGCCGAATCATTTTGGGATTGTTAGAAAAGTTCGTTTTCTTGTGAGAGTGACAAGTTGTGTGCCTGTGTAAGACACTGGTACTTTTTTGTGCTAAAATTTCAACTTAATCAAATGAGAGGATTAAGATGCAATTAAGCCTTCTCAATTATAGACCTTCTATTGCGACTTGTATGGATTAATAGATGCTTGTGTTAATGCACCAAT